>JAOQMP010000006.1:26779781-26789859 GCA_027563575.1 Erythroxylum pedicellare
CTTGAGAAAATTTTCTACCTACCTTTTTCCATGCATCGAAGGTCAAATAAATAGTTTTGTGGAAAAAACAGCTTCCCCTACAACTTAGGGGACCATAAACAAACATGATCATTACACTGCATAAAACTAGGAACATGAACAACTGACTAACTGTCATAAAATAAATAAAATAAAAAAAAAAAACTATAAGAAAACCAAATTTACTACTGTTGCGCTGCTACTGTTGCATGGGATGTGGCTTCTTCCTAAGGCCATGTGTGAACCTTTGATAAACGTTAATAACATTACTCTTTCGCTCCAAACGACACTTGTCCTCAAGCGGAAACTGAGGGAAGCGTTGCTGTATAGAAGTGACAGCTTCCCAAGAAGCATCCGTAGGAGAGGAATCTTGCCAATGCACTAGGACCTTTGGAATTGAATTATGAACCCTGTGGTCCAAAATAGCCAAAAGCTGTTGTTCAGTAACCTCATTAATTGTAGGAGGCAGAGAAGCCTCAATGGGACAGGAACCCGCATGAAACGCCTTCAGTTTAGAAACGTGGAACACCGGATGGACCTTCGAATTGGTTGGAAGGTCGAGCTTGTAGGCCATAGCACCAATTTTAGCCAAGATATGGAAAGGGCCATAGAACTTAGGCAAACGTTTCTGGTGCTTGCATTGAGTAACTGTAAGCTGCCGGTAAGGCTGGAGTTTGAGTAAAACCTGATCACCAATCTGAAAACTCACACCTCGGCGATGAGAGTCGTAGGCATGCTTCATCCGTTGTTGGGCACGAAGGAGATTGTCTCTTAAAGAAAAAAGTAGCTCATCTCTGGTCTTGAGGGCTTGATCAACTGCATTGAGTTTAGCAAGACCAGGATAATAAGAAAGTAGCAGAGGAGGAGGCTTGCCATATACCACTTCAAAAGGAGTTGTTTTCAAAGCTGAATGAAAACTAGTATTATAACAGTATTCAGCTCATGAAAGCCAATCCATCCACTTTGTTGGAAGATCACTGGTGAAGCAACGAAGATACATCTCAATTGTCCGATTTACCACCTCAGTTTGACCGTCTGTTTGAGGATGGTATGTTGAATTGAAAGAGAGAGTAGTACCTTGAAGACGGAACAACTCCTTCCAAAAAGCACTAGTAAAAGTGACATCACGATCACTTACAATTGATACAGGCAGCCCATGTAATTTGAAAATATTATTGAAGAAAATGCGAGCAACTGTCACTACTATGTAAGGATGGGAGAGCGAACAAAAGTGACTATATTTTGAAAAACGATCTACCACCACCAGTATTACATTCTTCCCATGAGATGTAGGCAAACTATCAATAAAATCAAGAGAAATATCAATCCAAATCTGGGAGGGGACTGGTAAAGGAAAGAGTAAACCTGCTAGTCGAAAAGATTCCGATTTATGGTGCTGACAGATTCCCCAATTGCGAACAAAGTCCCGAATTTGTTTTTTCATGCTTGCCCAATAGAAATCTTTTGATATGCGGTGTAGGGTCTTTTGGTAACCCTCATGACCCTAATTGTGCAAAGCAGAAACAACCATTTGAATTGAAGGAGATGTGGATGGAAGATAGATGCGGTTCTTGTAAAAAAACAAACCTTGACGGAAATCCCGCTGAATTTCAGCAGTCTGTTGCTGAATATCTAAAATAATATTCTGGATTTCAGTTGAAGCTTGTTGTGCATGGCGGATGACATCGAATAAACTTAGCTGGGGCAGGGAAATAGCTAGTAAGGTAGAGTTTGCTTCATCACGCCTAGATAAGGCATCAGCTACTTTATTCTGGCGACCAGATTTATATTCAACAATGAAAGAATAGCCTAAAAGCTTACCAAGCCAATGTTGTTGAGGTGGGGATAAAAAGCTTTGCTCTGGTAAAAATTTCAGACTACAATGGTCTGTCCGAACAAGAAATTGTTGGCCCCACAAATAAGAGCGCCAATGTTTGATGGCCTTGACCAAACCAATCAGTTCTTTTTCATAAGCAGGAAGGCTCCTATGTCGTTGAGGCGTCTGTTGATTGAAAAAGGCTATAGGCTTTCCATTCTGAAGAAACATTGCACCAATACCAGCATCCGAAGCATCACATTCAACCACAAATAATTGACAAAAATCGGGAAGAGCTAAGACAAAAGGACTTGTCATAGCAGATTTGAGTTGTTCAAAAGTAATGGAAGACTGTTCAGACCATTGAAAAGAATTTTTCTTGAACATAGAAGTAAGAGGAGTTGCTATTAACCCATAATTGGGAACAAATTTACGATAATATTCGGTAAGACCAAGAAAACCACGAAGAGCTCTGATGGTTGTTGGTTTGGGTCAGTCAGCCATAATCGCGACTTTACTAGCATCGGCTGTAACTCCCTGTTGAGAAACAATGTGGCCTAAATAAGCAATTTTTGTTTGTCCAAAAGAACATTTTACCTTCTTGATATAAGGTTGGTGATCCTGAAGCAATTGAAAAGTAAGTCTCAAATGATGAAGATGCTCCACCCATGTGCGACTGTACACCAAAATATTGTCAAAAAACACAAGGATAAATTTCCTCAAGTAAGGAGAGAATACCTCATTCATTAGAGACTGAAATGTAGAAGGAGCATTGGTGAAGCCAAACGTCATAACCAAAAATTCAAAATGGCCATGATGTGTCCGAAAAGCTATTTTCTCAATATCATTAGCATTCATTCGGACCTGATGGTATCCCGATCGAAGATCCAACTTTGTAAAGTATTTAGCACCCGTCAATTCTTCCAAAAGTTCATCAATCATAGGGATGGGAAACTTATCCTTGATAGTTTTGGCATTCAGAGCTCTATAATCAACACATAGACACCATGACTTGTCAGCTTTCGGGACTAAGAGGACCGGGGAGGAGAAAGGAGACTGGTTGGATTTGATGATTCCCTAGGCCAACATCCCAGAACATTGTTTTTCAATTTCGTTCTTCTGATCATGTGGGTATTGAAAGGGTCTCACTACAATTGGACTAGTGCCTGGCTCCAAGGTGATGCAGTGGTCATAGTTGCGAGATGGAGGAAGACCTTTAGGATCGGCAAACAAGGGATAAAACTCTAGCAACAATTTCTGAATATCCAATTCTGGTGAAGATACCCCAAACACAGAACAAAGATTTGGTGATGGAGTACGTGGATGGTTGGAGAGGCCGCGTAAGTTACACGCTTTGCCTTGTTGTGTGAAACTCATGTGCATTTTAGAGAAATCCCATAAGATGGGTCCCAAGGTTCTCAGCCAATTAACTCCCAACACAACATCAAATTTAGTTAAAGGAACCACAAACAAATCAGTATTAAAAATATAAGAGTCCAGTCGAAGTAAAATACCACGGCAAGTGCCAAGACTAGTGAGTGTCTCCCCATTTGCTACCACCATGTTAAGATTATCACCTTTTTCTATTGTAGCATTAAAGTGGGACACAATTTTGGAGTTGATAAAATTCTAGGTGCTACCAAAATCAATTAGGATCAGAATAGGATTACCTTGCCAGCTGCCTTTCAACCGCATAGTTTGTGGGGCCTGGACTCCTATAATTGCATTGAGCGATATTTCTGGAGACTGAATATCTATTGTTAGATTTAAATCCTCCCCTTCTGAGCAATCATCTTCCCCAATTTCAATCCAGAAAAGTCGCTTACACTAATGTCTCTGAACAAATGGCTCGCCACAATTAAAGCACAGACCTTTGAGCCGCCTTTCTTCCATCTTAACTCGGCTCAAATGTTTTGCAAATTTTGGAGGCTGTGAAAATTGTGTAGGAAGAGTTTTTTGGAAACCCTTCCGATGATCGACTATTGAAAAAGGTTTGGACACCTTCCCTTTACGTTCAAAAAGGCGAGACATGCTCATTGCAGTGACTAAATCAATGGGGGTGATGTAATTCTACCTCAACAGCGATAGTCTCTTGTAAGCCACTGATATATAACTAAAACTTTTGCTCTTGTGTCAATGATGTAGCTCGAGAAACCAAGAACTCAAAGCTATTCTGATAATCTTCAACAATTCCAAGCTTTAGTTTGGCCAATTCCCCTAATTTGTTACTCCGAATTGGTGGACCAAACCTCAAATGAAATTGGTGCTTGAACGCATCGCAAGGAGTAGGGTTGTCATTTTCCATTTGAAGGAACCATAATTGGGCTGCACCTTCCAAATGGAATGAAGCTAAACTGACCCTCTCTTTTGTTGGAGTCTGTTGGTGCCGGAAAAAATGTTCACAGCGACTAATCCAGCCAAGGGGATCTTCTTGTCCGTTGAAATGTGGAAAATGAAGTTTTGTAAATCATGGAAGAGTGTGGCCTCCGGAAAATTCTGTTCCCGATACCCCTGCAAGTCCCTTGCCTTTCCGAGCTCTATTATGACTGCCTTCTTCTGTTGTTGAAGAGTCTAACTTGGTGGCTGCAAATTCACGGGTAAGTTCCTCCAATCTGGCATTCATGGCATGTTGGCGTGCCCTGTTTTCTAAACGCTCCTCCTGTAGCATCTACAATATTCTGTCGAACTGTTGCTGCACTGAGTCGCCCATAGTGTATGGCAATGGCATCTCATGCCACAACACATCATTTCGGAAAATCCCCAAAATACACAAGATACTTTTATGATAATAACTCAAAATGCAACTACAACCTTGTTTTACATAAATTACTTCAAAACAAAACAAGACATGCAAATTTGGAGTGATGCCTTGACTCAATTTCATTCGATCTCTTGCTATCACTTGAATAGGGGAAGGAGAGTGGGGATGAGCTTAAAAGCTCGTGGGTAACAAGTTTATAACGAAGAAATAAGCAAAACCTTGAAAATATTCATTTGTTTGAGAAAATTCATATGGAATTTATAAAGCACATGTTTGTTAAATTCTCATCATATAATCCAATTCACAAACAACAAAATTTATGCATTCATCAACTTGTTCATAAAATCATAGACACATAAACACATCAGAATAATTTGGGTAGTCCAAAGCAGAACGTACTACACATTTCCACATAATGATTCTGTGTAGCTGTGAACAAAACATACTATCGCAATTTCATATAATGGTCTTATCTAGCCGTGAACTTAGGGGAGTCCATGAAGGAGGTCCATGCCACTAGCGGGTAGGTGGGAGAAGCTTTTGGTTAAAGTGCACTTGACTTAACTTAGGGGATTACCACAAATCCACATAACATGTGTTTCATGACTAGAAAACAGATTGCCCAAAATGGCATCGAAAACATGATTTTCATAAGCATGTAATATTCCAAACGTATTTTTATCGTCATTTCACAATTTGTCAAACAAGTTCATATACTAAACATATAGCAAATTCTTTCAAATCATTCAAAAGCAATAAATGTCATATTTATGAAGCAATTGAAATCATTTAATGCTCTTAAATTTGAAAAGGCAATCATGGATCATTACTCAATTATAAAAAAGAAACCCACCTAATTGGCTTGCAAAAATCCAAACTCAAGTTTGTCTTTCCTCTTACTCTTAGATAGGTTTCTCTTGGTTTCCTATAACAGACTAATTTTCTCATTCGATTTACATTCACATGTAAATTCATAAAACTTCACAAATCAAGAATGCTAAATTTGAACTTAAACCTAAACTACCCATAGTTCATCTAAGCTAGAAAAACCAAAGCGCTAACTTAGAAATCCAAAATCAAGATGGTTTCATCTTTCTATTCTTTCTTCCTTCATTCCTAACACAAACCCTAGTCTCTATTTAATCCCTTTTTAAACCTAGCAAGGAGAAAGATGAAGACTTACCTCTAACAAGTTGATTTCCTCTCTTTTTTCTTCTTCTTTCTTCTTCCTTCCAAGCTTCCCATGATTTTCCTTCTTCTCGTCTCTTCTTTACATTTTCTTCCTCTCTCTTTAGCTTCTCACGATACTTCTCTCTTCTTCCCCCTTCTATTTTCGTTTTTTCCTTCTTAAAAAGTAAGTCAACATTTCCCTTTTCCTATAATACCCTTAATGAGTGTGTAAAGTCCCTTTTACCCTTCCTTACAAGCTTCGGTTCTTTTAACCTTAAATGGTCTTCTAAAAATGCCCTTTATGCAATCTTACTACCTTAATTCAACTAACCCATGAAATAAAATCCTAATAACCTTGACATAATATAACAATTAATTCCAAAACTAATCTATTATGTCCTCATAATTTATTTAAGTCTTGTCTAACTTAATAAAAATAATAAGAAAAATTTTGGGGGCCAACATTTCTCCCCCTCTTAAAAAAATTTCGTCCTCGAAATTCTTATCTAACTAATCAAGAGGCAGGGGTATGTTTCCTCTTATGCTCCTCCGTTTTCCCATTTAACTTCATTACTCAAATAATTTCTTTCAAATGACCATAGTCGATAGACTTACCGGGTCTTTCTATTACTTATTTAGTCATCCACTTTCTTAACTAGTCCCTGAATATATATATATATATATATATAGACTTACCAAGTCTTTCTATTACTTATTTAGTCATCCACTTTCTTAACTAGTCCCTTAATATATATATATATATATATATATCTCCGATTACTCACAATTTTCCACTTCCTGCGTTGATAGCACCAATCTCAGATCATATCGATATTTCTTAGTATACTCACTTATAACACATTATGAATCTGAGACATTTTTGTTATTAATACTAACTCCTAATTCAATGGTTCGGTTCTTAATAACTTTATATGGACTAATACAATTTAAGCTTATTTGCTTCTCTATCCTAACCTGAGCACATCTTGCACTCAATCTAAGCACACCTTGGGAACGTGATACTCTCATAAGCATTTCATCATTTGCTTCATATTTCACATCTCTATAATGTCAGTACACTTAAACTCTTATATCTATCTCCCTATATTCCATACCTTTGGTGTTGATCCACTTAATTCAGTCATTTTCTTGAGTCATTTTTTTCCACAGATCAATTTCACTTATCAGGAATATCTCGAATCAATTCTGGCCTTCAACCATCTTTGGCCTTATTCATCCAAATAAAGAAGCGGACGACTCTTTATGTTGTATAACGCCGCAAGGTATTTTAATGTTATCACTATGATAATGATTGTGATGCTTAAAGTCAATCAAAGTTGTTCATTGATCTTATATTCCTATGAACTCCAAAAAATAAGCTTTAAGCATATCTACAATAGTTAAGACTGGTGGCAACTCACCAGTGTGGTCATTTGCTTCTACCTCCATAACCATCAAACGTTATCTCGGTATATTCCTACTAGGATGTATAGCATGAGTTGTTATTTGTGCTTTCTCTAGTAATTTCTTTGCTCAATCTTCTTTATCGAGTATATATACTTCTCATTTCAGTCACAAAGCATCATTTTCCAATTCAAACTCGAAATTTAGATCCGTTTTCAATTCCTCAATAAGATTCTTAATTTTTGAATTCTCAACTTGGGCTTTGTCAATACTTCTATATGAAATTGATCTTCTATTCCATAGCAAATAATACTTTGATTTGCCTAAAATTCAACTCCACATTCTATGCTCCTTTTTGCACTAGATCTGGTAGCCTTAATATTTGAATTCATGCTTCATTGCTATTGGGATTTCTGCTTAATGTATCAGATACAACACCAACTTTACTGAGAAATACTCATTTGTACCATCATAATCTTTTAGTACTTCTATTCATTGTCTCAGTCTCATATTCAATTCTCTCAACTCAATAATTAACACAAACTTTAATGATCTGTATATTTATATATATCCAAGATGTTTCTGTACATATAATGTCTCCAACTTTCAAGCAATCACTATTGCAGCAAGTTTCAATTTATGTAACAAATAATCAACTCATGAAGTTTCAATTGTCTCCATGCATATGAAATCACTTTATTATGCTGCATTGGATTTTATCTTAATCTCTTATACAAGATCATTGTATACTATAAAATCTCAAAATCCAGACGATATAATTAATATCGGTGTTATTATTCCTCAAAATTCTCTTTACTTTCATTACTCATACGGTTTATATGTTTTTCCTTAAGTATTCAAAGTATTCTTTTCAACTTTTCGAATACATTTAATATATCTTCAAATTTTGCTTAGATCACTTTAATCTTCAATACCGTAGTATAGTCAGGGCAATTGTTAACTTAAACAATTATTATCAAACTCTATGTGCCCCTGATTAGTTCTCGTAATTCCTTAAGTAATTGATTCCTCAATGAGGAATATTATCTCTTATTATTCTCAATTTCTCAATTGACTTCCTTTCTTGAGTGATTTTCTCAATTCATTCGATTTCCTTTAATTTCACATTGACTTACTCTTCTGTCTGCTCTTTCATACTAATTTCTCCACACATTTCAATTTATTTTCATTCTTAACTTCCTGTGTTTGTAACACATTCATCAGGTCAAATTTGTATCTCCCAAACATATTTACATAGAATATAATGTGGACCTATATACTCCTTATATTAGCAATTAATGTCTCCTCAAATTCAGGAATCTACTCACATAGTTGGATACTTTACATCAAACAAAATACATACATTCTCAGTAGTATATTCCACCTCTTATCCTTGAGTCTCCGCTAGGGATATGACTCCAATATTTACTTTTGAATCATTACATATTCATTTTTGATTTATGACTCCAATATTTACTTTTGAATCATTACATATTCATTTCTGATTTATTCTTTCATTAATAATGCTTAATATAAACTATTTGATCTACTTAACCTAATTCAATGAAGTTCTTTTTAGAAAGAAGATTTCTTACTACTATCATCTATACTGTTCATGCAATTTTTATCAATCAACTGTTATCATCATTGCATTATCATCCATTCTTAATACCTCAATAAGACCAATTTTTATCTTTCTTACAAGGTCATAATGTTCTAATTACCATAACTCAATGAAGTAGTAAACATAATTACTGTTGTATATGCTTGGGTGTGTATCATCAAAGTCATTCCATTTTGCCGAAAGATTTATCTCCAAAAATTCACCAATGTATATCTTATGCTAATGATATGTCGATCACAATTGATTATGAACAATCTCTGAGTATTCTAAGACTATTCAAAAAATTTACTTCTTTATAGTAGTTACTTTTCAACAAAATCACCTATACCATACCTCCATCGCATTCCTCTGATTCATCTCATGATTTTATCTATAGGGATCATAGATTTCTTCCTATACTATATCCAAATATAGATCTCATGTACTCAATCATATTATTCACCAATGTAATCACATTATCAAGTATGTACTCATAATAATTGGTCGACATAACCTTAAGAAATTCTACATATATTACTATCATTTGTTTCATTTTCCTTACATACTTTCTTAATCAATTTAGAATTATAGACGCATAGCTATCTTGAAATTCTGATCTCATATTCACTAACACAATCTTATATTAGAGCATAACTCTTATCACAGTAATTAAATAATCATTTTAAATTCCAAGTTCAACCTTTCAATTCCACCTTCCACAAAACACCTTAAATCTTGTCATTTTTGCCTATGTCTCTATTTCTTCTCAGTCAATTCATGAATATAATTTCACATCCTTATCAATTCAAGTACATATCCATAACAACATTCTGACACCAATTTCACTGACATACCCACAAATGCTAAATCTATGCCTAACATATTGGACTACGTAATATCTCTTATTTCTAAATATAAAAAAACTTTCATTTTCTCATATCATGAAATGCCCATGTAAGATACTAAGCCTAGCACTCTGATACCATAATATATTGGATTTGGAACTCATAAAGCGTGACCTTAGTTACCTTGTAGGGTTATTCCAATGAAAATCACAACATCTGTAGTGGCAGACTTCGCCGCGATGAGCCATTGGGAGAAATTACTTCACGCGGAGAAAATACGGAAGTAATTTCTAATGATCCTTCAGGACAAGTTCACCGCGACGAAGTCTCGAGGTTGTCTAAACACACTCAAGAGCCTTTCCAAAGGTCTTTATTTCTATCCAAACCTCCTTTCACTCTAAGTTGTCCCAAATTCACTTCCTCTAGTGCAATATCATTTCATAACAATTTAACTACCAATG
>JAOQMP010000006.1:26819841-26831160 GCA_027563575.1 Erythroxylum pedicellare
AATTATCACTTGAGATTGCATTGATCCTTTAATTAAAAACCTGAAATAATTTCTTAACCATTTCTATATATTTTATAGTTATCAAAACATAAAGGGATTTTTATTTGTCAACCACCATTGGTCCAACATACATGTTACCATGCCTCTCGTTCTAAGTTTTTAATACCACCATAAGCAATGGCAAACTATAACCCCCCTAAAGAATAATGTCCTCTCTATCCTTCCATTGTATTTGGTAGTTCTAATAATAAATAATTGAATCCTAAAAGTAAGGCACAAACACAAGGTTAAGAAAGTGATAAAGAAAAATAATAGGTAGATTAATAGAAATTAAGTGTTCTTAATATCCTAGTCCCTGACATCAACGTCAAAAACTTGGTGGTTAATTTTATATTCGATCTCCTACCCTATATAACTTTTCAAGTTAGTGCACTTATTGTTTCCATAACACAAGTTACAAGGATGGTGATTGATCAATTTTCAAATTTAAAGCAAAACTCGAATAGTGAATTCCCTTAGGACTTCTTATATAAGCAAAACTTCACACATTTAATTAACCTAAATCTCATCAGACCACCAGAATATGTCAATTATTTTAATGTCTTTCTCCAGATTGTTAACAACTAATCCTACATTGATTAATCAAAATCTCTTCCTAACTAAAACCTTTATGATTGCATTAATCGATTTATGAATTCCTCTATTAGGATTGATCCTAATCTTGAAGATTTATGTCAACCTAGTTCCAGGATTGCATGTAACTATTTTCAATTATGCTAGATTAATTCATATAAAGGATTTCTCTCCTAAATGCATGAAATCAAACATGAGTCAATATACTAGCATAAATCAATTAAAAAATAATAAAGAACACATAATTGAATCTTAATAAAACTGAAGAATAAATTAAATTAATTTAAAATTACTACAAAATCTATCATGAGGTTCATCACATCCAAGTACCATAAATATTTAGTTCCTAATCATAGAAGACATAACATCAAAACTAAAGGAAGAATAGAAAATTAAAAGAAATACGATGAGATCTTTTTTTAATCTTCATAAAATTCACTTTAGATCGATGAAAATCCACCCAAATCTGTTGCCTTACTCATTATTCATTCTCTTTTTCACCTCAATTTTTCCCTTTATAGATCAAAATTTTTTGGGTAGACATAAGCAAGTACATAGTCATGTACTTAGCCATAAACTTTAAAAAATACAAGATTAAAATTAGAAGCAAAATTGTGCTTGAATAAGGAGCTAAAAATGTGAACATGACTTATCAATATATAATACAGGTGTGAACCTCTTAACCATGGGCATGTAACAGATCAACATACCTCAAACGACCATATAAGTTAGAAATTCAAAAATAATAAAGAATGTGGGTAAGTATATGGCTATGTACTAGGTTGTGTTCTATCCTTGCAACTTCATAACTTGGTCAAATAGCTCAAATTGCTAAGTGAATTATGACTTGCAATTAAAATACGAACAAATTAAGTACCATAAAATAAATAAACTCAAATATACAAGCAAAATGCAGTAAATATAAACCTAAATATAAACAATTAAGCACTTATCAAGTATATACTAAACTTAAAAACTTATATTATAGTCAATAAGCAATTATACAGTTCACAAGTCATTGCATGAGTAATTATATTATTATTTATTTTGACTTAATTTAAACTAAAACAAAGTTCATTGCAAACACTATAAAAGGTCAATATAACTTCCAATGATACCAAATAAAATAAAATTATGATATAATTAAAAATATAAGTCAAATAAGGTTTAAAGTAAATAAGAAAAATAATAAATTGAGAAAATATTATATAGTAGATAGCATAATGGATTGGGTGAACTAAACATCACATGAACTTTTGATAAGTAATTAAAGTGAAGCATTAACATTAAGTTAAGGACAACTTCTTTTATGGAGTCTAGACCACTTAACATTATGAAAAGAAGAAAAGAAAAAAAAAACGCATTTACAAAGCTAGAAGCCTATTTGATTAATATGATTCTAGTTAAAGTGTGATATTAAGTTAGGTGATTGTGGAAAAAAGTGTAACTAAATAATGTCAATAACTTAAAAAAAGCCTCTCTAATACTTAAAGATTATAGAATACCTCAATACTTAAAAGCTACATAGGAAGGTCTCAAATATCAACATCTAACATGTTTTTTCAACAAAAGCACTCCCGATTTATGCATATCTAGGATAGAAGACATCATCGTGACCATTTACCATACAAAGATGCTTTCAACTCCAGTGATAAACATAAATATTAAACCTAAATGAAAATACGACATATACAACATATGAACCCCCTCCTCTGTAAATGGTATCAGAGCCTATGGCAGATGTAGAAAAGAAAAATATTGATAATCTATTAAAGTTATTCGTTTTATTTAAATTGATATGTTTATGTTGTTGGATTGTTAGTATTGAATTAAGTTTTAATATACTACTGTTATATTATTTTCTTACTCTCTATAGATACTGAGTTTAAACTTTTAAAGGGCCAAGAGGATTCATTGAAAATAGATAAAGAATTAATTGAAATCTAGAAAACAATAATTTATTATGGACAAAAGATTTTACAATACTGTGAACAAATAACACTTGATATAGAATCTCTCATAAATCATCAGACTACTAAAAAAGATAAAGATAAATAAATAATGACCCCAGAAAAAAAGGATGGAGAAAGAAAAGATATAATGAAAAATCCTTTTGTTATTCATTTAGAAAAATTACGAGATGTTAGAAAGCAGTTATGAAAATGAAAATTATATTACACCTGAAGTAGATAATTTAATAACTCAAATCGAAAATTTAGATCTCAAGCATAATTTTATTAATATTAAACCTACAGGTATAAAAAGAGAAAATCCAAATATAACAGATATTTATTAAAAACATGGATTGAAGGCCCAATCTTTCTCCTGGATCTTCAAGAACACAAATACTGAAAGAAATAAACATGATCTCGCCAGATGTGGAAGAACAATAGGTAATAATGCTAGACTTACTCCTCTCTCAAAAACTGAAAATTGATATGTTGATTTCTCTAGAATCTATTCTAGAATTAATTATTTTCAAGATTCGGATCCCCAAGAAATCCGATATTGGTATGATTTTGGAGCATTAAATTCGATATATTTATCTTCCCCAAATTTTCCTAAAACAATTTTTTTACCTCAATGGATAAAAGATGGGCTTAGAGATTGCTATTTCAATAACCCTACTATTACACCGAAAGATATTTTAATCTTAAAGTTCTTATCAGCCGAACCTCATTTCGATACCAATGGAAAATATCCTGCCTATCATCTGATACAGCTTGGAAAGGCAGATACGTTCTCAATATCTGTAAATCAGAATAAATCTAAAGATTTTTTTAAATTTGAAGAAAAAGATATTCACTATAGAAGAGCAATTGGGATAAGGATAGTTTTACAAGGCATGGAAGCCAGTTTCAAAAAAGGATTTCGTACTTATGGAAGATAGAAGATACACTCATCAGTCATGATATCTCCTGCAAAGACTACTCCAATGGCAGCTCATAATTTTCTACGGATAAAAATGAAGCTATTAGAATCTGGAGTAGTCAAATCAAGTCCTCAAGCACAACAAAAGATTTGTTTGTTTCGAAAACACCAAAAAGACACCTGTCCAGCTTGTACAAAAGAAAATATAGCACCTGGAAAAGGAGATAGCAATAAGATAACAGCCGAAAAAGAAGACAATGACTGAAAGATAACGTGGCTAGAAGATACATCCAGAAGGACCTACAAGGATAATGGCTCTAAAAGCACATATGTACGTGTTCAATAATAAGTGTTGTCCTATAAAAAATCTAGAACAGTAGTTTTACTTTTCTTCTATATAAATATGTAAAGGTAGAATGTAAGGGACACGAAGCTCTCAACTTCTGTACTCATACATTATAAGTTTATAATCTGGTCGTCTAGTATCTCGATCTTTATTATTTTCTATTTCGGCTTGATATTGAGATTATATTTCATTTATCAACACATCTATTTTTCCTTCAGTGGATAAATCTAAACTAACTAGTTGTTCTCCAAAGGCTTCGACGTTCATGTTAAATAGATTTTCTATACTATTTCTATAGCACTTCAGAACAATAATAAGAGAATGTGGTCCAACATGCTTCCGTACCTGACTTTGCTTTGACCAGAATATTATCGGGTTGCACCATGAAGCTTTTACCAGGCATTTCAGCCCAACCTATATTGCTATAGGTAACTCTTCTGTGACTCCTTCAATAATAAATCTAAACGAAAATAAATTAAATGAAGAAAATACGACATATTATGAACCCCCTCCTCTGTAAGTGGTATCAGAGCCTATGGCAGATATACAAAAGAAAAATATTGATAATCTATTAAAGTTATTCGTTTTATTTAAATTGATATGTTTATGCTGTTGGATTGTTAGCATTGAATTAAGTTTTAATATATTACTGTTATATTATTTTCTTACTCACTATGGATATTGAGTTTAAACTTTTAAAGGACCAAGAGGATTCATTAAAAATAGATAAAGAATTAATTGAAATCCAGAAAACAATAATTTATTATGGACAAAAGATTTTACAATACTGTAAACAAATAACACTCGATATAGAATCTCTCATAAATCATCAGACTACTAAAAAAGATAAACAAATAATGACCCCAGAAAAAAAGGATGAAGAAAGAAAAGAGATAATGAAAAATCCTTTTGTTATTCATTTTGAAAAATTACGAGATGTCAAAAAGCAGTTCTGAAAATGAAAATTATATTATACCTGAAGTAGATAATTTAATAACTCAAATCGAAAATTTAGATCTCAAGGATAATTTTATTAATATTAAACCTACAGGTATAAAAACAAAAAACCCAAATATAATAGATATTCCTAGTACCAGTGCAGAACCCAAAGTTAGATCTAAACAAAATCAAAGTTTTGATAGACCTGTTACAGGATATGCTAGTTTAATGCATACAGAAATTAATTCTGATAAATATGCACGTTATGAAAAGATGAAAGCTAATACAATAAATCCATTGGAATTTATTTAGATTTAGATTGTATTGTTAATATAGAAGAAGCAATTGATAAATGGGAAACTGCATTAAGAATAGCTGTTGTAGTAAACAAAATGGATTTTGAAACAACCAAAGGATTTATGGAAAAGACTTTATTAAATAGTGCTCAGAGATTTTGGCAAAATGTAAATGAAGAGACTAAACAAGAAGTATATTCAGATCCTGATAGTTTTATAACTAGAATAGTAGAAATATTCAGATTAGAATTCCATGGAGAAGGTAAATATGTTAAAGATCCTAATACCATAACTCGATATACTACTGCTTTAATGCGTTTACAATTATGTGACATATGTGAAATAGAAACATATATATGTGTTTTTCAGGATTATTATTATCATATTTATAATCAGGTTACAGATACTAGTAATTATTTGCCTTTATTTTTTGCTAAAATTCCAGATCCTTGGGGTACTAGATTAATAGAAACTTATAATCCGGGGAATATAGATACTTTAGGGAAAAGAATAGAGCATGTTAGAGATAAATTAAGTAATTGGTGTGTTGATGCAATTTTAGCTAAAGCTACTAAAGGATAAGAAAAAGAATTTCTTTATGTTATAATAAACCCAAGATGCCTATAATGATAGGATGTGATAGTCCTTATTATCATGAAAAAATAAAATGTAAATATAAAAAGAAAAAGCACTATAAGTATAGAAAGGCTTATTTTAAAAAGAGAAAAGCAAGATATTATAAAAGAAAAGGATATAAAAAAGCTTATAAAGCGGCATATAAAAGAAGAAAGACAAAACCTAAAGAATGTAGATGTTATTATTGTAAACAAATAAGACATTATGCTAATAATTGTCCTAAAAGAAATGAGAAAAATAAAAAGAAAATAGAAATAGACAGTGATATTGAAGAAATGATAAATACAGGAGCATTTATACAAATAGATGATTTTAATATTTATTCTGATGAAAGCATTTTTATTCTAACTGATACCGAATTTACTTCTGAAAAAGATACAGAATAAATGGAAATTGAAAATATAAATAATCAAAATATTGAACCAATCATAGATAATTAGATAGAACAAACTGGAGAATATAGACAAGAAATACTAACAGATAAAAGAAAATTAAAACAAATTCAAAATGAAAATTTCTCTTTATCTAATTATTCTGGATTTAAAGATAACACTCTACAAAGATTAGGTATAAAACCTCGAAATCGTAATTTATTTTATGGATTGAACATTCAAGAAAGAGCTTTAGAAGTTTCTATTACTTCTAATAAAGTTATGATACCACTTTTAGCTAAAAAAGATATTCAGGAAAAATTAAAAAAATTAAAGCTGAAATAAGAAATACACTTAGATGGATACATATAGGATCCATACAGATAATAATAAAGTCTACTTTTAAAGAAGGCTTAGATATGCCTATTGAATTAACTATAATGGATAATCGAATACTCAACAGAGAATAAGCTTGTTTAGGAATCCTTCGTGGAAACCTACAATATGGTAAATTAAAATTTAATATTCATCCACAAATTTCTTATCATATACAAGATAAAGATTTTGAAAAAACTCTAAGGTTAATACAAGACTTTAAAAGAAAAGATTTCTTTAGACAACAGACCAGACCATATTCGATAACTTATGTAATATCTTATGCTATATCAAATACACATGATTCAGATTGTTTTGTAGTAAATGATACTATAGATTTTCCCTATTTATTTAATGAAGTTTGTCAAATACAAATGCCTATATTACCTACGATAGAAGAAATTGAATCTAGGCCATTAAATCTAGATTTACAAGATAAACCTTTGATATTATCAAATAATATTCCACCTAGATTATCCTTTACAAATAATAGTGTCATTAGTCATCCCTTTACTCGACAACTAAGTTCACATAGATACAATAATAATTTAATTCTAGCTAAAGAAGATAGTTTAACAAATTATAAATTAAAAGGAGAATATTATGATGGAACTACGTTTGTTCTAGTAAATATATTAGCAGATACAGGAGCTAATGGAAATTATATTAATCATAAATTATGCTCTAGATTACAAAAATATAAATTAGATGAATTACATCAATATACAAATTTTAATGGTGAACTACACTCAATAGATGAAGCCATAGAAACTTTGATAAGATTTGGACAAGATATAATACCTATTAGGTTATTAATCAAAAATGAAAGATTTAATAATACATTATAAATAATGTTAGGAATAACATTTCTTGAAACTGTTAAACCTTATCAGATTACTTCTTATGGATTAAAGATAACTTATAATGGAAAATTAATATATATTCCCAAATGACAACTCGCTATAGTATATATATTCCTATAGGATTAACCTATCGGGAATATAAATCAAAATATTTTGCTGCATTTATTGATAGCGAATCGGGAACATGTTTATGTAAATCAGATTTTTATCCACAAGAATATTATAAAGATTTACCTAAAATAAAAGGTAGAGATATATCTAATAATCTTATTGAAATTTCTAAAGGAATAGAAAAACCGATAATTTTACTAGGATCTTTTTTGATTAAATGTCCAACATTTTATTTTTATGACACCGGTACTGATATATTGTTAGGAAATAATTTCTTACAATTATTTCATAAAGTTATATTTGATACAATAGCTAATCAACTATTATTCAAAACACCATGTCATCATTGGATAACTATCAAACGCCTCAAAACGACATATGCTAAACCTTTTCCTATTTCCTTTATCCCTCGCACCGCTCAGCGTGGTGATATAGGATATACTGAAAATCTTATTTTTCCTAAAACAGAGCCTTTGTTACAATATTAAATAGAGTTAAGACAGCTTGATTTAACAATAAATAAAGTTATAACAAAATTAGAACAATGTTATACAGAAAACCCTTTAAAATTTTGGGATAAAAATCAAATATATGCTAAACTAGATATGATAGATAACATTAAAATTATAAGGGTTAAACCTATGAGATATAATGAAATAGATCAACACGAGTTTAAAATTCAAATACAAGAATTACTAGATTCTGGATTAATTAGACCTAGCCAGTCTCCTCATAGTTCTCCTGCTTTTATGGTAAGAAATCATGCAGAACAAAGTAGAGGAAAAGCAAGAATGGTAATCAATTATAAAAAATTAAATGATAATACAGTATTTGATGGATATTTCCTTCCCAATAAAGAAAGTTTGATAAATAGAACTAGAAACAAAAAAGATCTTTTCAAAGTTTTACTATAAAAGTGGATTTTGACAGATAGAAATGCATCCTGAGAGTATTAGTTATACAGCCTTATCCACTCCTCAAGGTCACTATGAATGGCTAGTAATGCCTTTTGGATTACAAAATGCTCCATAAATATTTAAGAGAAAAATGGATAATATCTTCAAAGACTATGATTTTATATTTGATTATATTGATGATATGTTAGTAGTATCAGACAATAGTAATATTCATCTAAAACATTTAGATAACTTTGCTGATATTTGTATTAACCACGACATAGGATTGTCTAAAAAGAAATCTAAAATATTACAAAATAAAGTAGAATTTTTAGGAATGCAAGTAGATGGAAAAGGGATAGAATTACAAAATCATATATCAGAAAAAATTTCTGCAGATAAATTAATTGATAAAACACAAGTACAGAGTTTTTTAGGAATTCTAACATATGCTTCAGATTTTATAAAGGGTTTAGCAAAACTACGAAAACCATTTTAAGATTTGCTTAAAAAGGATAAGATATTTAATTTTACTCTAGACTTAGAATATCAAGTAAAAAGGATCAAAGAATTATGTAACTCCCTACCAAAACTATATCTACCAAACGAAAAAGATGATTTAATATTAGAAACTGATGCTTCTGAAAATTATTGGAGTGGAGTATTAAGGAAAATAGATTATAATAATAATATGGAAAAAATAGGAGAAAGCCTTTGTAGATATTGTTCAGGAATGTTTACTAATACTGAAAATAGATATCATATAAATGAGAAAGAACTACTCGTTGTAGTCAAAAGTTGTAAAAAAATTTATTATTTCTTACTCCCAAAAAGATTTTTGTTAAGAACAGACAATACTCAGGTTAAGGCATTTACTAAAAATAATTTTCCAAGCAGACCTGAATATAAAAGATTAATTAGATGGAAAATTTTACTTTCTGAATATAATTTTGATATAGAGATAATTAAATCTGACAAAAATGTTTTAGCAGATTTTCTCACTAGAGATGGAAGAGCATCGTCTCCAGATACTAGAAGAAGTTCGCAAATTGAATATCGAGATACATCATATTAAAGATAATCTTTCAAATTTTATTGATATTGCAAGTAATTTGATTCCTCCTTACCTTCAACTCGAGTTATGGGTAGCAATGTGGTATCAGAGCTTAGGCCTTAACCCCACGTCCTGAGTTCGACTCCCCCTACCCACAGAAATGTGCAGGAGTGCTCAATGGTTCTATGAACGTTCGCTAACCAGCGGATGCGTGGTGGGCTTAAGTAATTTGATTCCTCCTTACCTTCAACTCGAGTTTTGGGTAGCAATGTGCGTATTTTCTTTATTTTCATTTAGATTTAATATATCTGTTCCAAATTGTTTTTTAAAATGAAAATCTGTTACAGTTTTCATGCCATGTCTAGAATTTTTGATGTATTCCAAAATCTGTATTTGTTTTAACATAAAATACATTATTGGTCTATAATCTGGTCGTCTAGTATCTCTATCTTGATTATTTTCTGTTTCGGCTTGATATTGAGATGATATTTCATTTATCAATACATCTATGTTTTCTTTAATAGATAAATCTAAACCAACTAGTTGTTCACCAAAGGCTTCGGCGTTCATGTTAAATAGATTTCCTATACTATTTCTACAGCACTTCAGAAAAATAATAAGAGAATGTGGTCCAACATGCTTCCGTACCTGACTTCACTTTGACCAGAATATTATCGGGTTGCACCACGAAGCTTTTACCAGGCATTTCAGCCCTAACCTATATTGCTATAGGTAACTCTTCTATGATTCCTTCAATAATACCCTGCACAGCCTGATTTCGTTTCCTACCTTCAGGCGTAAGAAGTAGGAGAGGAAGACATTTTGAGTTTTCCCTTCGAATAGAGTTCTGAAAGATATAGAAGTAGTATAGGAAAGAGAAGGAGTTTATTGATTCATAGTGTATTTTACAGAGAGTGAGTACAGAAGTTGAGGGCTTTGTGTCCCTTGCCTTCTATTGTTACATATTTATATACAAGAAAAGTAAAACTACTGTTCTAGATTTTTTATATGACAACACTTATTATTGAACACGTACATAGGTGCTTTTAGAGTCATTATCCTCGTAGGTCCTTCTGGATGTATCTTCTAGCCATATTATCTTTCATTCATTGTCTTCTTTTTCGGCTATCATCTTACTGCTATCTTCTTTTCCAGGTGCTATCCTTTCTTTTGTACAAGCTGGACAGGTGTCTTTTTGGTGTTTTCGAAATAGACAAATTTTTTGTTGTGCTTGAGGACTCGATTTGATTACTCTAGATTTTAGTAGCTTCATTTTTGTCCGTAGAAAATTATGAGCTGCCATTGGAGTAGTCTTTGTAGGAGATATCATGACTGATGAGTGTATCTTCTGTCCTTCATAAGTACGAAATCCTTTTTTGAAACTGGCTTCCATGCCTTGTAAAACTATCCTTATCCAATTGCTCTTCTATAGTGAATATCTTTTTCTTAAAATTTAATAAAATCTTTAGATTTATTCTGATTTATAGATATCGAAAACATATCTACCTTTCCAAGCTGTATCAGATGATAGGCAGGATATTTTCCACCGGTATGGAAATCAGGTCCAGCTGATAAAAACTTTAAGATTAAAATATCTTTTGGTGTAATAGTAGGGTTATTGAAATAGCAATCTCTAACCCCATCTTTTATCCATTGAGGTAAAAAACTTATTTCAGGAAAATTTGGGGAAGATAAATATATCAAATTTAGTGCTCCAAACTCATAACAGTATCAGATTTCTTGGGGATCCGAATCTTGTAAATAATTAATTCTAGGATAGATTCCAGAGAAATCAACATATCAGTTTTCAGTATTTGAGAGATGAAATAAGTCTCGCATTATTACCTGTTATTGTTCCACATCTGGCGAGATCATGTTTATTTCTTTCAGTATTTGTGGTGTGGTTGAAGATCCAGGAGAAGGATTGG
>JAOQMP010000006.1:26863886-26884325 GCA_027563575.1 Erythroxylum pedicellare
GGAGCAATAATAAACATATCAATACAAGATCAATCCTAATTAATACAAAATCAATTCTAATAACTCTAGTCAACAGGTAGGATTATGAGGTGGAGGTGTTTGAACAGGTGGGTTAGAGGATTCAGCAATGTTAGACATGGTTGACATAGATGGGTAGGATTAGAAACATTAGATAGTGGCTAGGGTTTAGGACTGTTCAAGTAAGCTTTGATACCATGTAGAAATTTTGAAAAGATGTATATTATTTTCAATATCTTGCTAGGTCAATACATAGGTACAAGTATATATGGAAATAAAGAGGGCTATTCTAGGAAACTAATATCTGTACATAATATCCTAACTAATCTGATTTGCTATCTTTTAGGAGTCAATAATATCTAGGAGATATCCAGCTGGATATTTCCCAACATATAAGGATAAACATGTTAGGCTGAATTTGCTAAAACTGAATCTACTCCATGCATAATAGGATCAAATCCATATATGAGATTGACCAAAGCTTCTTGGACTCCACTGCCAGATGAGATGAAAGTATCTCATGTAGTGGTGGTATTTCTGAATTAACCTTTTGCAGTATGAAATTAGTATGGGGTCCTTTTCGGTTTCATAGTTCATGGAATAGATTCTTTTGTAATGTTAGGTCAAGGATAGTACTCTAGCTGTAGTCGCTTTTGGTGAGCAATACTTACTAGTAGTAGACAAGTGAAAGACATCCTTTAATAACTCTTTTGTGGAAGATTCACAATGAATCTTTTTGAACTTTAAATTCATAGGGACCCCACCGCAAATATTGTACAATGCTTACTATTTTAAAACCACCAATGTCACAGGGTTGCTCATTTTTTCACTTAAAAATATTTGATGTTTTTTTCCTTATGTAAGCATATTTTATTGTTAGGATCATGTTTTTCTCCCGGACGTAGATCTGGAGAACTGTCAGTCTGACATGATATTCATTTTTGTTCTTATTTCTTTTCACTGGTGGTGTCATACAGAGGTTAATATTTGATAAACCTGAAGATGGTGTGAGGAAGATTGTTTTGGCTACTAACATGGCAGAGACAAGTATTACCATCAATGATGTTGTTTTTGTGGTTGACTGTGGGAAGGCAAAAGAGACATCTTATGATGCGCTGAATAATACCCCTTGCTTGTTGCCTTCCTGGATTTCAAAGGCTGCTGCCCGGCAGGTAGACCTACCTGCGCAATACAGATTATTTTTGTACCTATGCTCCTTGGCTTATAATTTGTTAAGGATAATTGGGATGCCTTAGGATTGACTATTTAGAGTGAGTTTTACATTTATTATAGCTTTGATCTTTACCCTTGGTCTACAAGGGATGTCTCTTTTTCAGTCTAATTCACTATGCATTAAGTGGCACTTTATCACCCTTCTGCTTGATAGAGTAAGTTGAAAGAGTTAACTAAGCTTGAAAAAAATGAAATAATGAAATGGCTTCAAAGCAGTGAGTAACTTTACAGACCAAAAACAAGTTTCATTTGTATCTATGTGGGAGGGACTAAGATATTGACTTCAATTCTTGGTTGGATTTGATAGGGCTGTTAATTATTGTCTTGCTTAATATAAATTCTCAGTAAATTAGATATACATGGCACCAGTGGCGTTTCTTAAATAAGTAGATATCTTAAAGTTTCATTATTTGCATCATTCCCATGTTCAGTACAGTGGAATTAGCATTTTACATTGCCTTTCAGCTAAACATTGCACTGAGAAGTGCAATGACATAATTTATATTATTCTTGCTGCAGGGCCAAATTTTTTATATGTCAGTTACTTGCACTCCAACTTTGTTATTTTAGTATATCTAGTAGGAATAGGATATTAGACAAGTTTGAGACACGAAAAATAACTACTGCTGGTGTTCCAGTTTCTGGATTTGCTAATTATTATTATTAGCTAATAGGGTTTTAAATTAGTATGTTTTATTTAGTTCTCAAGCCTTTTGTATGATGCTCAATATGAAAGAAGTAATTGATTTCTTGCAAATTTAGCTGCCAGATCCACTTTATACCATGTATTGACTTTATCATGCTTAAAGATTTTGTTTCTTAGAGGGCCAATGCTGTAGTTTGCTTTCTAAAATATTAGTTTCTTGCCTAATTCTGTAATATAAAATTGGACTTCTGATTCAGAGAAGAGGAAGAGCTGGTCGTGTTCAACCTGGCGAGTGTTATCACCTTTATCCTAAATGTGTGTACAAAGCTTTCTCTGATTATCAATTACCAGAACTTTTGAGGACGCCTTTGCAGTCTTTGTGTTTGCAAATCAAAAGCCTCCAACTTGGAAGTATTTCGGACTTCTTGTCTAGAGCCTTGCAGCCTCCAGAACCTTTATCAGTAATTCCTTTTGGAGTTTATTTTCATGAACTGCTCCCCTTTGGAGTTTATTTTCATGGAATGTGCAAATTTATAAAGCTTGCTAACATTGCATTCTTTTCACATGCTAGGAGTTGAAATGTCAATCATATCAGGAATCTTTTGCTATTTTAGCATCTTTAATTTTTCTAAGCTTCTTTGCTGTATTTTTTAATTCATCTTTTTTTTAGGTTCAAAATGCTGTTGAGTACTTAAAGGTGATTGGAGCTCTTGATGAAAGTGAAAATCTGACAGTTCTTGGTACATCAGTTTTTTCTTGCTCTTTAGTGATCTTCATATGGTGTAATACTTTAGGAATTGAATTTTAAAGCAGGATTGGTTGCTTTTACAGGACGCCATTTGTCAGTACTTCCAGTTGAACCAAAGCTTGGGAAAATGCTCATATATGGGGCTGTTTTTAATTGTCTTGATCCAATAATGACTGTTGTTGCCGGTCTTAGTGTGAGAGATCCTTTCTTGATGCCATTTGACAAGAAGGATGTAAGTTTTATTTTCTTACTTTATTGTCTCCAAAGTAAAGATATTACCTTATTGTAGTGTGATGTAAAAGTATATGAATTTGAGACAAAATATTTGTTGACGATGACACAAGAAAAAAAGAAATTCTATATAAAGAGGGTTAGTGTCTTTCAATTGACAGAGGGTGCATATAGAAATCTTCTTTGTTTCTACTGTGAAGAGAATCTACAATTTAAATTTCTCTGTCATATTAATCAATCATATTGTTCCCAGAAAAGTCAAGTTTATAGGGATAAATATCTAAAAATGTGAACGGATATACAGTATGATTGTGCGTGCATTTATCCTGGTGTGGGGTGGAGTTAGAGTCAATGCTCAATAGAAATTATCTAATGATATGTGATGACTATTAAGCATAAGATGGTGGTGATATGCAATGGACTATTAACCATAGACGGTGGTTCTGTATTGGACTTTGTTTTATCTTGTTTGTCTATTGATTTCTTAAACTTTTAATATTGAATTTTGGAATTGATGTCATCAAGAATTAACTTTATAAAACAAGGGAGCAAACTGGACTCTGGTCATATGTCTGTATTTCTATATGTCTAAGCATAAATTTTCTTCCTGTCTTGGCAGCTTGCAGAGTCTGCAAAAGCACAATTCTCTGCCCAGGATTACAGTGACCATCTTGCTCTTATTCGAGCGTATGATGGTTGGAAAGCTTCCGAAGCACAACAATCTGGGTACGAATACTGCTGGAAAAATTTTCTTTCTGCCCAGACTTTGAAAGCCATTGATTCTCTTCGGAAGCAATTCTTTTACTTGCTGAAGGATACTGGTCTAATTGATCAGAGGACTGAAATTTGCAATACATGGAGCCATGATGAGCATCTTATCCGTGCGGTTATCTGTGCTGGCTTGTTCCCAGGGATATGTTCTGTTGTGGTAAGTCATACGTCAATTTTTCATACTTCAATTTTTTTCCCTATGCATGTTCTCCTTTGAATATGTTATGGTAAAATGGTCATGAAATGTCCTTGTCGTGTCCTTATTTTCTCCTCAAAACTTCTTATTCTTGCTTCTGTTTCACATCATCATCATCATCATCATCACACCCAGTCTGAAGTTCTGCAATGAAGCGGGGTCTGGGGAGGTCTGATAGTACGCAGTCTTACCCCTACATAGTAGAGAGGCTGTTTTACATGTTTGTTATAATTTTAAACTTTTTTGAAGCACTGGAGGTAGCCAGGGAGCACCCTGACATTAATTCATGCAGTAAAAGTGTATAATGGTGAAGTTGTTCTTGAGTGTTTCATTACTAATACGAAGGAAAGGTGATAGTTCTAAATTTTTTATTGATCGGGAATTAAGGATAAATCTCTGATGGCTAAACTTACTCTCTTCTACTGGAGGGATACCTAATCTTTTATGATCATATGTACAGAACAAGGAGAAGTCAATAGGATTGAAAACAATGGAGGATGGTCAGGTACTTCTGTACTCGGTAAGTTTCTTAATCTTTGGACATGGTGTCCATGAATGTTTTATGCTAACCAATGATTAAAAATTCTAACCGATTTGTCTAGTTCAACCATAAAAATCTTGAGTCGTCTAATTTTTCGGTTCGGTTTTTAATTTTTTTGTTTGATTTACTTCAATAACTCTTGTTGTTAAAAACTAATCAATTTATTAATTAATCAGCTAATTTTTATAAATTAATAAGTTCTTATAAACTAAAATAAATCAATTAATTTTTATTTAATATTTTTCAGTTAAACTTTAAATTTTTTGATAGGTAAGGACAATATTTTTAAATCTTTAATTTTATTTAATCTTTAGTTAATTTTATGACGATTTAATAACGATTGAATCTTTTAAATCTTAAACCTTTTGTCACCCTAGTTTAATTTTTGATTATGTTTTTAAAACATCTATATGTTAGATTTTACAGTCCTTTTAAAATCTTAGACTTTTGTGATTTGTTTTACCGATAATGGATTGAAACCTACAGAATTCTGTGAATGGTGCGGTATCAAAAATTCCTTTTCCGTGGTTAGTCTTCAATGAAAAGGTCAAAGTGAACACCGTATTTCTCAGGGATTCAACTGGTATATCTGACTCTGTGCTGCTGTTATTTGGAGGAAAGATTTTGAGTGGTGGGCTAGTAAGTTCAAACTTCTTATGCTCATCTGCTTGATTAGTTTTTTGAAGTGCATGCTTTTGAATGTACTTTTCAGTTATTTCTAGAGCACTTATTTGCGGTTTTAATAGGATGGACACCTAAAAATGTTGGGAGGATATTTGGAATTCTTCATGAAACCTGCAATAGCCAATATGTACTTGAGCCTAAAGAAAGAGCTTGAAGAACTTATTCAGGAGAAAGTAAGTTTCTAATCTTTTGGGAAAGCTGTTTATTTGGCATTTGATGTTTTAACCCCACTGGACCCAAATCTCTTGGAGCTTAATTCTCTTTCTCTTCCCTATGTTTTTTTGTCTATGCATTGGTGGAAATGAGCTTAGCTCCAGATTTGAGTTACTGATATATTATTTATTTCTTCTTCTCCTGCCGTATTCTCATTTTACAGCTTCTGAATCCGACGCTAGAAGTGCAGTCATATGAGCAGCTATTAATGGTGATAAGGTTGCTGGTTTCAGAGGATCAATGTGAAGGTAGATTCATTTTTGGTCGCCAGTCGCCATCACACTCAAAAAAGGCAATGAAAGAGGGACTACCAAGCAAAGTTGGTGATGCTAACTCTAAGAATGAACTTCAGACTTTACTTGCTAGGGCAGGGCATGGAGCACCTACATACAGGACAAAGCAATTGAAAAATAATCAGTTTCGTTCCACCGTGTGCTTTAACAGTTTGGACTTTGTGGGGCAGCCATGCAGTAGTAAGAAACTTGCTGAAAAAGATGCAGCAGCTGAGGCTCTTCTGTGGTTGAAGGGTGAGACAAAATCATCTGCCAAACATGTTGATCATGCTTCACTACTTCTGAAAAAGATCAAGAACAAAAGTGGAAGCAGGACTCCAGTTCATGGTGGTAAATGGAGTTAGGTTGACTGTGCAGGATTAAATATTATGCTATCAGAATCCTGTTTGTTAAGGAAGAAGATTGCTACCAGCCCTTGTGGATCTTTTTGATTGGGATGTTTTTTAACCTTCTGTGGTCAGACCTCATAGAACATTTGCGGTGACCTTGTGGCCTAAATTACTCATGAAGGAGAGCATCAAATCTTCAAACCATTAAGGAGCTAGATCAATCAGATACACAATTTGAGCCTGTTGTCGGTGCTTTCCGAATTCTTGGTGAGGTCCTAAGAGATAGTAAGTTTCGAAGGCAGAAGCTTCAAATTTTAATCAGCTGAATTGAAGATTGAAAGTGAATTGTCTAGATTTGGACTCATTTGAAAGGCTTTTACCCTTGCGAAGTTTTTACTGTCTCAAGCCTCTTCTGCCACTTCACATTTTAAACATGATGGTGGACTGAAAAGCTAATATTATGACTCATACAAGAAACCACAAGTATGGTGGAATTCATCTGTAAAGTGAGAAAATGACATTTACTTTTTCAATATTCATTTATCGAGCTATGTAAATTGCTGATGGCTTGTGGATATCTGCAGAGGTTAAATCTTTGGTGGATTGTACAATTGATAGGTATATGGGTTTCAGAGTATATGGGTTTCAGACAAGTGTCAACAAGATTACTTTTGGACACCAAAGGTGCTGAACACATATTTGATGTTGGAATTTTTGTCACAATTTGGTAAGAGCTCATAAGATAATCAATCTAGTAATATGGTGTCTTTATGACTGATTTTATTAGCATGAAGAGGGTTGGTGAGACTCCATATCTGATGATCACAGATAATGGCAGTTGCATTTTTGGCAATTCTCCTTGGTCATGTTAGTGGTTTGTATAGTGGCTTGACATGGCTTTCTTGTTGTGGAAGTCCAAAGGGTTTCCTGGGCTTTATTGTCTTCTCTAGTAATTGTCTGTTCAGGTGCAGGAATACGTTCTAAGTTGAAAATTCATACACGGCAACAGGTATTTTGTTTCCTGTTTTCTGAGGTATAGTTTTGGTATTATAACCACGAAAATGAACAGATTTCACTGTTATGGTTGTTTGCTTATTTTCAGTTTTCATTGTTGTTTATATTTGTTTTTGTGTTTCTTATTGGAATGCATATATATCTGAGAGTGCTTGGTAGAACTTGTAAATGGGATCTATGAACAAACAAACTGTTGACGTAAATATCAGATTTGTTCCTCTATTTCTGAATTATTTGGTTTTGGGTTTTGATATCTACTAGCTAGCTTAGGATTTAGGCCTTACCTTATATGGAGCTATATTCTTTCCCTATACGTAGTTGCTAAAGAAGTGAAACAATTTTGAGCTTGGTTCTTCTTCTAGTTCAATCTCTTTCTTCCTTTCTCTTAATTGTCTCATTTGAATTGTAATCTCAATATTTGATGTCTAACCCTGGACACCACACCATCTAAGCGATCTTCGTTTGTTCCATCAAAATGCTTGTGTTCAAGAAAGTTAATCGAGTGAATTGTGCAAATATTGTCCTTTATGATGAATTTTCATGATGAAGAAGTAGAATATGTCCTTCATTTGATCCATCTGTATGTGTACGGATAGTAATATGATGAAGTTCCTTCTATTGGATTGTCCAGCAGTCAGTGGGCATGGCCTACGAAGTAGTTCGATCGTTGTAAAGTTTGAGATTTATGCCCTCTTCTTTCATTATCCTACTTTTGGGCCTTTTCTTCCATAACTCGGTCTATGTCCTTTCCTGTTATTTGACTTCAAAGACTCGGCTAGATTTTTGATTAGCATATACCAAATTACAATTAAAATTACATTCCGTACAAAAGATTATGTGTGGGATTTGAAATGAGAAAATTTCAGTTGGACTTATATACTGTCTTGATTAAATTATGAAAACTAATATAAATTGTAGTTTGCAATTTTAAGTGAAGGTGTGTGACTTAAATGGGATTGAATGTCAAGGAATTTAATCAAAGTTTGTTAACCAACCACATGAGGCGTGGTTTGAAAATTGAAAAGCCTTTTAAATTCTGGTTTTGCTACTCAAAACTCAATCAAATATGGTTTAGGTTGGATTCAATTATTGGTCTTGAGTAGCTTTTAGACCCGCGATACCGAGAGTTACATGCCAACTTAGAAACATTATTGTTGGAGTTCGAATTTTCTGTCCGATTTTATGGTGTATTATTTTGTTTCATAAATTTCAGTCATTTATTTATGTAGGTTTCGCTTGGGTCTCGTATAAATAAATGCAAGACTCGTATAAATAAGTAAATGAGATTTATAGGATAAAATAAGATATTATAATATTAGACATTATGCGAAGTAGTTTATTTTACATACCTAGAACAGAGTGCAGTCGTTTATAAGATACGTGTCTTTTGACTAATTGAGGTTCCTGAAATCATCCAGCGCCTTTTTCCTTTTCTTGGTGAGAGCAGTTAATTGTACGCAAAGAAGCGGTATGCATCATCACCATCAATCGACACGATCATTTTGCTACATGTGTGAATGATAATATGCAGGATCTAATGGAAAAACAAAAGAACAAAAATTGTCCAGAAGCGCATTTATTTTCCAAAAATGAAGTTTGGAAGGAAGAATATTAAATTAGATGCCCGGAAGGAGTGTTTTGTCTCCTCAGGAAATGCAATTCACGATGACTCGTGCAGAAGCTCTATTGCTTTTAACAAAGTGGATCTAAACCTGTTCAGATCAAGCTTTACATTTTGCTTGTCCATGTATATCGACTTAAACGCCAGCCAACCCTGTTTTTGAATCACTTTGGGGTCTCTTAAAACCACATGGTCTGTTGGATATTGCTGTATCAAAGTGCTCTCTTCTACCTTTATCTTGTACTCCAAGTACCTTAAGTTCATTTGTTTCGAAGGCTCTTCAAAGAAATGTTTTGAAACCCACTCTGCTCCTCCAAATGGAACTACTTGTATCAGTATTGCGTTTTCAGGAAGGAAGAGAATGTTGGTTAGACCAGCTCCATGAACACCCAGCACAACATCACAGGAATTAATGACTTTTGCAAATCCTGACAGGTTGGCGTCAGCTTCTGCCACAACTACATTGAATCCCAATTTTTTAGCCATTCTAGCAATGTCACCAACATTTGTAAAAGCTCGCGATTTCTTTCGTGAAATAATTAATAATCTTGGCCTTTTCTTCTGATCATCCTTGATTTTGATTGCACTAGCTTTCTTCAAGGAATATGAGCTTCTTAAGAACTCCCTGAAGTCCTTCATAGAGTAGCCTGATATTGAAGGGTCAACGTGGAGCTCCTTTTTGGTTAGACGTTTGAGGCCAACAACTGCACTTGGGAAGCAATCTACGCCTCGTCTCTTATCAATGTTCACAACCTCATATTTAGACAGTGCCCTCATCAAGATTTCAAACTTTTTCATCCACCAAGATGGTTGGTTGCTGATAAGAAGTTTCACGTCTCCATTGAAGGATCGAGCAGTAGAGTACAGTGGAACAATAATGTCGGTGAAGGCATGGAAGTGGTTTCCTGAGTATGCACCAGCAGAAAATAGGACTGCAGGAACATTGTGACTTTTGGTGCACTGAGGGACAGCTTGGCTGTTATTATTTACAAGTCTAATAGACCATCCCTTCACCATGCTCATTGCTGTACGGTCATCTTTTCGCGCATAAGCCTTGATATTCCATGAGCTGTTTTCTACACCCAATACGTTGATTTCGGATGAGACAATAAAAACTGTGGAGGAAGTTGAATCGATCCTGATGCTCCCTTTGACGTCACAGAAATCTGACCTTTCTTTGAAATTGCATATAGGCTCAATTGTATGCTTTAATATAACATCTGCTTGTTCAAGAAATAACGCATGCACCATACTTTAGTCGAGTATTCTACAAAAGTGAACCTAAATGCGGATGACACCGAGTTTTTGTTCGTATTTTCAAAAACTAAAGTAGAAATGGATTTCCAATACCTAAGAAAAAACTTACTCCTTTCTGTTTGAAGAGACATTCCAGTTTTCTTCGCTGTCAGCTTATTGCCAGCTGACCAAAATCAACGTCAGATGTAGCGTAAGCAAACAGAAAACGAATTATGCTAATGCTTCTCTCGGTAATGAACATAAATTAGTGAATGCATACCCCTGACCACAGAGTTGCTTGTAGTGTTGATGGATACCGCATTCCTTTTTATGATTTCTGCATCCAGGATCAAGAAAAATAATGATGACTTGTGATGGAAAGATCATGTGCAAGGTTTTCATCGTCGATTACCTCTTTCTATTAACAGAGAATCGTTGATAATTTTCAACTCCTGCACCGCTCCTCTTGACAACTGTAAACTCACTGCAATACCATTTGATAGGTTAGAGAGGCAGGTAGTTTAAAATATAAAGAATAAAAATTTCTGGAAACTAGTTTTGATAATTAAAGCTTCAAGTGGGAGAGAAATGGAAGACTTACAAACTGTTAGAGGACTGAAATAAGGCTTAAAGATAATGCAAGTGCTCAATGCAATAAAGAAGCAGGCAATCATTGCCCCGTAACCCAACCTAATCTGCTCATGCTTGCTAAAGCTTCTGGCAAGCAAAGTATTATACCTCATTTTGGCTCAACTACACATACTAGTTCTCTACGTAGCCTGTGAATAGAGCATTCACTGCGTTTATCTTTCTCCCAAGAACAAGACGTGTGCGTAAGAGCGTTCAAAGCTTATAGTCATGACCTGGTCTAACTAGAAGGGATGGATGCCACTTAGTGTGACAGGAGAAGATGGTAGGTTTATAGCTTGTTTGCAACTAATGCCCTCCACGTACATTATTTCTGTTAGCTCTGAAAAGATTTTGTGAATTTCATGAAATGGAATCGAAAGAGACATTGTGGTTGACTATTAAGTTCTTTGCATGATTGTTTTAGGTGAGTGTTTCTTGAACACGAATGCCGGCTTTGGATTCCAGATTTGGTGAGTCACGAACCAATTAAAAGTCGCCAGAAATTAATGGGGCGTTTTCCCAAAAAATTAAAACAAATTTCACATTTCTAACGATGAGAGATTGGCGTTACGATTACCTCAAGAAATGTCTGAGGCCGAAAGAGAAGCGAAATCTTTCTATTACATTGCAATTTATTCGTCTACTGATTTTTCTTTGACGTAAGAAATTGAAGGAACAAAGTGACGCGATTGGGCATAAAATATGATACAAATAAGAGAAAGGGATTTACTATCATCAATTAGAAGAAAAGGGACAATTGTATTTCTAATTATCATTTACAATTATCGTACGTCGTTGTTCTAATCAGTAGTTTTTTTCAAAACGTTTGTAGTTGTTGCTGTGTTGACTCGCATTTCCAAATTCTTTGGTGTTATAGATATAATGAGAGTAAGCTTTATGTTTTACAAATTGTTGTTCTAATTGTATCTGTATGTGTATTCCAAGTTAATTATTTCGAGAAAACAACAAATAATTTCAAACAGTCCACTCATAATTGATTTGTGTAATATTCATGACATATATGGTATATTATACTAAATTAAGTTCATTTCCTACCTGTTATACTATGAGGTATCAACAAATCCAAAAAATACAGTAGCAGGTAACACAGACAGACAAAGCTAGATTAATTAGGCTAAATCTGTTTGCCGACAATGCATTTTAGAATTAATAACAAAACTATAGGCATTGTGTAATTCCAAATCAACAAGTTTAATTTGTTAGGTGGAACAGATTAAGACGTGTTAACAATCTGAATTTGGTGGGATGCATGATGATTGAAGGGGCGGTAGGGATTTTATTTTTGGTGGTACTATAAACATTTGCCTCTCTTCAAGATCCTACTATATATACATAGATGTGTGTGTGTGTGAGTGTGGCATAAGAATAATAATTAATCTTCCTTTTAGGTTGCGGATTGGCTTAATATCAATATATTCTAATTACAAACTAAGCTAATACGATCATCCTTGGCTCCATATCCCCCCAGTTGAGTTGATGTAATTATATTCCTCTTTCTCCCCTTCCATTAGAAGTGTTAACTTATAACTAAATTAAATTCTCTGATAAGTTATGTATAATTTATTTTTCCTCAACATTTAAAATGGTAGTGTGGGAGCCAATTTAATTGATGGCTATACCATAAGAATCTTTTGTACAAAAAAAAAAAAAAAGGACCATTAAGACGCACTTTCATTGTGGTGTCATGCAAATTGTAAGAAGGAAGCTTACGTGCGATTGAATTTTTGTGCTTGATTAAAAATGTATTATGTTTCTATTTATAATCAGACTTTATGTACCTTTATTTGGAAAAAAAAAATAAATTTTGAACAAGTAATTAATTTACCACAGTCTCTTTCTTAATAAGGACAAAGGACCAAAGCCACAAACAAAATGGCAATCAAACATAACATGCACTTCAGTGTTGAACATCGATGGATGAGAGGAGAATCAAAGTCAACTTAAAAGTTGTCAGTTGGTAAGATCAGTAAACGTGTACGTGAAACCACCAATCAGACCATTAGCGTTCATATAATAACAAGGTGGAAAGCGAAGACAGTAATACCCAATTTGATTGGAATCTTGATGTGTAAGGTCTTTTTTATATGGTCACATCATTTGTTAAGTTTTTATTTAAAACTTTCAAGACATTAACCAAGATAGCAATACTTTCAATAGAAAGAACTGAAGGTTAACACATGATTATCATTATAGTTCCAAGTTATAATTTTGATGTCATGCTTATTTCATTGCCTTTTTTTTTTCCCCCCTTGCCCGTAGGAGATGACAATTTGTATTCAAAAGCCCTGCTATAAGACACCTATAATCATTTAACTACATGATCCTTTGACAGTGACTTTTAGAAAAAAGACATAAAACTGTAATTTTCCGTATTAAAAAGATATAATTAGGTGAAATTTGCATAGCACCTATTCATAAATAATTATCAATGATTGGGATTTCCAAGTTAATGACAAATGCTACCTGTGTTGACAAGTTGGGTGCACGATAGTCATCACTCGTCGTGTAACCAAATAATGTAAGTGCAGTTGTTGGGTTGTCAAATAGACCAAACTTCATTATGTCCGTCGAAAGCAACAATTTGTATTCGACATGCTTTAATAGCCATTTCTCTCTTTCTTCTCCATTTGTTTCTTAATATGGGACCTGAAAGATTAAGATTACCCTACAACATTACTTTAGTAGTCGAGTTGATTAATTTCAATTTTATGATTTATGAGCAAAAGGGATGTAAGTTCTCTTTACATTCAACCTTTTATTTTCTACTAATATAAAGACATCGTGTAAATTAAATCGACGTGAATGTTTAGTTAACCAATAATAATAATAATAATAATAATAATAATAAAAAGAAGAGAATAAAAGTGAAAATAATAAAAAGAAGAGGATAAAAATGAAAAGGTTATTTTTCAAATTTGAAGATAATATATGTACCATCAGGAAGATGGCAGTCTAATGGACAGTGCTAGAGTCATGCTTGGGAAGGGGACGTGCAGAAGAAATTTCAGGGAAGGAGTCAGCAGAAGAATTTTGATGATGAAAGCAATGATTCTGCCAATTTTGTAAACCACATCAAATAAATAGTTTTATGTTGCTCGTTCAAAGATTGAGCTCCGTAGACACTACAAGGTTACAACTTTTGAGCAATTGGTAAGTAGGACAATCTTATTTAATTATACTTATCAAATATTTGACCTAATTATATTGTAATTAATAATGTCTTCTTTTCGTTATGGTTTAAATTATGACAAAGAGATTTATTAATAAACACTAATTATATAAAGATTTGCATTCAAGTAAAATTATTTATAAAATTTCTAATAATACCAATACTTTTTATGATATAAATGATAAAGGTAAAATTTAAAATATGTGAAATTGAAAAAAACAAAAAAAAAAGTCCTTTACCATGCGAAATTTGATAGTCTTAATGCTTTAAACATCTATAAATAAAGCGATGGATTTATTTAAGTTGAAAATTAGAATAACCCTATGAAAAGAAATTCTTTGTAGCTTGATTGAAATTGAAAAGAGAGTTTAAATAAGAATGATAAATTTCTAAAAATTGTATTAACTTCCATATCTTCATACACATCTTGAGTACAAATATATTTTACAGGGCTACTTACTTATATATGGGGTTCATTAAGAAGAAAATCTGAAAACAGCTTTTATATATAAATTGGGTTTTATTAAGAAGAAAATCTAAACAACTCATCTTCAAATAAGAACGTGATTTGCCTGCTTCGGTTGACATCTTAAAATGGGTAGTCATCCCCTTTATTGACTGATAGGTTATTTTTAGATGACTCGAAATTTTCATGGGTGAAATCCAAATCACTAATTTAGATATTTTATATTAAAATAAAGTATTATGAATTTCTAATGTACTTATAATATTAAAATTGCTAAAATAGCTATTTATAACTATTAAAAACTTAAAAATGACAAGTAAAGCACGGAAATTATTAATTAATAACTTAATACCACTACAACAATTCAGTAGAATTTGCGACGTTTTTTTAGCAACGTTTTTTGAAAAAACGTCGTGAATTGGCTAGAGTTATTGTGACGTTTTTAAAAACGTCACGAAAACTTCTCATTTTCCGCGACGTTTTATAATAACGTCACGGATTTGTTAGACATTTTGTGACGTTTTAGCAGGAAAATGTCGCAAAAAAGAAGCCTTGATGTTTTTATCAACAAAATGTTGCGGAAGGCTGACTAATTGTTTTGAGTTCCTCCAATAGCAAAATGACATCGTTTAGTTTAAAGGCCAAACGACATTGTTTTGGTTTTAACTACGTCGTCCCCCCTCCCCAACCGACGTCGTCCCCCCTCTCAAAAAAAAAAACAATGTTGCGTAAGGGTAAGTTAAGCTATTCTGGTTCAGTGGAAAACGACGTCGTTTGGTTTGTTAAAACCTACTTGATTATCTCCCCCCCACCCCCAACCGACGTCATCTCCCCTCCATCCCAAGAAAGCGACGTCATCTCAACTTCGGTGTCAATAAAAAAATGTTGAGGTAAGTCATTTTCGTCAATCTCGTCTGTTGCTGTCGCGTTTTCCCTCTCTCTCGCGCCACCTTCGAACATTGATTTGTGTTCTCATTGCTGACATTTGCGTGGGTTGTTGGAGTGCTGCTGTCTACCATTGTTTTGTCTTCTCGGAGTGCTTCTATGTTTTGGTAGAGGTAAGTTTTGTTTGACGATTTAATCTAGTTTTGAGAGTTATTGCGTTTGTTTTGATTATATGTGGTACATTTGGATTTGCATTGTGTTACAGTAGTTAATTGGGATTTGTATGGTGGAGGTAAGTCATTAAACATTCTGCCTTTGAAGTGTTCGACAAAAGTTTTTTTTAATATGATTGAGATTGTTTGAGCAACTCGCGTAAAACATATGGGATAACCAGTAGGTGCTTAAGTTGTTAAGTACGATAATTGATAGCTAAATTATATCTCCATAGGAAAGCCAGTTGTTACTTCAGGGACTGATTCTTCTCTTGATATAACTTATTATAGGTTTACAACCCTTAGTAAAGATTTTAATTGAGGAGATGCGAACACCTAGGTACTTGAATGAAGTTATTCCAACTTTAAGCTTCCAATTTCATATATCAGAATTTTTAATTACAAGATAAGTAAATAGAGCTGTTGTCAAGGTTATATTCTAGACCTAATATTTCCATGAATGAGATTAAGGATCTCTTCAATATGTCAATTGACTCATTATCTACAACTCATAGTATTAGTAAATCATTAGCAAAAGCAAGTTTTGAGATTTGGAGTTCCGAACATCTATTGTGGTATTTAAAACTCAAATTCTTATTAATAAAGGGTGGTGATTTTGTTCATTATTTGCATATCAATAGGAAAGAGAAATAGGGACAAAGGTTCCCCTTACCTTATCACCTATTTGCTTTGAATAAATTAGATGGCTCACCATTTATAATCACTATAAAGGTCATAGTAGTTAGGCATTTAGTAATGCATTCTGAAATAACGAAAATCTTGGAGAGCATCTAATATGAATTCCCAACTAATTGTATCAAAAGCCTTAATGAAGTTAATTTTCATTAATAACTCTTAATGGATTTGTTGGTAGAGTGACCCCTAGAAAACTTTTAAGCTATGCAAACATTGTCTCTTATATTTCTACCTTTAACATATGCTCCCTAATAAGCATTTATGAAACTTTTGAGAGTTTTTTTTAACCCTCTTAGCTATTATCTTGAAGATAAGTTATTAAATGACAATGCAACATAAAATTGGCCTGTATTCCTTAAGATTTTCTAGATTAGGAACCTTAGGAATTAAGCTGACAAACGTTTTGTTTAGTTCAGAAAAAGACATTTCACGTCAAAGAACTCTTAGACAGTATTGATGTAGAGAGAATCAATGAGGCTTCAAGTGGACCGAAGGAATTTAGCACTAAAGTCATCTAATCCTAGTGCTTTGTTATGTTTGAATAAGAAAATAGAAGATCTAATCTCCTTTGGAGTAACTTTCTTGGTAAGTTCCAAAGCCTGCTGAGTGGAGATTGTGCCTCTCAGGGATGCTTGGACATTTTGGGGAATTGATTTATCCTTGTAACTTCTTCCAAATAGGTTTGCAAAGTAACCTTAAGCCATTAATTTCATATTCTCTTAATCCTTTACCACTGTACAATTTAGTGCTTTCAAGCATAATATCTTGGCCTTATTCCTTCTCCCCTTGATTATGTTATGAAAGGCTTTAAAGAACATGATTGTTAAGATAGGATTTGACTATCTTTGTATAAAGAATGAAAGGCCATAAGTTAATATAGTGTTCAATAATATGGATGAAGAATATATGAAAGCCTTACATAAGATACAAATGTATTTTAAATTAAGACATTCCACTATTCTCATTCTTGCTGAAGATTATTTGATAGTACAAAATTTAATTACTAGCAAATTGTGATACTTGTTTTGGAAATATCTGCAAACATGTTTGGTGCTATAATTACATAATGTGAATATAACCTAAATATATATGTATGAAGGTGCCATATTCCTTGGATTATAGATTTTCAGTAGAAATAGAATGGGGCATTGGAGAACATAACCAATAACACAGTGTCATGTTCCTACCATGTTCATTAATCTTCATTCACTTCTTATAAAGTTACAGCAAATGGACTCATTTATTCTCCATATTTTCTCCTTTTCCTTGAAGATGTAGAAACAAAACACAGCATATAATATAACTCATTTGTATTATTAAATCCTCTAAAGATATCTAAAATATAAGCATAATGCTATAAAAAAAATCTAATTACCATACATCACTTTTCCAAGATACATTCAAATAAAAATAGAATTATTCTCCATAGATCCGAGTTTATTCTTGCTACTGCTCCTACAGCTTAAACTAAACCAAAGTTCCAGCAATATTATGAAAACTTCAGCTTATTCATGATTTAGATGCTCACTTAGACAGAAAAAGTTCTTCAGTTATTTTTCATGTGTTCTCTATCTAATTTAGTTCATTTATAACTTGTCTAAATGTTAATTAAGTTGATATAATCATTAGAACTAAAAGTTTGTTGTTTGGTTATAAATTAGAGGAGTTACTTTGCACCTATTTGCTGTTATAACAACAAAAACATTTTCTAAATTGCAAGTTACTTTTGCTTGTTTTTCTGGTAAAATCATAGATGTATGGGTAAAATCATATTAGCAGAGCCCTTGTCCCAGCTCACTTGTTGTTTAGTTGTATTGTGGATAGCGGTATTTTTAGTCTAGCTTTTGATGTTGTCTGAATTAGGATGTTTAGTCAGGTTTTTAGAAATTTATCCTTGATACTTATTGTTTCATTTATAAAAGCTTATAACCTTCTAACAAAAAAAAAAAACAGTAATAATAATTGTAAAATGTAATAGCATAAACCGTTGATAGTGTATGCAACAAAGGAAAATAATAAATGGATGCCAATAATGAAGTTTTATTTTAAGGTGAAGGAGCTGTAATCTATATAAAAGTTAAGTTAGAGAGCAACTTAGGTTGAGGAATTTCATTTAGCCACTCTCTTGCTTTTAGAATTTTAAGAACAACTTCAAGTGACATTACCAAACAAGTAGGTGAATGACACATGCTATATGTTAAAGCAAATCTAGTTGACTACACTAATTAACTCTGCTACCTAGTTTTAGAATCATTATTCTTAGTTTCAGTGGAACTATATTGCACATAACAGTTACAAGGTAGCAAGAGTTGGACAACACTATTTAACTCCATTATTGAGTTTAGGAAATGTATAATATCAATACGCTTAGTTTCAACAAATTCATGCAATAATACAAGGTCAGGAGGAATAATTTCATGTCTCAATTGTTGATAATTCCTAAAAGGTTAAATGATTGTGTGGAAAAATTGTTTTTCTATAAAATGAGACAAGTTTATAAACTTTTAGGGTCATTTAGAAGGGTTTTCAAAAGAGATTTTCCTGGTTGAATAAGAATTATACAATCATAAAGTTCTTATCCCAAAAAACCTATCAATTAAATCTATCATGTTTAACCCTAAAAGACTCTTCATTCTAAACCTAACCTAATGTACTCGGAGTTGTCTTGTAGATAAGAACACATATATAGATTCTTTTCTTCATTCTTCATTTCATTTGTCTTTATTATCATATTTAAAAACAATGTAGTTTTTGTGACACCTATTGATGAAAAAGCTTTTCATTTTCGGAATTAAATATGATGAACAATTGCAATGAGGTTTATCTTGTTCAATTGTTTGTGCTAAATTTTATTGAACATTGTTTTGCTACTAAAAGACAAGTATAGTTAAATGTATTGTGTGGAAAAATATGTTTTTCTATGAAATGAGACAAACTTATAAATTTTTAGGGTCATTTAGAGGGGTTTTCACAAGAGATTTTCCTAGTGGAATAAGAATAATACAATCATAAAGTTCTTATACCAAAAACCTATCAATTAAATCTATCATGTTCTACCCTAAGAGACTCTTCATTCTAAACCTAACCTAATGTACTCAGAGTTGTCTTGTAGATAAGAACATATATATCAATTCTTTTCTACATTCTTCATTTCGTTTATCTTTAACATCATATATGAAAACAATGTAATTTTTGTGACACCTATTGATATGTAGCTTTTCATTTTTTGAATTAAATATGATGAACAATTTCAATAAGGTTTATCTTGTTCAATTATTTGTGCTAAATGTACATTCAATTGCTGAAGTTTATTCTAATTTATCATGCTTTACGACAGATACTGTTTCCAAGTGCAAGGAGGAGATAGTTGGAGGAGCCATTGGAAAACAAGAAGTAGGTATACTAAATTATAAGTATTAAGTTGCTGGATTGGTAATAGGTTTGTTTGCATTCATACTATAGCTATTGAATTTGCTTTATGAAATGCCATATTTTGCTCTATGCAATTCCACTAAAGTAAGGATCCTGCATTCTTACATAAATAGAGAAATGAAATGCCACATTTTGCTTAATTTGTTTAATGACTTTTTTTATTACTCTCTCCCTAATTCTCCGTTGAGTTTATCAAATAATAATTCAAATGATACATATTAGTATGTGTATAGGAAAGCTAATATTTCTACGGATGTCTTAGCTTGGGTTATGTATTTATCAAAATCTTCCTTCCTTTAATTTTTCTAAGTTGTTAAAAAATGGTTTAGGCCTTTATTTATCTATAACTCTCATAGGTAATTAGACTTCTTAGAACCTACCCTACTATACGACTCACATTACTGGTTGCGACACTATGCATCACCTCCTGGTACAATAATGTAGAATCAGTAACTATTACATTGGCTGCACTGAGGTGCAGCAATGTAGCACCTGCTAGTGTTGCCTACAACCACACGTGCTGGTGCCCGAAATGCTTCAGGCAGCACCAGCAGGTACTGAAATGCGGCAGTTCCTTACAGATTTTCCCTTTATAGTAATTGTTTACTATAAATATTGTGTTTGAGTTATGGTTGATTACCCACTAACATAACATAATGTTCTCATTCTTAAATTGAATTAATAGGTATTTCTTACTCTATGGATAAGAGTTGGATGAATAGTGTTAGGGTTTCTCGTGAATACATTGATGGAGTGAGAATGTTTATAAATTTTGTAGTTGAAAAAAAGGGCAAAGAGAGTGAAATTTCATGCCTTTGTGCACATTGCATGAGTTGTTATATGAGGTTTCAGAGGAATGTTTATGAACCTTTAATGCAATTCGGTATGGACCAATCATACACCTGCTGGGTTTTACATGGTGAATTGCCAAAATATAGATTTATCTCTAGGGAAGAAAGGCTTGACACTATAAATGTAGACATAGATGGGACAAGCAATGATATTAATGAAGGTGATGGTGATGAGGAGGATGATGGGATGCAAGATTTGCTTGATGATGTGAGTACTTTCTTAAATGATTGTCCAATTAATCAGGATGGAAGGAGTCCTCCTACAGGCATCGGAGATTTTATTATGGGTGCCTTTTATGAATT
>JAOQMP010000006.1:26907937-26938879 GCA_027563575.1 Erythroxylum pedicellare
AAACTATGATTAATCAAAGGTTAACATGTACCATGCCCTGTGATTAATCTTGATATTGTGTTACAAAGGGACTGAGTTTGTAACCATGGTTACAGGTTAAATCGGATTACCAATCCTTATTTGATTTGGGTAGTCATAATGTCTTACTAGAGGCTGCTTATGACTTATGGGCCTTGAAGTGTGATCAAGCCCATTGCTAAAATCAAATGAGCCTACAGGGTCGCACACAGAGAGTGATGTGATCTGGGCTTATTCTCTTGGGCCTAATTTGTTAGGCACTGAATAAATATATATAGATATATTTATTAGGCTAGATTGAATTAAGTTATCGGGCTTTTATTATATGAGATATAATATAGGCTAAAACTTATTGGGCTTCCATAATTCTAATGGGTTTAGGATTATAATATTCTTATTCCTAATAGGAATAAGGATTAGGGTTTCTCTATAAATAGAGAAACTTATGTCTCATTAGAAGAGAGACGAAAACCCTAGCCACCTAGACCTAGTTGTTCATTCTTCTTCAAAGAGAAAATTTGTGCGGCGTTCAAAAAGTGTTTAAGAACATACTAGCACACATCAACCGCTGCTCGGATCATTCATCATCGTATGGATACCGGTAAAGGACATTCGCGCACTGCAATGTCTACAAATCTGAAAAACAAATACCAATCTGTGTCAAGAGGTAATTTCGTACATGTTTTAATTTTGGTTATACTTCTTGTTGTGTAGTATGGTCCATTCCACTGCGTATTGTGAATACCCAGGTCATAGGCAATCTAACAGTTGGCTTGAGGACAAGCAAACGTCTAAGTGTGGGCATGTTGATAACTATAAATTGCATCATGTTTTAAGGTTTAGTTTGATATGTGTTTGGCTATTAATTCAATCATTTAGTATGTGTTTAGGTTAGAATTGTGTTAGTTTTTTTATTATTATTTGTGTTTTAAGTGTTTTATGGGTTCGTACAAGTTTCTGAGCTTAAATATTATATTTTTGAGGTACTATGATGTGTTTATTAATGTTTCAGGGTCAACATCGAAGAACGACAAAGTTTTAAAGACATTTGGGCTAAAACAACGGTCCGCGATCATGGTACAATAGAATATGATCATGAAAAAAGCGCTAGAGTTAGCCCACGATTATGGCCTGTATGCCATAATTGTGACAGAAGCCCAGGACATGACTCGCAATCATGGCCTATATGCCACGATCATGACATAAGGCTCATAAATGGCCTATGATCATGTCTTGCATCAGGTAGATACATAGAAACTCAAAAATGTCAAGTTTTGAGAGATTTTCAGACCTTTTGGACCCCAAAAAATCCTAGGGCTACCCAGAACATAAAAGGATATTTAATGAATAAGAAAAAGAGGCAGAGTGAGCTCTTGCATCAGCCAACTTGAGAGCCTTAAAGAGAATTCATCAAGAGATTGAGGAAGAGGAAAAGGAAGAGAGAAGAGGAGAATAAGTTGACTAGACATACTTCCCAAATCAGGAGGTTTCTTGAAGTCACCGCTCCCATCCTCCATTTCAATTGTATTTCCTATTTATTTTCAGTTTTAACATTGTATAGAATTGGTTTGAATAGCTGATGATAAGATCTAAATGTTGAGAATGTTTTAAACTCACCTTCGGAGTTTTATTCTTAAATTAATGAAATTGGATTGTTTATGTTTTTATTGGATTTATTGTGATTTAAATTTGAGATTGCATAATTTGATAATAATCTGAGAGGGTGAATCAAATGAAAAACGATTAAATTGGGCTAACGAGAGTTAGGTGATTTAATAGAAATTAGAATTAAATCAAATTGGCAAATTGTGCAAAGAGAGATCTTGTATAAGTTTTTGGTAGTTTATTAGAGAACTTCAGAACTAAATAGGGTTTTGGATAGGTTGTAAATTAAGAGATTACAACCTCCATTATCTTATTAAGGTTTATGATTTAAGGTTAATGATTATAACTCAAGAGAGAGTAATCAAACATAGGATCATCTAGAACCAACTATCCAGTAATTTATAATCAGTTAGGTTAGCATTAAAGATATGTAAAATTTACTTCTATTAATTGGTAATTTCCTTAGGTTCATTCTTTGATGTGTTGCAATTGCTTAGTAATTAGTATTTATGTTATTGATTTATAAGTTGATTTGATTGACTGAATTGAGTTCTCGTTTTTAGTTTCGTGCAATTTGAATTTTTGTATTTGTTTCTGGCCATAAATTTTGGGATTATATTATCCCTCCTCATGGGATCGACACCTTAGGTGCTACACTAACTAACCGTGTGCTTGTAGGTTATCGAGAGTTATTTATTAAAACTTACACACAATAAACACCCAATCAAGATGTTGACTCACACACATTTCAATTATCATTTCAGCCAAGGGGTTTACGATTCTGAGGATATTCCAGTATTACTTCACAACAATTACAAGCTGAAGCAATCAAAAAGAGAACTTTATTGACACAGCCTGCTTCACAACCAAGTACAAATGAAGCAAATATCGATTATTTATGCCTTAAACTTTTTAATATTGTGATATTTGTCCCATTGACTTTGACATATGTGTACTACTAATAATGATGACAAATGTTATAACATAATGTAATATAACTTTTTAATAAATTGATATATATTTTTCCTAGTAGTTTTTAGATTTATACTCTATTGATAATATGAAAAATGTTTGTGTTATATACATACAATGTAAATATTGTTTTTGTAGCAAAATCAATATGAGTTGCTACACAACCTCTCTCTCTCTCTCTATCTCTGTTAAATTACATTTTTGTGCATATTTGACAAGATATTCAACAAGTTAATTATCCATTGTCTATTGGTTATGTTTAGTAGTATTCTTTTTGCTTCATTACATAATTCATATATAAATTTCAAAATCAAATTTTCACAATATAATTGAAATTAATATTAACCATTACATTGTTGAAATTCGATACAATATCCCCATAACATAATTATAAATAAAAAGTATTAGAGCCATAATAAATCCTATTACAATGTTCATTAATATACACTTAATTTTTAAAATCTTTCCTCAGTAAATTTATGACATGCTTCAAAAGCTTCATTTTGTCTTTAAACTCCTTACTTGTGCTTCTTTCGACCTCCTTCTTTAACATTGATAATTCACTTAATTTTTAAATCACTTGAATGACTCTCTCAGTAAATTCTTCATTGTACCATTTGAAAAATTTGCATCTCCAAACCTAAAACATTCAATTTCATTAAAAAAAACGTTAAACATAAGTTTAACATTCAATTTCATTAATCAAATAACAATAAATTCTCATCGGATAATTGGGGCATCCATAAAATCTTCAGCCAAGATTATGATCACTCTATGAAGTCTTTAGTGAGGCCTTTAGCCACCAATTGCAAATGACATTACCTGAACTTGAACTCATTGTTGTAATAGTAGATGATAATGATTCCATCTGCATACTTAAGAAGATCACAATGTAAATTTGCCTATAAAGACATCATCAATGCCAAATATAAGATAATATCTGCTAGCTGATGAATATAAAATTCCTAACTACCATAACTTTTGCAACATATCATCACACAAGTCACTTCAATATCAGTTGATTGTATTGAAACAACTTCAACTCCTCTGTATGACATCTAATTTTGTTTCTTGTACCATAAATATGTTCTTATCTTTAATTACTTAACTTTATCCTTATGTTTATCTTCATCTTGTAAGTTACTTGAAATACTAGCAAGAATCTAAAATTTCCATTATAGAATGACATTGTTTACACAAATGAAATTCTAGAGTTAAAGTCTAACGTGACCTTTATAACTAATAAGATCAAGATATTGGCATAGAAGGTTAATAAACTATCTGCCACTTTGATATAATTTGCTAGGCAGAATTCACCTATTTTAGCAAAGCAAATCTTTGAAGGACTCTGGGTATCTTGCTCCTAATACAGTAGAAGTTAGAGAATGTAGTTGCCTTCTAGCTACTTTCTTTATAGATGAAAGATACGTCCCTCCTCATAAAAGAGAGGATGTTTATCTGGCGCCTCCTTATATTAATCTTGGTAATGAAGGACAAAAGTTAAGCCCCAAATTCTCAACAAACAGGGATTTGGTGGGGAGGTTAAAGCTAATAGACTATAATGTAGTTTTGGGGAAACATTGTAGCCATAAACTATAATCCTATTATTCCCTACTATAAATGAGATTATAGGTCAATTCGGAAGATGTAAGAGAACGTTTTTAGGAATTGTACAGGCCTAGTTCGAGACAATTTAATTGCCCAAAATTTTACAAACCTTATCTGGAACAAATTAACTATGAGAATCCTTATCCTCATGGTTATAGAATTTCTAAATTCCATTTGTTTTCTAGTGAAGATTGCTAATCAACTATTAAGAACATCATCAAATTCATCATACAATGTGGAGAATTAGTCAGTTACAAAAACTTTAACAACTTTAAGCTTAGGTTGTTCTTGAATTCATTTATAGGAACCACCTTCCTTTGGTATGTTTTGTTGCCCAAGAATTCTATCCTTTCCTAGGTAGAAATGAAAAGATTATTTCATACTCTATATTTTAAGACTAAGCTTGAAGTTAACATAGTTGAGTTGTTAAAGGTCAATTAGAAAAGTGTTGAGATTGTTGACATACTAATCACTTGTTTCAAGAAAATGAGAAGTCGATGTCTGATCACACTTTCAGAAACTAAATATGTAATTTTAGCTCAAAGAGCGTTGGATATTAAATTTTGGAAAAAATTCCAAGGCATGAAATTTTGTGGTTCCTAAGAATTAGTAGTGAAGTCTCTCAATACAAAAAACTTCTTAGGAAAGACGGAAACTACATGAAGAATTTAGTAGGCGCTTATGTTACTGAGACGAATTCTTATGATTCAATAGTAATTGAAGTAACATCCCTAAAACTTGTGTTTGCCACTTTTGGAGCATAAATCCCTTGAAGTAAAAAGAAAAATGCATGCTTCATGCACCCAAGTTCATTGCACCTTTTACACCTCCAAAATAAAAGAGATCTCTGATTATTTGTTTCAAGACAAATTCATCACCCTACTTTCTGAACATATAATTCCAATAAAAGAAGAAATTAGAGGCAGAGATTATTATAAATATCATAATACCTAGAGCCACCTAACTATTTCATGTTTATGTAACTAAATTAATAAGTGAATTCTATTATTCGTTGAAGCTTACCAAAATATGATGACAGATGAAGACCTATTCGCTCCGGTGGTAACCATTAATGCCACTAAAAATAACTTATGCCTTTTTTAAAATGACAAAAAGAATTTGAAAATTGTAGAAGATCATTTAACATTAGCGTCAAATTCAAGAGTGTGTGTTCTTATTCTTAATTTTGATGCTAACTTTAGGAATAGGGGTTGGAGAATTCCTAGAATCCAATAGAAGGTAGAAATTTAGGGAAAAATTGCCAGCCATAATTCCCCCTAGTTTATAAGTAAAGATAGGAACCTTAATTTATGTGTTTTTAATGCAAACAACCTAAATTTGCAGTACACCATCCCAGTATTTGAAGCAAGTAAGAAATCCTAAGAATTTGGTACCCTTAACTTAAATTTGAAAAAGATGGCTTCAATAATAAAGGTCTACTGCTATATTGAGAAAAACAAGCCAGTATTGTTGGAGGAGTCAACTTCAAAAAGTCATTCCATCGAAAACCTGCTTTCTTTGAAGAAAGTAATATAGATCCTAATAATAAAAAAGGGAAGGTTAGAAGTTGTTAGTAAGAAATGAGATAAGATAAAAGAGAATTCTAGATTTCATAAGAAGTCAACTCGCTTTGCGAGTGATGATTATAATAAATTCATTGCAATTGTAGAAATTCCCATTCAAGTTTCATATACTGTTTCTTCTATAAAATTTCATGCTTCATTTGGCAAACCTTGTGTAAAGAAGGCAGAAATCCCTCTTAAGAAAAGAGAATGCAGGGCATTAGTATTGCAACAAAAGCACAAATTCCAAAACTGATGGTGTTAGAAAATCTGGCTAATGTTATGACACATCATATAAGACCTATATATATTAAGGCCCATATCAATAGAAGGTCAACTTCAAGAGTTGTAGTTAATAATGGGTTGGTAGTAAACATTTTATTGACTATAATGACGATAGCTTTAGGCCAAGGTGATGTAGACTTCATCCCAACTGAAGTATATGTTGCTATATTCAATGTTGAAACTACTAGAGTATGGCGAATTCTTCTTATAAATATCACAGTGGGAGGAAATTCTTTGTTAATTGCTTTCTTTGTTGTTGACACCCATGCCAACAATGAAGTCTTGTTGAGGCAAGATTGAATCCACTCTAACTATTGCATCCCATTATCTCTCTGGCAACTTTCACTCTTGTGGAAAGGCAATGAAGTAGAAATCATTTGGCCTAATTCGTAGACATTCCATACTAAAGTTTATGCGATAAAGGCAAAATTCTACAAGGATCATATAAAGTCGGTACAAATTGAGAATTTATCTTAATATAAGGAAGATAAATAAAAGATGAAAACACAGTTAGAAAGATTTGTAAAAATAACTATCATTATACCTACTCTATCCCACTTGAAGGTTTCCATTATGAATTATCACAAAATAAAAGGGTGGTAGATGCAGCCACAACGATCAAATATTAAATGGATCAAATCTAGGGATTTTTGAATAAGTAAATAAATGTGATAATGCATAGCCAGTTTAAGAAGAAGAAGAAGCAAAAGAACCATAAATAAGTGATGGTTGTGTTCAAGAGTTAAAATATGCTCCCAAGAGGTTTAATGATTGAGGGAGCCAGAACCAAGAATTATTAGAAGAAGTAAATATGAGCAATACAAGAAATTCTATGAAGTCTTTACTAATAAAAATTAGATTCAAAGATAAAGCCAAAACCAGCGGAACTTTGGAAAGAATTCAAAGGCTATTTCACTAAGGACTACACTGAAATTCCAAGATTGACTACAAATTTTGTAGAAAACAGTCAGAATTCTGCCCTTACCATCAACCTCCCAAGTGGTGGTCTAAGGAAGTTGACCTAGAGATTAAACAAGAAGTTTTTTTTATTTATTAGACCATCTAGATATACTAAATGGTTATATAACGTTGAGCTTATGTTCAAGAAGAATTTTCTTTAACGTTGTGCTTATATCCCCCTTATGCTATTCAAGTCTTACGCTCAGGCCATTTGTTTCACTACTGAAAGGAAAGGACTAATAGGTTTCTCAAGTTGTACAGAGAAGCTCAAAAGCTTCAATCAAAGTGAGCTTAAACCTATGCAAATCCAGCTTTACATTTTGTTTCTCCATATATGTAGACTTAACTGCATCCCATCCACCCCTGTGGACGGATAAAGGGTCCGTAAAGATTGCACTATCAGGAGAGTATAGCTTAGCCAAACTGCTTTCTTTTCTCTTTATTTTGTATTCCAAGTACCTCAAGTTCATATCTTTTGCAGGCTCTTTAAAATCATCTCTAGCCAACCCATCAATCTCACCTAGTGGAAGTATTTGAATCACAATTGCATTGTCAGGAAGGAACACCATGTTAGTTAGTCCAGCTCCGTGAACTCCCATCAATACGTCACAAGAATTCACTAGCTGCGCAAATCTTAATAGATCAGTTGCAAGACTTGCCTCTGCTACTATAACTTCATAGCCTATACTTTTAGCCATTTTACTAATCTTCCTTTCATTCGTTAAAGCTCTGGAACTTCTTGAAATAATCATTAACCGACGGCGTTTATCTTTCTTTTGTTTCAGGCCAGTAACAGTATGCCTCTTCAATGAGTAAGTTTTACGAAGAAAATGCCTGAAATCTGTCATGGAGAGCCCAGCTGGAGACTTGGAGGGATCAATACTAAGCTCCTTGTGACTTTTGAGGCCAACAATCATGTGAGAGTAGCAGTGAATTTTCTCTTCTCTGTCCATGTCAATGATCTCATATGTAGACATCTTTTCAAGTATTCTTTTAAACTTGATAATCCACCAGGGTCTGTTATCAGTTACAAGGAACTGAACCTCTCCTTTAAATTGTGTGGAAGTTAAATATAGTGGAATGAGCAAGTCGGTGAAGTCATGGAAATGGTTTCCTGAGAATCCTCCTAGCGAGAAAAGTATGGCGGCAACACTGTGTTTAATAGAGCAATGAGGGAACTTTTCCCGAGCTATCGACCAGCTTTTCACCAATTTCATAGCTTCTGCGTTTCCTTTTCTTGCGTAAGGTCTTATGGTCCACCAACCTTTACTAGTCCAATTCCTCTTCTCAAGTGAAGCTACGACAACAGTGGAGGAATTCCCTTGAACCCTTATGTCCCCCCTTATTTCACAGAAGTCTGATCTTGTTTCCATAAATTTGCATAATGGTTTTGAGTTGATCTCTGCAGCTTCATGTTCATAGATTTTTAGATTAAACCTTTCCTTTGGAAACTTCAAAGACTAAATTTTTTCAAGTATTTGTCATACCTAGTCGCTCTTTGAGGGTTTTAGGCATGATTGTTGTCATTTCAGTGTGGATAGAACTCCCTGCATTAAGATGGACAAAGAAAAGATAGGGGATTCAATCCTTTTGGCATGACAATTAGATAGATAGATATGTGGCCATTTGACCTGATTTAAGGCGACAATGCAACGGATTTTGTAAAATTAAAGAAAAATTTCTTTCATTCGAAAATTAGAAGAAAAGTGCATGAATGAGCTGACCAGCCGATAACTGATAGAGATGTGGCTTTAGCAGAATCCAATTGCTGAATACCATAATCAAGCTTCCAACCAATGCAGCATAACCAAACGTTTTGTGCTTACAACCACTGAAGCGCCTCTCTGCTATTCAGATTTCTCTCAAGGGTCACAAGTCAACAACTTTGCAGACTATAAAAGTAATCAAAATCTCAATATCCTGTTTTACCTTTGAGTTGGGTAGGACTCATAACAACTTGACGCTTGAAAGGACATATCATCATCCACATAGGCTGCGGTTGTCCATCAATTATGATACTACTTCTGATGACGATTAATGCTTAACCTAAGAACCTAAAAGCAAAAACTTGACGTCTTTTGGCATTTTTACGAGTTGTCCTTTAAAGATAAACAACTTGAGAGAACAGTTCTCAAAAGAGAAATCACTGTAATACCGATTGCCAATGTTGACAAATAGGACGGCTAGTTCTCGTTTAAAATCATGCTTCATATTCTAAGAAACGTTCTGTTTTTTGTCGTCGCTTGAACTGAACACCACTTCTTTTTCTGTTTTCTTCACGTAAGTTATCCCCACAACACTTCTTGTGCCTGGCGGAGGCCACTATACATGTCAAGATACAAGTTGAAATAATTCTGTTTCTTTCCTTATTGTTCATTTAATATGCGCATTTCACACGAATTGACAACGTGTCCAGTATACACTTACCTGGCTGGTAGTATCTAACAAATAACAAGTGAATAGTTTTTCTTTTTAAAAAAAAACACTTTCGACCTTTTGTCAATTGAATTTTAGAAAAGCCTTGTGATCAGATTGAGTAGTATCCCAACGATCGGGGCTGCTTTTAGTCACTAACAGGCTTAGCGGACTGAACACAAGCTGCTTCAAATAAAAAGACGTTAAGGAAAAAGTTGAAATCAGGATGAGGAATTCCCGGATTGACTTGCTAGAAATTAAGAGTATTAGGAAATTAAAGCGTATTTTAATAATCTAGGATGCAATGATATAGACCACGAAAGGTTGGAAGCTTGATTAAAAAATTTAAGTTCTTAAAATTTTCAAGATTAACATTTTTCTGTAAAAAACGAACAACCTAATTGACCTGTTTGGCACATTAAAAAATCAGTTTAATAGGATCACAAAAATTAAGAATGGAAAATAACTCTCTAGAATATATGAAAATCCAAAGAGCCATTTTGGTTCTAATAAAATCATGGCTCATCGTAATGAAGTTTCAATGTCTAGCGAATTATTCTTTAAGGTTTGAACTCGTAACAAAACTGCAATTTAGTTATATTCGATGTTCACCATCGCCACCAAACAAAAGCTATTGGCGCCAGAGAGCTCTGTCACTTGGAAGTTCTTTATCACGAGTATAGTGAGAACATATACTCCTGGATTTGAAATTATACTCTAATACGAAACTTTAAGACATTAGGTTTATACGTTATAATTTTTTTCATTTATATGTTTTTCATTAATTTTATCTTTTTTTAATGTAAGATTTTTATGCATTCTTGAAATTTCAACAAACATTGGGCTTGAGCTTTCACTCACCTTTAAACGAAAACTTTTTTCTTAACAGCTCAAGTGTATGACATCATTAAGAGCCTGTCTATTGTATTAGTCTGGGCTCATTAGGAGTTTTCTTGCTCTTCCATGTGGGGATGACAATTATGGGATCTGACTATCATTTCTATATTTGTTCCTTGTCAAACTACCGATTCTGATATCCCTTATTAGTGCTGAGGAGCTCACTTAAAAGATCTCCATCATGAACTTAGTAAAGAAATATACTCGTGACTTTAGCACTACACTTCAACCTAAAACCATAAAGTATAAATCTTTTCTATTTATACGTTACTCACTAATTTCATATGTTTCTAACGTGACTCCACCCACACTTCAAATCCTAATAAAAACGACCTTGACACTGTCTTCGTATTGAACAACAATTCCCAACGTATGGAGCGAAATCAGAAGATTTTCTCAATTGCGTTTTCACTCTCTCAAGTGACAAATGACAACTTGTAGACTTGCGGATGCTAAAGAAGAAGCTAAATGACAAGCATTGCAGTGCAAGCAATTTTTCCTTTGCTTGCTATCACCTTCTGCTTTCTTACCTTTTGTCACCAAATTCCTCTGTCTCTCTATTTCTGTTGGCTCACATATACGTATTAATTATTTTTTGTGCTTCCTTTTTTCAATTATATTCCATTTGTTATCGTCTACCTTTTTAAATGTATTTCAGTGTTAATTATATCTTTTTTTCCCTAAAACTTGTCTTTCATGTTTATAAAAGAGCTTATTTTTAATATGATATATATGTGATTGAAAAAAAACCGTTCCAATTAATATATTTTCATCTCAAGAAAAGACTTTATAAATTTTAAAGTGACACAATACAATCACTACATTCATAAAATTCAAAATTAATAAAATTTACAAATGTTGATACAATTATGTATATTAGTTATATATTTTTTAAATATTTAACGCATTCTTGTGTTCATATGATTCTATAGAAATGCACTTAAAATTAATAAAAAAGAATATAGCCATTGTAATTTTTTATAGATTAGGCAGGTTCTTTTGATAAAATCAACTAGTGTTTGTCATTTTCTTTTTTCTTATTATTTAGCTTTTCTATTTCAATATAAAAGTCAATCAAAATGTTTAATATTTTATAATTTTTCTCTATTATATCACTCAAGAAAACCTCTTATATTGTAAAATAATATGTGTCACTCTAGGTAGTAATTAGTGTTCCTTAGATGATATATAAAAGGGAGATAAATTGTGTTTATATGAATTTTGAAATATTCTTTAAAAAATAATGAATTAAATAAATAAAATCAACAATAACCAAGAGAAAGTCCTGCTGATATGCATAATCTAAAGACGTCCCGTAGTATACAGTTTTACCCCTAACTAATATAGAAGCTATTTATGATAATACAAGAATATGACAGTTAACTAAATGACAATAATATCAAGTACAAATACAATAATGATATAAAGAAAAGTGTAAAAACAAATTCATAATGATTTAGTCAAAATAATTACTAGTTTATATGTACTTCTTAAGTTCATATTGAAAATTTAACTCTCTCTCCCTTTTCAATAGGTGAAAAGAAACACATCATACATTTTTTTAGGAGGAATATATCTTTTTTTCCACTTATAAAGAGGAACTCTTTACACATGTTCTTTGTCATGGGCTAAGGAGAACCTTATATAGCTCAATTGATCTCTAAGTGATTGCATTAGCTTAATCACAAATCAGGAACTTTTTTCTCAATCATACAATGCATTAAAGGCTCATATCATGCTCACACATGTATAAATACACTTAACTCTCTCAATAGTTCATGCAAGATTGTCACAACCAGAACAAGTACATGACCGACATATGAAACCCTCAAATCATATATAAACTTGAATACTAGTGACAGCATAAGCATGCATAAGTACAAGCACAATGAAGTACAATAACGTTAGTGTGCATCGAAAGAAAATTTTTTCAACATGCTAAATCATATCATTGGAGACTTTAGAGTGTAAATACAAGTGAAAATAAATGGAAAGCATACATAGAAGTAGTTATATTGCAATCGACGCTCCTCAAAGTAATTGATGTGAAGTTGACGGTAGCTAATATGAAAAATAGAGTTGAGTGAGAGTGAGACCTTACTGAGTAAGTCCAAAACGCCCTATAATGCCCAATGACATGCTCACACAATATGCTGCTTATATTAGTAAGCACACGCATCTACTGCATGACAAATCACATGCAGTACATAATAAATCATGGAGAAAGAATATCTATAAGATCCTAATCTCTAATGGTACATCACATTGCATTCAAACACATCCACACATAAGCCAACTATCAATCACACAAATTTCTTTTCAAACAAGCATTCAGTCATACAAGGATCATCAAAAAATTTTGTAGTTTGTTATAGGTACCCAAACTCGTATCCATATTCTTAAATATCACGATATTGCTCACACAGGCACCATGATAATGACTAACTTAAATTAAAAATGCATATGTAAATACTTGTAGGTACTCTCTCTCTCTCTCTCTCTCTCTCTCTCTCACACACACACACACACACACACCAAATGCCTCTCTCTTTGTCTCTCCATTTTTGTTGGCATAATTAAATCACATATACGTATTAACAATTTATTTTTTATGCTTCCTTTTTAATTATATTCCATTAGTTTGTTATTGTCTACCTTTTCAAATGTGTACGAGTATTAATTATATCTTTTGTCTAATAATTTTCTTCCATGTTCATAAAAAAATTATTTTTAGTAGTATATATATATAGTTAAATAAAACAACCATTCCAATTAATATAGTTTCATCTTGAGAAAATAATTTATAAATTTAAAATGACACAATACAAGCACTGCATTCATAAAGTTCAAAATCAATAAAATTTACAAATGATGATAAAATTATATATTAATTATATATTTTTTAAATATTTAATGTGTTCTTTTGTTTATATGATTCTAGAGAAGATGCACTTAAAATTAATAAGAAAGAATATTGTAATTCTTTATAGATTAGGTTCTTATGATGAAATTAACAATTGTTTGTGATCATCTTTTTTCTTATTATTTAGCTTTTCTATTTCAATATAAATTTCAATCAAAATGTTTACACATTACAATTTTTTTCTATTATATCACTCAAGAAAACCTCTTATATTGTAAAATAATACATGTCACTTTAGGTAGTAATTAGTGTTCCTTGGATGATATATAAAAGGGCGATAAAGTATGTTGATATGAATATTGAAATATTCTTTATAAAATAGTGAATTAATGAAACAACAACAATAACCAATGAATTAAGTCCAAAATCTGCTTTTTTCTTGTGGTTAGCTATTAAAAATAGATTGCAAACTAAGGACCGATGGTTTGGTAGCTATGATCCCCTTTGTGTTTTGTGTAAACAAGTCAATGAGAGTGGAAATCACTTATTTTTTGAATGTGAATACACCAAAGTGGTGTGGAGCAGAATTTTGCATATGATAGGGATCCCAAATTTCTCTAATGAATGGAATGAGGTGCTAAATGATGTTATGTGATATTCCAGACCTAGGTTACGAGATGATCTTATCATCCGGACGTCGTTTCAGATAGTGATATATCACATATGGAGGGAGAGGAATAGACACTTATATAAGGAAGTGGAGCAACACAAGTATAAGCTCGCTGCTATAATAGTTAACTTGATTAAAGAATTAATCATAGCCAAAGGGAAGCAAGACATCATTAGATAGGAACTTAGAGTGACTTGGTTAATTTAGTTGGTTTAATGTGGTTATAGGCTGAATGTTAATAGAAGTATAGTAGTGGTTGTAGTAATTTCGTTTTTATCCTTGTAATAGGATCGTATATTATTGTTTCCAGCTTTGGTAATATATCTTTTAATTTAAAAAAATAATAACCTAATGAAAGTCTCGCTGATAAGCAGGGTCTGGAGAGGTCTAATAATACACAGTCTTACTTTTAACTAGTAAAGGGATTGTTTTCAATAATATAAGAATATGACAACTAACTAAATGACAATAATACCAAGTACAAATATAATATTGAGATAAAGAAAAGAGTGTAATAACAAATTTATAATGATTTATTCAAGATAATTACTAGATTATGTGTACTTCTTAAGTTTAGTTTGAAGATTTAACTCTCTCTCCTTTTTCAGTAGGTGAAAAGAAACATAGTGTACATTTTTTTAAAAGAGGAATCCTTACACATCTTTTTTTCTAAGTATAAAGAGGAACTCTTTACATATCTTCTTTTTCATAAGTTAAGAAGAACACTATATAGCTTAATTGCTCTCCAAATGATCGCACTATCTCTATCACAACTCAAGAACTTTTTTCTTAATCATAAAATGCATTAAAGGCTTATATCATAATCACACAAATATAAATGCACTTAATTCTCAATAATTTGTACAAGATTGTCACGAACTGAATGGGCATGTGACCAACAGATGAAACTTGAAAGCTGAATCCCTCAAATTGTATGTAAGCTTAACTACTAGTGACAACATGAGCATGCGTAAGTACAAGCACAATGAAGTACTAGAAGTGAAATTAAATGAAAAGCATACATAAAAGTAGTTATATTGCAACCAATGCCCCTGAAAGTCGTTGCTGTGAAGTTGATGGTAGCTGACCTAAAAATATAGAGTTAAGGGAGAGTCAAACCTTACTAAGTAAGTCCATATTGCTCTACAACACCCAATGGCAGGCTCACATAATATACTATCTATATTAATAAGCACAAATAAATAATGCATGACAAATCATCTGCAGTATATAGTAAATCATGAATAAGGAATATCTATAAGTCCCTAATCTCCAAAGGTACATCCTCACAATGCTACACAATAAATGGTTGTGGGGAGCTAAGCATCACCAATTACTTATCCATAAACCTATACTCATATAGCTATAAGGCTCTCTTAGTCCTAAGGGGTTACAGGAAGCTAAACATTATGAATAAACCAAACCTCACTCAATACTTCCAAATTCATGATCACATCAATAATATATATCTCAAACAAAGATCTGACCAGAAGCCAAGCATCAACCAAGATCGATTCGTATCATATATCAATTTCATATCAAAATCATTTATAGTAATCAAACTATTACATGCTTGGCCTTGATACCTACACCTCAGGTGGCACATCTTACAGATTTTTCCTCCTGTACAATCATAATCAAACACATCCACACAATAAACCAAACATTATTCATACAATTTTTTCAAATAAGCACTCAATGATACAAAGACCATCATAAATTCATGTAGTTTACTAGAGTTACCTAAACTTGTATCCATATACTTAGATATCACGATATTAATTGCATAGGCACCACGATAATGACTTACTCAAATTAAAAATATATATGTATATAATTTTAGGTACTTTATATATATATAATCATATCAATCTAGAACCATACTCAATAAAGGGTATGAATATGGTATTAGTAGATAGATATGAACTTACCTAATTGATATACTTGTTAGTCTGAACCTTACGATATAGGTCCTACTTCTGATATACATATAAATTAGGAAGAGAAATATCCTAATCAATATCATTTACATGTAGTTAGACTCAATTAACAACCTAAGACTCATTGGGTTAACTAGGATAGTGCAATTATTCAATTTGACCCTTGTTCTTATTCTCACCCAAACCTTCCAAGATTTTTAATTCACAAACCATTAAAAATTTTGACATGGTTTTATGGAAAAAATGATCAAAACAATTTATAGGATTTTAAAAATTTTTCCAAAATAAGAGTCATTGGAATAGTATCTCTGGCGATTGGAATATTCCTCCCTAGATTGCAACATTTTCTAGTCTCAAAATTCATCAATTTTAAACCAAATGAAAAGTTTTGATGAGTAGAATAACTTTTTTAATTGTAAGAAACTTAGATTCTCAAAAAATTAAAGAAAAATTATTTATGAGCCCTAACATATTACACCAATTGGCTGTAATACAGGTGGTGAACAACAACAAGATAATAGGACTTTTTCTCCTATTATGTAGGGGAGTCTAATGATGGTCGTGGTGGTAGTGGTGGTCAATAATCATCAAAAGCAGCAGATCAAGAATTTGAGTTTTCTACAATTTTATTGATTTTGGTGTTGTTGTGAGGTAAAATAGCTATGTTTATGACGAGCTCAAAGAGAGGAGTTGATTGGTATATGTGGTTGTCCAGTTAGAGCCATCGAAATTGAAGAATATAGGAAAAGGATAATTTCATAAATAGTAAACCTTAAGGTAAAGATGAAAAATAGGAATGAAGAGGGTGGAATATATATATATATTTATTTATTTATTCCACCCTCTTCATTCCTATTTTTCATCTTTAGGTTTACTATTTATGAAATTATCATTTTCCTATATTCTTCAATTTCGATGGCTCTAACTGGCCAACCACATATACCAATCAACTCCTCTGTTTGAGCTCATCATAAACATACCTATTTTACCTCACTATATATATATACATACATATAAAGGGTTATTACAATCTTTGCTCCTTGCAAAAAAATTTGTTCTCAAATATTATAACAATGTTCTGTTAAGGAAATAAGTCTGGATATAACTCTTGCATCCCTCAATCTGTTTCCTAAGTGATCTCCTTGACTTTGTCATTCCTCCACATCACCTTAACCAAAGGAATCTGTTTTAACTGTAATTGATAGACTTGAGAATTCAAAATAGCTACTAGTTCCTCTTTGTAGGTCAGATTCTCATTCACCTTTACATTCTATAGCTGGAGGACATAAGAAGGATGAAAAATGTACTTATGAAGCTTAGAAGCATGGAATACTAGCTGGACTTATAATATATCCAGAGGTGACACCAATCGATATGCCACATTTCTAACCCTATCCATTATCTTGTAAGGTCCAATATATCATGGAGACAACTTCACTTTCTTTCTAAACCTCATCACACATACCTTTAGAAATACTGAGTCAACGACTTTACATTCCACATCCTTATACTTTAGGTTTGCATAACTCTTATATCCACTAAACACTGTCTCTTGTATTTTCTTAATCAATAGAATCTTCTCTAATGTGATTTAATTAGTTCTTAGCCTTCTATCTGCCTCTCGCCTACTTCCTTCCAACACATATGTGATTTGTATTTTCATTCATAAAATGCCTTGTAAGGTGCCATCCTAATGTTTCTATAATAGCTATTATTGTAAGTGAACTCGATCCAAGGCAAGTGTGAATCCCAATTACCAATAAAGTCCATTATACACATCCTCAACATCTCTTGTAAGGTCTGAATTATCCTTTCAGATTCCCATCAGTTTAAGGATGGAATATAATGCTAAAATCCAACTTAGTTCCCAATGCCTCCTGTAACTTCCTCTATAATCAAGATGTGAGTTATGATCCTTGATTAGAGACTATCAATATGAGCACCCCATAGAGACATAATATCTACTTGATTTACACCCATGCGAGCTTAGATATAGAGTAAACGATTAAAAGGGCTAACTTTGTTAACCTATATATGATCACCCAAACTGAATCACATCGGGACCTTGTATAAAGCCAACCACAAAATCCAGTGTGATATTTTCCTATTTCCATTCAGGAATTGGCAATGGTTAAAGCTTACTTGAGGATATCTAATGTTCAAATTTTACTTATTAACAAGTCAAGCAATTAGAGACATATTAAACGACATCTTTTTTATACCATCCCACCAATACTTATATTTAATGTTACAATACATCTTGGTGGAACCCAGTTGTACATTGTTTGTCATTTAGTATGCTTCCTTTAAAGTCTCCTTCTTTAATTCTCCATATTTGTAACATATAATATCCCATTCATCTTTAATATGCCTCCCTCATCAATCTTAAAATATATGCGATGTCTTTCTCATACTTCATATATAAGCACTTAAAGCGTAAGGTTTTAGCCTTGAGTGATCATGATCCTGTCTAGAAATACCGATTGTACTTTGATGCTTGCTAATAGTACTCCTAAATATGAACTCTCAAATTGAGTGCTTGATATATCAAATATGTAGCCTCTTGGTCAAAGCTTTTTTCTCTACTAAAATATGTCCCAAACTACCTGAGGACTTCTTACTTGTTGCATTGGCTACAACATTTGCCTTTCTAGGATGATATTAAATATTGCAGTCATAATCTTTAGTAGTTCCATACACCCTTTTTGCCTCAAATTTAATTGCTTCAGTTGAAATATATATTTTAGACTCTTGTGATTTGTGTAAATTTCACACATCTTACGATATAGATAATGTATTTAAATCTTCAAGGCAAAGGCCATTTCTTCCATTTCTAATTCATGAATACAGTAATTTTGTTCATACTTTTTCAATTGCTTGGATGCATAAGTAATTACCTTACCATTATGCATTAACACACATCCTAGGCTAACTTTTGAAGCATTACAGTACAATTGAAGTTTTCCACCTTCAATCGGTAATGCCAAGATTGGAACTGCAATTAAGCACTCTTTAGCTTTTGAAGGCTCTATTCATAGGCATCAGACTAAATGAGCTAGCATTATTTTGTGTCACACGTTTCAATAAGGTTGCTATTTTGGAATACTCTTGGGCAAATCTTCAATAGTAACCTACTAATCCTAGAAAGCTTTGCACATCTATTACTATCTTTAGTCATTCCCAGTTTATTACAATTTCCACCTTCTTCTAGTCCACTTTTATCCCCTCTTAAGATACCACATGTCCTAAAAATGTGACACTATCAAGCCAAAATTCATACTTTAAAAACTTGACATACAACTGATGTTCTCAAATTTTCTACAACACCACTCTAAAATGTTGGGCATATTCCTTATCTGTTCTTGAATACACATAAATGTAATCAATAAAGACAATCACAAACCTATCTAAGAGTAATTTGAAAGCTCTATTCATTAGATCCATAAAAGCTACTGGATTGTTGGTAAGGATAAATGAGATTCCTAGTAATTTATAATGGTCGTACCAAGTCCTAAAGGCAAGTTTAAGTATATCATCTCCTCTTATCATCAACTAATGATATCTAGACCTTAAGTTGATCTTATAAAAATAGCTAGCTCATTGAATTTGATCAAATAGATCGTTAATTTAGGGTAATGGATACTTGTTGCAAATGGTAACCTTATTCAGCTATTTATAATCAACACTCGATTGGAGAGAACCATCCTTTTTCTTTACAAATATTATTGATGCACCCTATGGTGATATGCTTGGCCTTATGAAACCCTTATCTAATAAATCTTACAATTGTTCTTTTCATTCCTTTAATTATATAGGTTGCATTATATATGATGGTATAGAAATTAGAGGTGTACCGAGTACTAAATTAGTGTAGAACTCAATATCTCTCTCAAAAGGTAGTCTTAATAACTCCTCGGTAAATGCATATGAAAACTTTTTAAATACTGGAACCATTTGGAGGCTATTAATTTCTGTCGAGGTATCCCTGATTAAGACTAAGAACCTTTGAGACTCCTATTTGAGCATATTGTTGTCCACTAATGCTAAAATTAAGTTAGATGGAATGGTCATCTTATCTCCCTCAAAAGTTTACTACCTAACCCAGAATTTGAAACCCCAGTTTTGTCTCTTTACAATCCAAGGTGGCGTAATGACTAAATAACCAATCCATCCCTAATACTATTTCAAAATCAATAACCGGTAGCATCATAAAATGTTGTTTTCAATATACTATCATTAGTCTCCACAGGGCATAAGTGTTAGATTAATTTTACCTCTATGTCGTCGCTAAAAGTTGCGAATACAAACAAGGATTCTTCTATCATATTTGGTACTACTTCTAGTCATATAATAAAGTTAGGCAACATAAAAGAAGAGGTTATTCCCAGATCTATCATAACTCTAACTTTTAATCCAAAGAAGAGAAGAACACCAGATTCCACTGCATTTGAAGCTTATGCATCTTAAGGGGTAAGGGTGAACACATAGGCCTGACCATAAACTATATGCTAAAAAGGCTTGTCCCTAACTGTAACCTCTAAATCTACCTCCTGATTGCCTTCCACCAAAACCTCACTCTTTCTAGGCTCCAAACTATGGTCCCACTTGTGGCTACTAAAATGGATGTTGCACCAAACTAGAAGATGTTTATTGATATCCCAATATTGGATAGGCTCTGATTAGATGCTTGTACTAGCCATATCTGTAACAACTTCTTAGTGATATATAATATAGGCTTTGGTGTGCCTTACCACATTACTGGCAAATGGAGGATGTCAAACCTAAACTGCTACATCCTGATCTTCATCCGTTATTACTACCACCTACTCTAGGTGTGAACCTGAATCCTCTCAAATGTCTACGGTCAGATCTCGCCTTGCTATGTGCTTGAGTAGCCCTCTATTAAGTGCTACCATATTGACTATACCTTGATAAAAATTTTGATTGTTACTACTATCATTGCTTAAAACTGGAGGGTTTTGTTGAATGCCTCCTATTTTAGTGTCCAATAGATAGAGCACCATGCTTTATAAGGATCCTTTCCAACTGTTTGGCCATATCCACTATAGTAGAGAGCTTCTCCCAACAATTTATAGTCATTTTGAAAGAAAGAGATTCCTAACCTAATTACATATTAGTTGTTCTTCCTTAAATAATAAAAAACAACCTTTAATGCATATGGAATCTCAATCAAATGAAGTCTATCTCCCTAGCATAGATTCAAGAACTATAATCTAAATGCCTCTTAAGCTAAAATGGAGAGGAAATAGTCTATAAAATATCCAAAAATTGTGACTAGGACATTGCACCCAAGTGTGGTAGGATGTGGTCTCAATACCAAATTTTGGCCACTGCCTACAAAGACATCTCTACTAGACCCACCAATTGGTTATTATAATAATGCAGCCTCCTGCGTCGCATCTCCACCTCATCCAAGAAATCAATGGTTCCCTTGGGTTTGGTCCCATCAAACTTTAAAGGTTGGAACCTTAAATACACTATTGATAGTTGCATATCTAAATTCTCCTACCCTAAAGCTACAATTGGTGGTCGGGCTTGTTGTTATTATTGCATCATTGTCTTTTAATGCATTAATATCATCAAATCTTGGAACATGTCACTATTAGCTTATATTCCTGTCAGAAACATTTATATGCCAAATGTAAGTACCTCGAGAACTCCCTATGACACCTCTAGCTCTTCTACAAGTGCCTCTTAAGTCTTGGTTATTTTATGCCTACTGTGCCTTCAAGTACAGACAGTGGGGGTAGGTGTCTCATCTATATCGAGGCCTCATCGTGGGCCTTTGGGTTAAGTTAGGTAAGAAATTGCTCATGTATGTTTAAGCTGATAAAGAAAGCAAAGGAATGGTTTGTACCACCAATAAGAACAAATAATCATTTTAAATAAGGATGTTATTTTAAAGAGGAAATAAATTCCTAGGTGTTTATCGTGACAAGCAAAACTACACCTTTGGCCTTAAATATTTTAACCTAAGATTTGATACCAAATTTGTCACAACTCGAATGAGCACGTGACTGGCACGTGAAACCTGAAAGTTGAAGTCCTCATATCATACATAAGCCCAAGTACTGGTGATAACATAGGCATATGTAAGTACAAAAATAATGAAGTACAATAATGTTAGCATATATACATAAATCTGAAGAAATTATTTCAACATACTAAATCATATACTATAGATGCTATAATGAAAATACAAGTGAAATAAATGAAAAGCATACATAAAAGTAGGTATATTGCAATCGGTGACTCTTAGAGTCACTGTTGAAAAGTTGGTAGGAGCCGACCTAAAAAAATATAGTTGAGGGAGACCTCATTGAGTAAGTCCATATTGCCCTATGACACCCAATAAAATGGTCACACAATATACCATTTATATTAGTATAAACACACATATATGGTGCATGAAAAATCACCTTTATTACATAGTAAATCATGGAGAAGGAATATCTGTAAAACCTTAACGTCCAAATCTGTGGGGAGCTAAGCATCAATAATGGCCCAGCTATGCACCTATAATCATATACTCGTAAGGATCTCTTAGTCCAAGGGGCTATAGGGAGCTAAACATCACTAACATACTAGCCTTTACTAAATATGTCTAAAGTCATGATCACATCGATAATATACATATCAAACAAAGATTTGAACAAGAACCAAACATCAATTAGGATCGATCCATATCATATATCAATGTCATATCACAATCATCTCTCATAATTAAACTAGTGTGCACCTAGTCCTAATGCCCATCAGGTGGCACGTTAGAATTTTTCTCCACCACAATCACAGTCAAACACATCCACAGATAAACCAAATATCAATCATGTAAAATTTTTCAAACAAGCACTCAGTCATGCGAGGACCATTATAAATGCATGTATTATGCTATTAATACCCAAATCTATATCCATATACTTGAATATATTGTGGTATTACTCGCATAGGCACCATGATAATGACTTATTTAAAATAAAAATGTAAATGTATATGCCTCTAGGTACTTTATATCACATAGTATCCATATATATAAATGTATGGGAATCTATCTTGTCTTAACATGTCATCAATCATATCATTCTAGAACCATACTCGATAGAGGGTATGGATTCGGTATCAGTAGATAGATATGAACTTAACTAATTAATGTACTTTTTAGTCTCTAGGATGGTCTAATTATGCAATTTGGTCCTCAATCATATTCTTACTTAAACATTATGAGATTTTTAATTCACAAACCATTAAGAATTTTGCTATGATTATTATGGAAAAAATGATCATCAAAATTTATAGGTTTTCAAAAAAATTTATTAAATAAAATTCATTGAAATAGTATCTCCAACAATTGGAATATTCCTTAATTATCATAATATTCTTCCAATGACCAAAAAAATGTTCAGTCTAAGCATTCATCAATTTTACACCAAATGAAAGCTCTTAATGAGTAGGATAACTTTTATAACTACAAAAGAACTCAAATTCTCAATAAATCTCAAAAAATTAAAGAAAAATTATTTCAAGACCTTTAACTTTATTTTTGACAATTGGCAGCAATACAGGTGGTGGCTGGTGACAAGATCATGATAGGGAAAGGGTACTAATATTCATAGTCTTTATGAGATCGACTTGTACTTGCCAGTACTAGCTACAGCTATGTTGCGTACTTTCGATTTATTATAATATTGGCTAACACAAAAATAGGTCAATCAACTTACCATTAATGGGAATCTTGATTTTATATGTTTGAATTCCAATTTCTTATCCTCAACCCTTAGGGTTAGCATCCCTTCATTAACATCAGTTAGGGCTTTGGAAGTGGCCAAGTAAGGATGTCCCAAATCAATGACACTTTCCTATCCTTAGCTATATATATGACTTCAAGATCTATTGGAATAAGAAACTTACCAATTTTAATAGGAACATCTTCTAGTTTACTTACTAAACATTTGAACAATGGTATGCCAACTATAAAGAAATTGTTATAGGTTTAAGATTACCCACCTCAAGCATCTTATAGACAGATAGGAACATGTGGTTGATGTTTGCCCCTATGTCCCATAATTAAAGTTGATATCACCAATGGTATAAGGGATAGAGTAGTTGCTAAGATCTAAAGTTCTAGAGGCAGGCCATTTTTGTTGGGTTCCGTTTTCGGAACCCAAACATTCGAAGACATATGATGGAAAATAGTACTTTCCCTCAGCTATACTAAACCTATTTTGGGGATAATTGAATAACCCTCATTAAGGGTATCGGATTTGGGTGTTCTTTAGGTAGTCTAAAAGAGGACTTCAAAATCTACCACTTTCATAAAGACCTTAAAGATAGAATCTATCATCTGAAGAGTTAAAAAGGACCAGATGATGGTATTAGATGAACAATAAATAGATGAAGAAATCTCAGTCATAAGAGTAAAAAGCAGATGAAACGACAGACAGACGAAGCGAAGAGGGCAGACAAAACAAATGAGACAAACGAAGCGAAGAGGGCAGACAAAACAAATGAGACAGACAAAGCAAAATCTTAAGACGATACGGGGTCAACTTAAGACAAAACAACGTCTTAAGACGATACGGGGTCAACCTAAGACGAAGCAAAGTCTTAAGACGATGCAGGGTCAACTTAAGATGGAGCAAGGTCTTAAGACGATGCAGGGTCAACTTAAGACGAAGCAAAGTCAACTTAAGATGATGTAACGCTTAAAACGTAGAAGAGTCAACTTAAGAAGAAGCAAAGTCAACTTAAGACGATGCAACACTTAAGACTTAGAGGAGTCAACTTAAGATGAAACAAAGTAAACTTAAGACGATGCAACGCTTAAGACGAGGCGTCTTTATAGACGATATAACTCCATAGACGATATGAGGTCATCACAGACGATATGTCTCTTAAGACGAAGCGTCTTCACAGACGATACAACTCTTAAGACGAATGATGTCATCACAAATAATATGACATCATTACAGACGATACGTCTTTTGCAGACGATACCTCTTTACAGACGATGCATCTCTTAAGACGAATGACATCATCACAGGCGATACGAGTTTCACAGACGATACATCGACCCTTTTAAAGACTATAACTTTCGACTCCGAAGTCCAAAGTTTCTATACTATATGTCGATGGAACATTAGACACTTACACTACAACTTTTCAGAGGACACTTTAATTGATTTAGCCTTAATTAGCCTAGTTTTCCTCTGTAAGTCAGCACACAACTTCTACACATATGAAAGGCTTAAATCAAAGATTTTATATGTACCAAAGAAATATGCAATACACTTGGGGACTTTTCAGTATTCATTTTTAACTAATCTGTCCAAGCAACAGAAATTCATACATCACTTAGTTACAACAATACTCTTGATCAAGGGCTTAAACCCCAAAATACAACATATACTGAATGCTCTATGTTTACATGCTTATGAAGCTATCCCAAAAGTGAGCAAACTAACTTAGTGACAAAAGCTACTATCTTGGAAGTTCCCAATGCCTTGCAAGGACCACTTATCTTCTCGATCTGCACCTGAGGAGGGAATAATGGGATGAGCTACATAGCTCAGTGGCTAATATATTTATAGCCATTGGCAATTGGCCATATATTCAAGCATATGTATATGTATATCTAGTAAATTCTACCATTCTTACTTTAGTTATGCAAATTTAAGCATTGATCAATGTAATCCAAACTCAATACACAGCATGAACTTCAACCATTAAACATAACGCTTTATTATGCATCATACTTGAACATTTAAAATGTAATGCACAACAATTGGCTCGAGGGTTCCGTGAACAAGGCAGAGAAACTAAATTTTACTCCGTAAACAAAACGAATCCACTTTTTAGATTTTGGGTGCCACAAGCAGATAGTCGGGAAAAGGCTTTACGTCAATGTACACGTGACTACAAAACGGTTCTTCTCTTGTCCAAACACAATCAAATTTATGCTCAATTTGGTCGTTCACAATTTGCAGTCTCATGCTTCATTCATTTCATCATATTCTTACATTTTCATGCTTTTTTCCTTTCTTTTCATTTACACAAAATGCCATGACCGAATATCAAGGAATAATGTGATCAAAATCACAATTCAATTTTTTATCAAAAGAAAAAAAATGTCATACGTCTTGAAACGCATCATGGTAATTCACAATTTAGCAATTTCATTTTCAAGCACATCACATACACACACACATAGGTAATAATTTGCCCAATCATACAATAACTATAAATACATTACCCATCTAATAGGCTTGCGGAAATTCAAGTCAAGCTTGCCTTTCTCCTTGCTCTTGGGTAGGATTCTCTTTGTTTCCTAACACAACCAAGGTTCCATTTAAAATGAACATTACAATAAAATTATAAACTTTAGAAAGATCATAAAAATCACAATAAACACAAAGTGAAACTCAGATTTAACCTACCTATAGTCCATCTAGGTTAGAAAACTTAAGATCTATTTTAGAAACCCAAAAAATCAATTGGGTTCTCCTAATCTATCTTCTTCCCACAAAACCTCTTTGCTCTCTAGCTCCTTCATCCTCAATACATCCCTTTCTTTTAATAAAGCAAGAAAAGAGGATTTACATACCTTTTCTCTTCTCTTCCTTTTTCACCGAAACTTCCCTTTTTCTCTCCTATTTTCGTTTTTCTCTTCTTTCTCTTTGGTTCTCACAACACTCTCTCTTCCCTCTTCTAATTTAAGACTCATCTTTAGCTTATTCTTCCAAAATGGCCCCTCACTTCCTTGACCTTTCCAATCTTGCCCCTTCTTTTGTCTTTTATGTCTCTAACTCCCTTAAGCTAACTTACTTCTAACCTCCCCATAATAATTCAAACTTAATTCAAATCCTTCCATCAATTTCTAATCTCTATTTATGCCACTAAATAATGACTACATTAAAAATAGTCAGAAAATGGAATAATTAACCAAAACCTAAATAAAAAAGCTAAATAACAAAGTACAAAAATTGGAAAAAAATTTCGGGGTCCAACAATTTTAATTTGTGACTTTGCTCTGTTTAAGATTGTAGCTTCAGATTCCTTAAGCCTTTTTTTGTTAGATAAGTTGTATTTCAAAAACTTGGCATAAGAAGGCATTTACTTTAAGGTGTCAATAAAAGGATATATATTAGAGATTCTCTAAAAGATTCCAAAATTTCTTATTAATTTTACCTTAACCAATCTATTGGAAGATAATATAGGTGGCTTCTAGGGTGCTTAGGAAATGTATTTGTGTTCTTCTCCCTTCCTTTCTCTTTTTCAAGATCCTTATCCTCTCTTAAAGGTGTCTTATTTCCCTTACTTCCCCCACTGTCAATTTTCTTTAACCTAAGGCTTTTAATTAGATCCTCGCCCCTTAGCATCATAGTATTTCAATGCTCTATAGGATTCTCATGTTTGCTAAGTAATTGACTTGGTGATCTAATTAACTGAATCCACCTTATAATTGATATTCTTAGTCTCCTCCTCGAACTCTTCATTCTGTTTAGCTAAGCAGTAAGGAAGTTATCTAGAAAAGATTCTTAGATTTTTAAGGAGGGGTTAAATGAACTAGGTTGAAAACCATATAACTTCCTATTATTTTGAGGGATATGATAAAACTTGTTTTTATAAGAGAAATTGGGATAGTCCCTCCAACTAGGGTTATAGGTGTTAGAGAATAGGACATTCTTCTAGTTAGGGTTATTAATAAATTCAACTTATTCTATAGAGTCCCTCCAACTAGGGTTATAGGTGTTAGAGAATAGGACATTCTTCTAGTTGGGGTTATTAATAAATTGAACTTATTCTATAGAACAGACAAAACTTGGTTCCCCAATTGGCAATCTATACTTAGGTGTCTTTGGGATCCATAAATATCACAAACTACATTAGTAGCACTAACATAATTAACATTCATATGATCAAATTTTTTAGACAAAACATCTCCTTTAGTAGTTAGAAGATTTAAGACATCTAGATCGTACTCACCTAGAATCTGCTTAGGAGCAACTCTCTTATTTAGCCATTAATACTAGTTTTGAGCTATGTCCTCTATCAAAGTATGCACTTCATTTATTGTCTTGTTCATCAAAGCTCTACTAATAGTAACATAAAAAAAATAATCTTAATGTTATAGGTCATTTTATTATACAAAGTCTGACCTATCATCCAATTCTTTAATCCATGATGTGGATAGGACCTTAATAGTTTATTATATCTCTCTTAAGCCTTATATAATGGCTCTCCTTCCCTCTTAGAAAAAGAGATTATTTGATACCTTATATCTGTAGCTTAAATAGAGAAAGTATTTGGCCAAAAATGTATTTAAAAAGCTAGTACTATATGGGAATTAACCATTCTTGTAGGGTTTACAACCATGCTCTAGCTTTATCCATAAAAAAGAATGGGAATCTTTGAAGGTTGATGGCTAATGGCAGAATACTATTGAACCTTGGTGTATAACAATTCTCAAAAAACATAAATAGGTGTAGGTTGAGGTCTTTAGATGGTAAACCTTTAAACTAATTATTTTGCATCATAGATAAAAGGAAGGCTTTAGCTCAAAATGAGATGCTTTTATGTTAGGCCTCGTAATGCCTGAGGTAATGCCTTGGGCATTTGGTGTGGCAAAAATTCTTTAACATCCTCATATTTTTTATATTCATATTTGCTTCCTTAACTTCTATTATCCTCTAAAGTCTTCTTCTTATATGCAAGATTCTTTTGATCTCAGGATGTGGCTCGATAATATTCATAGAATCATTGAAATTGAACTTATAAAAAGTAATCTATAAAAGAAAATTAATAAAAATTATTAAATAAATAATAAAATTAAAACAAAACAAAATAAAATCTAGTCTATTTAGTTTATAAACAAATTAATAATGCCTAAACCCCTGGTAACAATGTTAAAAACTTGATTATTTAATTATGTAAATGCACAGTATAGTTATAGTAAGCATTGACAAGTACAACTCAATCCCACCCTCTATTCATAAACTTAACAAGCTAGTCCAACAATTGTAGATGACTGAATAAGAAAAATAAATAATAAATCTATATACTAAAACAAAACTATCGTCAATAATAAATCAATCAACGAAATAACTAGATTTAAGTGAGAAATCCCCCAAAATTTTACTATATTAAATTTCCTCTAGTTTAATGAATGCATATAGTTTCTTAGGCTGGTAAGAGCTCTTAACTTAGGTTATATTCTCTCTCAAGACATACAACCCCTATTCATAACTTAATCAATTGAAATCTCTTTCAATTTTAGAAAAAAACTAAGAATGCGTTAATTAATTTTATGAACTCTCTTGATAGGTGTTACCCTAACCTAGAATGACCTTATGACTTTCTCTTTAATAAATCATGTTTAACCCTCTTTATTCATATTGTGATCTAAACATGCATCTAATCTCTTAAATTTAGTGTATGAATCAAGTACTGAATCATCCACTTTTGCTCTTTCAATTCAATCAATATAAAACCATACATAAATCATAAGAAAACTAGAATTTTATTAAATCAAAGTGTTAATCAAAATAGATTACATCTTAGGTCCATCTTACCTAAATATATATCACAATTTAGTTCATAATCAAATAATGTTACTAGCAAAAAAAAAAGAAAATAAGACAAAGAAATATTATTCTTGAATCTTAATTCTTCAAAGAATTCGTGTTGAAATCTTGCTCTACATTTAAAGAATAATGTAATCTTGATCAAAACTGATGTATAGCAGTTTCAAAATGACATCTTGATATTTCTTGGTCAAAAGCGCTTTGTCTTTTTTTCGTTGAATATGAAACTCTAACTATTTAGTGAGGCATATGGCCTAAACAAGGATCCATATAATAGATCATATTGTCTTAGTAATTCTCTAAAAAATTACAATGTCAACACAAGACCTACGTGGATCTATGTAGGGTGTTTTGTTCTCTATTTAAGGGGTAAAATGAGGGCATGTAAGGCTACATAAGACAAACAAAAGTCGCCACTTTTAGGCACAGTCCTTAACACAATAACATGTACGTGGTGTTTTTAAGGATCAGTATCTAATTCTTCCAAAAATTACTATAATTCAATTTAGTTTTTTTATAATTTCACTCCTTTTCCTTTATATACAGAAATAAGACTTGGAATAACAATACTTCTCAAATTAAATATTAACTCCTTTAAAAATTATAAAAATACAAGCAATATATCACGAAATAATTTTCCTACATTAGCTCATATTATATGTATATGAATTTTGAAACCTTTTTATATAGTAGTGAATGAAATGTCTAATTTAACTAATGAATGTGATAATTAATTAAATGAAAATCACACCAAGTAAAATAATATAATGACACTCTCTCTCTCACACACACACACACATAATATATGATATAGATTTACTAGAATTAGATATATACCAAATTCTAATGAAAGTAATTCTAATTTTGAAAATATATTTTAAGCAACTAATATTAAAATTTTAAGAAATAAATTTATATATATGTCAAAAAAAATTATTCAAAATCGTTAAAGATTAGTTATTAGTAACTTTGATATGTGTAGAATCTACAATGTTAAAGTTATGCATCTAGTCTATATATATCAAAATATTCTCAATTCTTATTGTGCTTTAGCCATTTTAAAATTTACGTACATATAATTGTAACATCTCATTACCTGTGCGAAGGTTAAAATAGTAAATGTGAGTGATTTAGGAAAGGCTTAGGCATGCTTCTTCATGCTCATTCATAATATGCCATACACATCTACATGAATAGTGAATTCATCCGCACATGAAAATAAGTGTACATGCATTCATGAATAATTCTGGGTATAATTGGATTGATTTGTGAATTTTTGAGAATGACGAAAGTTTTTACATTAGAAATTTTACGGGTTACTAAAATTGTGACATTTTTTAATTTTGGTGATTTTAGGATTTATTTTCAAAAACTATAGAAAATTATGGGATTTTTATGGAAAATAGAAATAATAAAATAGGAAAAAGAAATCAAAAGAAGATTGGAGATAATTGGATTGTAAAGATGACAGTTGAAGTAATTAGTTCAAAAGGGAATTAAGTTAGAGCTTAGACCATAGGGAAGTGACAAGTGTCACTAACTTAGT
>JAOQMP010000006.1:26955181-26977312 GCA_027563575.1 Erythroxylum pedicellare
GTGTTTGCTCTTCTTCCCTATTCTTAGCATTTAAATTTGTTTAAATTGTTTTGTGTGAATTAACTTCTGATTTTATTATAGAATTTTAAGAAAAGTTTTAAAGATCTATTCAACCTCCCCTTCTAGATCGTTTTCAGAATCCTTCAATGCATCCGATTTTAATTAACTTAGACTCACTTTTTCCATCTAAAATTAAATTATATTGCTAATGAATAATCAGTAATAACATGTTTTAATTCTTTGGCAGTTTCAAATTTCATACCCAATGCCCACCATTATGTTCCACCACTTGATTGATGTCTAACACTTTTACTAAGCCTTCTTATTACATCTTCAAGCTCCTCTCCACTAGATACTCATCATTATCAAGGAAACTTCTATAGTTAGTAGAATCAATCTCTATTGGTTTATGGGCACCTAGAATTGATACATCATATTTATCTTACCCTCCTTTAACTTTATTATGATCTTATGTGAAGCAACACCCCTAATCTAATTATGTCATTGTTATCATCGTTGTTAACATTACTTCATTCTTTATGATTGTCTACATATTTAACATATCAATTGTTATAAATAATCTTTCCATTTATTCTATCAAGCACAACATCTCCATTTAGCCTTACATAGGTACATAATAATTTCTAATTATAGCCAAAACTTCTAGAAAAAATCAAAGCATTTTGCTTATATATATAGTATACACCTCAGCTATCTCATATATTTTGAAAAGGTTAATTAACCTTATATAACTTCATTAAATCTAGTGAGTCTTAAAGAATCATTAAATCTAAACCTAGAACTTTGTAATAGGTCTTATCAACTTGTTGGTCCCTAACTTTCTGCTGCATTTCACAAATTTATCTATAGTGGATAAAAATAAATGTCAACTTTATATATATACATACGTATATATGTACATATATATATGTATATATATATGTATACAACTTGATGATCCTCTCTTATAATTTAACTTAAGATCTGACTTAAAGTGTCCACTATAATATAACTTCAAGTTTATATACTAAGACATTACTACTTTGAAAGTGTAATTGCATAAGCTTTATTAAACTTCAAATATCATTATGCACAATTTTTAATAAATTAGGTACAAAAATGTTAAGTTATAAAATCTTTCTACTTTATTTTATCTTCGAAGTAATTCCAACACATAATGTTGTAATCTTACATTGAAGAACAAAGACTAAAACCTCGGTTCAAAAAGTTGTTATTATGTTTTGTTTATACCACTATTATATAACTGAACCAAACTAGTGAACTCATAAACTTACAAATTGTTGAGTTGCTTGTCAAGCAAGGACAGATCCAGAAATTTTTTTGAGTGGGGGCAAAATTTTAATGGGAGAAAAATTTTATTTTTTTATAGAATTAAAACTTAAAATAATAATTTTTTTATATGAAATTTTTTGGATGCAGAGGCAAGTGCCCTCACTTGCCTCCAATGTGAATCCATCCCTATTGCCAAGGAAGGTGCAAACGATAAAAATGCTAAATTTTTGTATAAGTCTTTGTGGCAACTCTTATGCCAGGTGCAACTGTTATGTCGTACATTAAAATGGAGATAAATGAACCTCTAAGTTTCAAAATGTGATTCTTACATGACTATCCATTTGCTACACGAGTTACTAAGTAATATTTAATTTTAATACTCGAGTTGGTTTCACTTTGACATTTCTTTGAATATTATATTTTTCTTAGAAAATATAATTGTTAACTTACAAGTAATTAAGGAAGATAATTAAGCTCCTATTTTCAATTATGACAATGTTATAAAATTAAATAAAATATCGGGGTTATTGATTGATGAATGTTTACACCTAACATAAAAGAATCGAGAAAAGAGGAAAACTTAAGTACCTAACCAACATTATTAAGGCCAAAAACATAAAAATGACTCTTTCTTATATAAACACCATCTAGCAACATCAACACACCCTCCAAACCCTAACCAATGTCCAAGGTTGGTCATGCATAGGCTCATTCTCTCTGTTTCGAATAACCACTACTTCTACAACCCAGAATCAAAAACATGAAGCATTCTCATCTTCAAAGACTAAAAAGAAGTAGCCACATTTGTTATCGGAAATCTGAACTTTACATTTGTTGTGTCATATATTACGATGGAGCATCTTAATGATACAAAAAATAAATTACAAGAATAGTTATGACATAAATAACACTTGTTTTCAAATTTGGTCTTCAATGTGATTCCCTTTTTCTGTATTAAAAGGTCAAGGGTATTGCTTATGTACCTAATGGAGGCACAGATGGGTGATGTAGTTTCAAATTTATGTATAATTTACAAAAGATCTTTAGAAGATGGAATAATTTATTTATACACATTAGAAGAATCATACAAACACTAAATTAAATAAACCGCAAACATGATGTTGGTGGGTCAAGATTTAGGTCACAATAAGGATAAATAGAAAAAATTTAACCACACACACACATTACACTACTAACAAGTTTGGGATCGCATGCATCCATAAACATAGTTACTTGTATGTATCTCTCAAGAATACATAAGGGTCATAACGTCCCTTAGCCAAGAAAATAGGAATATATATATATATGTATATGTATATCGATTAACGGTGGCTTAATTAGTGCAAGCCCCATGAAGAGTTGTCAATCTGCATCGGAGCTCTATAAACTATACAAAGAAAGAGAAAGGTGACGGGGACCACGTTGGAGAGACAAAGAGACGACACCCAACATTCAACACCTAAATTTTCTTTAACTCTTTTATTTATTATTAAATTTGTAGCTAATAATAATTGGCACATGATAAGAACTTTGTAAATGAAACAGACGATCTGGGGCGTGCTGTTGTCGGTTACGAAGTGCCCATGTTGTCTGCAACTTAATTGATGTGCTTGTCTTTACCTGAGTAATTAATATTCCAATCCTATTCCTTGTCAAAGTGGGAGCTAAGAAGACTTGGTCAGAGTTGATGTGTTATATTTTGCCCGATTATGCAATTTCTTGAGGTCATAAGGAGGAAGTTGAATTGAATTCGAATACGTAAATCAATAATTTTTGAACTTGAACGAATCAACCCGAGGTGAAAATCCTTGAAACGTTTGGATAACTCAAAGACTGAATGGGTAGAGAGATGCATTTGTTTAATCAAATTCCATTATATATAACTTTCCCATCTGGGATATACTTCACAATTTTGTACATGTTTTGTTTTATGTATTCAGCAAAATTCATACAATAATAATAATCAGTAAAAATCTTACTATATTGAGTTTGAGGATATTTAGTAATACACCAAATGATTTAGAAGGAAAAAAGAAAAGAAAAATAAAATTTATAATATACTCGTGTATGTATAAAACTCTACTCACACACTCTCTACTCTCTAGTCTCCTTCTCCTTTACTCTTTGTGGCTGGACGCAAAAGAAATGGAGAGAGAAGAATACAAGCAGACTCTGAATTCTCCTTTGATTGGAATCGCATGTGAAGGTGATACTGATGGTTTGGGAAATAGAGGGAGAAGCTATGAAAGAAGGAAGGAGATAATTGATGAAGTCAAGAAGCAGCTATGGCTTGCAGGGCCACTAGTAGCTGTGAGCCTATTGCAGTATTCTTTACAGATGATATCTGTAATGTTCGTGGGTCATCTAGGAGAGTTGAGCCTTTCTGGAGCTTCGATGGCCACTTCCTTTGCTTCTGTCACAGGTTTTAGCTTGCTGGTAAGCTATACATGTGTTTCAGTTATGGAAATAGAAGAGGATAGTAGTGAAGAGCATAGACAACACAAATGAATCATAGTATATATATATATATAGATATCCTCCTCTTTGATTTCCTTAAAGAGAACTTATACAAGGCCGGTTTTAACATTTCTTACTTTCAACTATTTCCACATCCTTTCCAAGTTCTTATCCATCCAGTCCAGTCATTTAGTTGGAGTGGTCACCTTATGTGTGTGTTCTATGCACAAACTTGTTTCCAGGTAATTATCTGAAATTCACATAACTAATGTATGGGATTGTCTTGCTTGAACTGGAAAATGTTTCCTTAATTAAAATTTTTCTTATGTGATTTATTTCCAGCCGCCTAGTTTGACCAAACTTGCTTCTTGTTATTTTGTTTTGTCTGCTTTGGATGCTGTGGAGTTCCCGTAAGTTGTACTTAGATGACAGTGATAATTGGGACAGGCTATTGCCTAAAGGGCTTTCGAATTAATTTAAGGAAACGACTACTGTATGGTAAATCATTGCTTTAAAGTCACAAACTTTTTTTCCAATAATTTAAAAAATATTTCAATTTATAAAAGATTCGGTACACGTTTATTTTTGTAATGTAATGGCATATGCAAAAAGATCTTATATATCAGACTAAATTTAACAAGAATTTATACTAAATAGAAACGTTGCATAAGTTTTGCCAGAACAGAAATCTTTTTGATGGACTTAATGAGTTCTTAACTAGCTATTTTAAAATTAAAAATTAGTATAGAATTAAACTTTCTAGCCTTTATATGTAATGGTGTATTCACAGAAGACGGAAGGAAAAATGACAAAACACTTCGTGTACTGAAAAGGGTAGAGCGAGAGGCACAATTGGATCAGGGACAACTAGCTCAAACAAAACGACGAAGAAACCATACGCATTCTTTTAGTGTTTCTAGCTATTTGGGATATAGAAGTACATGTTTGTTTAAGTTTTCCCTTTTGATGAAACAGCTGGGAATGGCAAGTGCTCTCGACACATTTTGTGGTCAATCATATGGAGCAAGACAGCATCATATGTTAGGTATATACACACAAAGAGCAATGATTGTTCTTTCATTAGTCAGCATACCGCTTGCTCTCATTTGGGCAAATACAAGATCAATTTTAGCGGCTCTGGGACAAGATGAAGACATAGCAATTCAAGCGGGAATATACGCACGGTTCTTCATTCCAACCATCTTTGCGTATGGTCTTCTACAATGCCTTGTCAAATTCTTGCAGACACAGAACATCGTTTTTCCTATGATGCTTAGCTCTGGAATCACAGCTTTACTTCACCTCCCAGTTTGTTGGATTCTTGTGTTTAAATCTGGCCTTGGGATGAGAGGAGCTGCTTTGGCAAACTGCTTTTCCTATTGGATCAATGTATTGTTGTTGGCACTTTATATCAAGTTTTCTTCTCTGTGCACAAAAACTTGGACAGGCTTTTCCAAGGAAGCCTTGCATAACATTCCCAGTTTTCTGAAGCTTGCAATTCCTTCAGCTGTTATGGTTTGGTAAATATCTCCTCAACTTAACTATAATGTCATGTGATCCCCTCAATGTAGCTCATTTTTAATTTTCTGCGTGACTTCCAACAGCTTGGAGATGTGGTCGTTCGAGATGATGGTTCTTCTATCCGGTCTTCTCCCCAACCCAAAATTGGAAACATCAGTGCTCTCCATTTGGTTAGTTTTACTTTTTATAGCCATGTTTTGTTTAAGTCTTGACTCTTGAGAATATTCTGAAAAAGAAAATATGTTTGCAGCCTTACCACAGGTGCAACAGTTTGGATGATTCCTTACGGGTTGAGTAATGCTGCGAGGTGTGTTGATGCTCCTTCTTTGACATTTAGGATATACTTTGCACTGAAATCCACTATCTACATTTGATGTGTATAGCACTCGGGTCTCAAATGAATTAGGAGCAGGGAATTCTAATCGAGCACGCTTAGCCATATATGTCGTCCTTGTCTTGGCGATTACTGAGGGGATTTTGGTGGGCTCAGTGCTGATAGCAATTAGAAATATATGGGGCCTTGCGTATAGCAATGAAGCACAGGTGATCAATTACGTAGCAGCCATGTTACCTTTAATTGCAGGATCCAATCTCCTAGATGGACTCCAATGCGTTCTTTCAGGTTCACCAAATATTGTTCTATTATCTTCTTTTCATGTTTAACCACGAATTCTATTGCCTTTTAACGATCCTCTCAATCATTAGGCACTGCTAGGGGATGTGGTTGGCAGAAGATTGGTGCTTTTATCAATCTTGGATCCTATTATTTGGCGGGACTTCCTTCAGGAATTTTAATGGCATTTGTCCTCCATATTGGTGGGAGAGTAAGTATTCATATAATATCCTCCATACCGGTGGGAGAGTAAGTATTCATATAATACTTTCCTTCTTTTTTTTCCTTTCTTAATCTTCTTGAAATGTCGGCATAGGGACTATGGCTGGGGATCATCTGTGCACTTGTTGTCCAAGTATTATCTCTTCTTACGATTACCTTCCGCGCCAAATGGGAAGAAGAAGTGAGATGTTGTCTTCCCTCTCTTTGATTCATCAGATTTATTTAATTCACATTCTTTACTAATTATCTACGTATTCTTTCAGGCACAGAAGGCCACCAAGAGAGTCTTTGAAGCCACATTTCCTACAGAGATAGTCGCATGAAGATGAATTAATGGCAGTATTGCAAACGTCAATCTGACACCATACATACTGCCCAATTTCATACTGAGACCAGGAAAAGACCCAACGGGAGGAATGCGTCCATATAATTCTCTAATTAAAATAAATGCTTGTCAGTAATTCCTGTTCAAACAGTTATTAGCAAGACGGATAATAAAAAAAAAAGAAAAGAGTTTTTCTTTAGTCAAGTTTTGGGCGATGTGGTATTTGCTTATATTGACGGAAAATTATGTTTTTTAACCATTAAAAAAAGGAGAATGTGACGCAGTGAGGGAAGAAAAATAAAATTATATTATGGAAAAGAAAAAAGTGGAATGTAATTATTGAAAAAAGGAAATGACGAAAAGAAGAAGAGGTTTATCAAGACAACAAAGGAAATAATCTAGATGGTTTCTAAGTATTAGCTCCTTAACATTGCAAGATCTTTTTGGTTAACTTCAGTGAGCCTTGGCTAACGCCTAACATAGATTAAGCATGAGGAAGACATGTCAAAAGAATCAAGGTATCTTAACAAAGTAAAGATCAGACATGATTTGAGTTGCGATAAACGTGAGGTGTTGATTGGCTAGGGTGAGTTGAACTTGGCTAAGGTGTCTTTGGTGGGACTAACGATAAAATCCTACTCAAATGATGGACCACAGGTGAGGATAGAAGTGAGTTTTCAACCTGATTAATATCTGCACCACCCGACCCGAAAAAATAGACATGGAAGCTCAAAAAATAGATGTTGAAAAATGAATGCTAAAAAATGGATGTAGATATGGATTTAGATATAGGTCTAGTGATAACCCGAACCAATAGATTCTCATACCTTACCTATTTTTTATTAACTCTATTTTTTCTATTTTTCTTGAATATTTATGGTTAAATATAATAAAATATTAATATTTTCTAAAAAGAAGTAACTTTTAAATCTTCACTTTACTTCTTAGTCCTCACCTTTTTCATCATATTTTATTTCCTTATAGGATGATAATAATGCAAACGATATGGAGATGGAGTTTTGAATGTTGTGGAGTTCACGCGAAGATAATTTGAAGCTTTGGATGTTTCTATCTTTGTTCCAATTCTTGATTGTGAAAAATATATGTTGTCTTTATACTAGACATTATGATTTTTATTATTTTAATTTTATGATTTTTTTAAGACATACAAATCAAAATCTTGACTCATTATTATTAAAGTAATTTTGATTTGGAGTGTTCGCAAAAATCTGCTCTTTATATTTTTATTTAGAAGTTATATATTTACATTCTATACAACCTAATGGATATCTAAAAACTCGAACAAACCAATAGATTTATATATGGGTAGTAAATCGTAAAAACCAATGGATTTTAAATGGATAATGAATTGAGTCATAAAAAGTTGATATGGACATGGATAGAGTAATACCCGAACCGAACCTACCTATTGTCATCCAAAACCACAAGTGAACAGACTAGACCATTGGTGTGCATTGGTTGGACTATGTGAGAATTGGATCGAAACTTAGCTAACCTTCACCTTTGTATGAAGATCATAGATGATATGACAAAGTTAGTAGAATGAATCATCAAAAAAGTGGAATGAAGTGGCAAAAAACATGAATGAGATGTCTTATAATTATTTTACACATGTTGCTTTGACTTAGGAATGAGATAGTGGTAAGTTATATACAACCTTACTAAAATAGTGTCTAAAGTGGTTGGGATGCCAACTATCAATTAAGTTAATGGCTTAATGGCCTTAAAACCACTTTCTTGTATTCATGGCCAACAAGTCTTCTAGAGCATATAAATAGCTCATTTGAGCAAGGCTTCATTTATTAAAGAGAGTTGGAGCTATATATCATTTGTATCAATTATAAGTAATATAAAGGTTGACAATTTTGCTATAAAGTTGTATGCTCTTTCTCTTCTTATTGTTATCCATTCTAGTGTGTTGGTTAAGTGAATTTCATGAGTTTACTTTGCCTTTATGGGAAACACCTTAAACATGGGGGATTGGTAAGGTTGAGTTGAATTGTAAGAGTTCAACTATCGTACTTAAATTTTGGCACATTTTGTAACAGAACTTAAAGTTCTTTGTGAAGTCTTTGTAATAGTTAGTATCAGAGCCATGTTGGTGATCTAATGGCGGGTGGTAGCAATCTTATGGAGCGTGTCACGAGGGTGAAAGTGCTCATCGGTCCTTTACTTATGGGTGAAGAAGAAGTCTCATCTTATGCATCATGTTTTGAAGCCTTGGGAGAGCAAATCCAAGCATTGTAAGATCAAGTGGCTAAATTGTTTAAAGCACAAGAGGATGCTAATTCTGAAATGATTATTCTTAGATGTGCGATTGCAACTATAGATGCGGGACACGTTGAAAGCATCATGCTAAAGGTGTGTGAGCCAAAAGTTTTGAGGGAATTCAGATTGCTAAGGAGCTTGAGAATTTCTTGTGGAATATGGAGCAATATTTTGCAGCTACTAAGGTGCCAGATGCTGAAAAGTTGAACGTTTTGGCAATGTATCTCAATGGAAATGAAAAATTATGGTAAAGAACTCAAACCTCTGCCGAAATTAGTGTTGGTCATCCTTTTGTTGATATTGAGACAGTTGAAGCATGATGGTCCGATAAGAGATTATATTAAGAAATTTAGTTCCTTAATGCTTAATATTGAGAATATAACATATGAGGACAAGCTATTTAACTTTATGTCAGGATTATCACCTTGGGCACAAATAGAGTTGCGAAGGCAAAATGTCAAGGATGTTGTGGGTGCGATTATGGTTGTGGATGCTTTGGTAGATTTCAGAGTGCTAAAGCAGACCAAGGCCTCTTCCTCTTTTCAAAAATCAAAAGGCATTTACCAAGAGAAATGTGAAGGAAAGAAAAAGAAAGACCAAGGTGAGAAAAAGGAGAATGATCATAAAACAAACTAGGCAACCTAAACAACGTGAGAAGTATTCTAAGAAAAATTGTGGTTGCTTCTTATGCAGTGGCCCTCACTATACCTGTGAATGCCCAAGAAAAGAGAAGTTAAATACATTAATAGCAGATACGGATGGTAAAAGCAATCACTCTAAAGCTAAGTTAAATTCTATCTGTTTACTAAGTGGTCAGTATAGAAGTAAGTCCATTTAAGCACCTTATGTATGATAAGATATAGGTCAATAGGAAGGAACTCATTCCTATAATGGACACGGGTGCCACTCATTCCTTTATTGTGGAACAGCTTGGGTTGAAGATTAGTAAGACCCTTACAAAATGAAAACTACCACAACAAAAGCACAAGCGGTGGTAGGAGTTGCATACAATATTCTTTTGAGTATAGGAAATTGGCATTGGAAGTGTAACATGTTGGTGATACCTTTCAAGGATTTTGATTTGAATTTGGGCATCGAATTTTTTAAGATAGAAAAGGCGGTGATATATCCACATCTTGGAGCTATAATGTTTATGAATGATCAAAATTAATGGTACATCAATTGGTGTGGGTCTAACGATAGAACTCTGTCAGCAATTGTAGCTCATGTTTCTGCCGTAAGTATCGAGAAAGGCCTTAAGAAAGGCATGGAGACTTACATTGCAATCATATGGGAAATTGTGGAAGATCGTGTGGCAGAAGTATCAGATGCGGTGGAAAAAGTATTGAGAGAATTCAAGGAAGGGATGTCGAAGGAGTTATCGAAAACTCTCCCTCCTTATCGTGAAATTGATCATAAGATCGAACTGGTGTAATACCTCCTACTTGTGCCCCTTATCAAATGTCACCATTAGAGTTAGTGGAACTACGGAAGCAGTTTGGTGAATTGTTGGAAGCAAGATACATCCAACCATCGAAAGCCCACTATGGGGCTCTAGTTTTGTTCCAAAAGCAGCAAGGTGGAGCCCTACACATATGTGTTTACTATTGAGCTTTGAACAAGGTGATTATTAAAAATAAATATCTTGTTCCTTTAGTTCAAGACTTGATTGACAGATTGTCAAAGGCAGAAGTATTCACGAAGCTAGATTTATAGAGTAGGTATTAGTAAGTGCAAATTATCGAAAGTGATGAGCAGAAGACGACTTATGTAACTTTGTATGGCTCGTATGAATTTTCAGTTATACCATTTGGCTTGATTAATGCCCCTTCTACTTTTTGCAACTTGACGAAGGATGTGTTGTTTGACTTCTTGGATAATTTTGTGGTGATCTATTGAGACAATATTGTGATTTATATCACTAATATGGCAAAGCATATATAACACTTAAGGGAGGTGTTTAAAAGGTTGCGACAATATAAACTTTTCATAAATATGGAGAAGTGCGAATTTGTGCAACCAGAAATAAAGTTTTTGGGAAACTTGTTGAGCAAGAGTCAAGTGTGAATGGATATGAAAAAGGTACAAGCTATAGTTGATTAGTAGGTTCCAAAGATGGTGAAGGAACTTAGGAGTTGTTTTTTTTTTGGCTTAGTGAACTACTATCTCCATTTTTTTTTTGGGTGCTTGAAGAAACAGAACCCTTGATCGACTTGTTAAAGAAGAAACAAGAGTGGGGTTGTTTAAAAGTATGCCAAGAAGCCTTCGAGAAGTTGAAGGTTGCCATTTTAACTAAACCTGTGTTGAAGTTACCCGACTTTAATGTCCCTTTTGAGGTATACATGAATGCTTCAAACAAAGCTATTCACAAAGTCTTGGTACAAGAAGGACATTCGATGGCATTTGAAAGTTACAAGCTTAATAGTGCTGAGCAACGATACTTGACACATGAGAAGGAGATGCTAGCAGTAGAAGATTACCTTGAAGTTTGGTCGGTTTACATATGGGGACCAGGTTTGTTATTCATACAGATAACATGGCTAACACCTTTTTTAAGACCTAAAAGAATTTATCTAGAAGGCAAGCCTAGTGGCCAGAGTTTTCTTTATATAGGAGCACAAACCAAGGAGATATAACAATGTAGTGGACATTGAGTAGAAAGGAAGTCTTTGCAACCTTGTATGTGATCACTCGAGTGGAATTGAACCTATTGGAGCAAATTAAATTAGCACCTCCATTGGATAACACTTACAGCTGAATTGTAGAGCAAGTAAAGGAGGATATTGTGCGACAATTTTGGCTTGATAATAAGGGATTGCTCATTACGAAGAATAGTCAATTATACATGCCAATGTTTGGTGCCTTATGGAAGCAATTAAAAAAGGAGAAGCATAATTCATAGTGAGTTGAGCACCCTAGAGTCAAATGTATGTTAGCACTCCTTTCCCAATCTTACTATTATCTAAAGATGGAGAACAACATTTAGGTATATGTCAAAATTTACCTTGTTTGTCAATTGGATAAACTGATAAGAAGAAAGAGGCAAGTTTATTGTAGCCTTTGCCAATTCCCAAAAAAACCATACATGTATGCTTCGATGGACTTTATTGACGGGTTCCTAAAGGTGGACGATATGGCTTCAATCATGGTGGTTGCTGATAGATTCTTCAAGTATGCGGTCTTTGTGCCAACTTCAGCTTCGTGTCCCTCAAATGTTGTTGCGGAGCTTTTCTACAAAAATGTGGTGAAGCATTTTAGGGTTCTGACAGACATAGTAAGTGATCGAGATGTCCAATTTACTAACTAATTTTGGACGTCTCTCTTCGACGTTATAGAATGTGAATTAAAGTTCCCAACTGTGAATCACCCACAAACTGATGGCCAAATAGAAAGGATCAATGACCTATTGGAGTAATATTTGTGACATTATGTAAATGCAAGTCAATGAAATTGGTTAAGTTTACTTCATACTACATAGTTTTGTTATAACTTGCACAGATCCTTAGCAATGGAGAAAATTCCTTTTGAAGTTGTTCTAGGATAACAAATTCTCACTCCTTTCGAGATGCTTAACAAATGTTAGGAGGAAAATATCCAGCTGCTGATCATTTTGTGAAGGAAAAGCAAGAATTGTTGGATGAAACAGGGGTTAGTCTTCGCAAAGCTTCGAAACAGATGAAGAAATATGTAGATTAAAGGAGAAGATTGCTTGACTTTGACATTAGGGATAAGGTACTTCTCAAAATTACTCCCCAAATTTGGAAGAAGATTAGTAGCAAATAGGTGCATCGAGGGTTGGTGCCAAAGTATGATGAGCCATTCAAGATCCTTGAAAAGGTGGAAAATGTAGCTTATCGCCTCAATTGGCCTGAGCATTTAAAGATACATCATACTTTTTATGTAAGTTTCCTTAAACCATATCATAAAGTTTCAACAAATCCTAGGAGTCAAGTAAAGAGAGCTCCACCGGTGGTAAAAAAAACAATTTAATGAGCAAATTGAGAAGATTTTGGATCATTGAATATTTGGGCAACACAAGAAGAATCGGACAGAGTTTTTGATTCAATAGAAGAATAAATCAGTCTCAGAAGCTATTTAGGAGAAAGACACAACCTTGTGGCAATTCTAAGATCAAGTAAATGACCACCTTCAATTTGTTCTGAAGAGGGCGTTGAGTTCATCTAGTGGGGGTGGTTTGTTAGTCCTTTAATATTGCAGGACCTTTTTTGCTAGCATTGGTGAGCCTTGGCCAACGTGTAGCATAGATTAGGCATGAGGAAAGCATGGCAAAGAAACCAAGATAACTTAACCAAGTAAAGATCAAGCATGATTTGAGTTGCAATGATTGTAGGGCATTGATTGGCTTGGTAGTTAGGGCGAGTTAGAATTGCCTAAGATGTCTTTGGTGGGATTAAGAACGACATAGTGTTCAAATGATAGATCATGAGTGAATGGACTAGAACATGGGTGTGCATTGGTCGAACCACACACGATTGTCTTAAAACTTGGCTAATGTTTAGCTTTGTATGAAAATAAGACGTGATGTGACAAAGTAGGATGAATCATCAAAAAAGTAGGATGATGTTGCAAAGATCATAGATGAGGTGTCTTGTAAGCATTTACATATATTGCTTCGACTTAAGAGAGAGATAGTGGAAACTTATGTAAACCACCTACTTAAGTAGTGCATAAAGTGGTTGAGGATGTCAACCATCAAGTAAGTTAGTGGCTTAGTAGCTTTAAGACCACTTTCTTGTATTCTTTTCCAACAAGTCTTCTAAAGCCTATAAATAAGTCATTTAAGCAAATGTTCATTCATTAGAGAGAGTTGAAGCTTTGTATCCTTTGTAGCAATTGTGAGTAATATAAAGATGACAATTTTGCTGTAAAGTTGTGTGTATCTTTTTCTTCTTATTGCTATCCATTCTAGTGTGTAGATTAAGTGAATTTCGTGGATTTACTTTACCTTTATGAGAAATACATTAAACACAAGAGATTTGATAAGATTGAGTTAAATTGCAAGAGTTCAACTATTATGTTTAAACATTTGCGCATTTTGTGAGTGAATTTGGAATTCTTTGCAAAGTCTTTGTATATCTAAGCTTGTGGAGTAAACGACAAAGAGGTCTTCATCATTCCTATCTGTGGTGTGTGCGTGTGTGAATTAAGGCTTCTCATTTAAACCTTCTTCTCTTTGATAAGACAAATGAAAGTATTAGTTAACAGAGAATCCACAAAATAAGGGTAGACATGGTCCGTATGGATATAAAGAAAAGGTAGAAAGTATATAAATCGAAAAGAATAGCTTTGTAAATTCGGAAAACTAAAATTCTTATCAAGTACTAAAAAAGTTGTATATTATTTTTATGGTAGAGGTAGAGGTAGATCATTCAAGTTCATCTTAAACACTAGTAACATCTATCTGTACCCGTCATCACAAGCTCACACGACCAGGTTTTTCTGCTTGGACAATTTCGTGGTTCGATAATTCAGCCACTATCTAAACCTCCAAATTCAGCAACTCCTAATACAGCCATACCACTTTAGCAACGTCAGAGGAACTCATGACGTGCACCAAATGTCTACAGATCCTTGCCCTAGCCATGCAGCATCTAAGCCTTCATATCCTCAATGGATTAGGCTCTGAAAAGGATGAAGCTGATGACTGCGGCCTGTCTTGGGAGCTTTAGTCAACCCTCAGCTCCTATTTACTTACCATATGTGAACAACTGGAATGGTTAATGAATACATTTAATATGGAAACTAATCCAGCATGATTGATATCGATAACCACAGTTCCAAAATAGAGTCAAAATGAAAAGTAGGTCCAAAGACTTTTTGTGGTATATCTCGAACTCCTTTCAAGAAAAAAGTAGAAGGTTCGATGTGTGTGCTTGTGCGTGCCTAATAGATAGAAGCAAAGAGAGAGTGCCTTTCCTGTGTTGGAAAGATAAAAAAGATCACGTCCATCATTAAAGAGAAGGAGGGAGAGGCGACATTTTTATCGATCGAGAGCCTCACATTAAAAGACTAGGAAGAAAGTGGCGAGGGGACCGAGAAGAGAAAAGACGGGGGAATATGAGTCAGCTTTTATGTTGCATTTGGACAAGCGATTGTATTATTACAACGGCAAAGGTTTTACTTTTACCTTTGAATTAAAAGTTATTTCCCTTTATTTTATATTATTACAACAGTTTTTACTTTTGAAGTAAAAGTTATTTGAATATTTAATTAGTTAAAAAGCCATATCTGATATTTCCTAACAATTTAATGTACAATGTTAGAGGCGTAATGCATTCAAAACGGGATAGCGTAATCCTCCCATCAAAAGATCAATTCTCTTTCCTAATATAATTTTGAACAGTTAACCTTTAGAAAATATTTAAACTAGTAAATATAGGTTAAAAGTATGGTTTTATAACAAATTCAATTAAAATTAATTTTACTATGTTATTAAATCTTTTTTTTGAGTACTAACACGCTCATCATTGTCACTGTACCGTAATAAATTCTATTTAATCATGGATTTCAAATTATTTTTATTAGTCTTTTAAATTAATTACGTTAGTTTGACATAACAAATTTATTATTATAGAAAATTACTTCGGATATACTTACATCAAGAACAAAATATAAATACAAATTTTGATATAAAATATTTTTATTAAAGGATTCTAACCTATCAATTAATAGTTTAGTGGCTTTTCCTTAGAGAATACACGAGTCAAAATCTTTTTTATAGAACAATAAATAATTGAGAAAATATTTTTATAAAAAATATAGGTCAAATACCTCATTTATAATTTTCACTATAGATTAACAAACTTAATATATAAGTAGGTCACAATTCATCCATAAAAATATAATGTCCAAAACACTATTCTCACAATTTTCAAATATAATGAAAAAATTGCATGTTTGATGAGAGATAATAACACAACTCTCTAAAAGATTAACTAAATCTCAACATCAAAATACTTTTCAACTTCAACAATATGAGAATATGAAACTTAACAATGAAACAAACACCAAGATTTATGTGAAAAACCCACCAACGTAGAGGGAAAAATTATAGGTCAAATCGGCAAGCAAATCCACTAAATTCAAATAAAGATTTACACATTGATCTCTCACTCTATAACAACAAATTGTCTTACAAAGTTTCAGGATTGAAATCAAAGTTAACATAACAATAAACAAACTTTCAAACTAATCCTAAAAACAATAAAAAAAGGATAAGAATACATCACTACTTGCCCTTCCTCTGTTTTTCCAACTTTTGGAAGTTATAGCTGCACTTTTATATAACACAAAATTTTCTCTTTCATATAACGAAACAGGTTTTTCTATACTGTACACGATCATATACATAGTTGTGTATATGACCATGTATTTTCAACACCACCTCACTTGTGGATGTACATAATCATAGAGAGATAAACAGTCATCACACACAGTTGTGTATGTCGTGAACATGAGCGTATACACGATCATGCATGTCTTTGCTATTCATGTCCTTCTTCACAAGTTTCCAAAGACTTACACAATTGATCCATACGGTCGTGTAAGTGAAGACACGGGCGTGAATGCTTACATGTTTAATATACATGGTTGTGTAAGTTAAGGGCACAAATGTATAACACATTATACTATCGTGACTCCATTAAAAGGGCTTCATCCATCTTGTCTTCACTTGTTCGTCATCCCACGAACCATAAATGCATCTATGATCATTGAAAGTCTCAAGATAGGGTTAGATACTCAACAATCCCCCCTTCATCCCAATTATAGAAAGACATGTTATTCTCTAACATCTAGTTTAGAGACATTCCGGCAGCTCATGTTTGCTTCCAGAAACAACTTTAATTAACATATCAGCACCATTCATATTAGTATGAATCTTCTACAACATCAATTGTTTCTCCTGGATCATAGACATCAACGAATGATATCTGACATCTATATGCTTTGTGTAGGAATGATATATTGTATTTTTGCTCAAGTCAATAGTACTTTGACTATTACAAAATAATACATAATCTTTTTTACTTCACATTTAACTTTTGAAGGAACATTTTTAGTCAGAGCATTTCCTTACAAGCTGCCACTGCAGCTACATACTCTGCTTCAGCTATGGATAAAGCTACACACTTTTATAGCTTGGATCATCATGAAATGGCTCCCCCTACAAACTTGAACAGAAAACCTGAACATCAGGATCTCCAATTATATTTGCATATGTAAAACCTTCTACAGTTGGCTCACCATCACTAAAATGCAAACTCCATGTTGACGTGCTTTTTAAGTATCTCAGAATCCATTTTATTGCTTCCTAGTAAACCTTCCTTGGATTAGACAAGAATGTGCTCACTATCCCAATAGCCTGTGCAATATCTTAGCCTTGTGCATACTATTGTGCACATCAAAGACCCTACTGTAGATGTGTATGGAACAAGGGATATACCATCTTTCTCCTTTTTTGTTGAGGAACATTAATGCTTACTCAGCTTGAAGTTAGATGCTAGTGGGGTGTTAATTGTCTTGGCATATTTCATATTGAACCTTTCTAGCACTTGTTCAATATGTCTCTCCTTAGATAACCATAATATCCTACTCTTTCTATCCCAAGTTATCGTTATGCCTAAATTTTGCTTTATAAGTCCCAAATCTTTCGTACCAAAAGAATTAGACAAATCCTCCATTAAATTTTGTAATCTTCCAACAGTTTGACTCATAATCAATATATCATTAACATATAAAAGAAGAATCATGACGTTCTTAATTATGAATTTTTTAATTACATAAAAGCATCAACATAAGTTCGCTTGTAACCATGATTTATCATAAAAGAATCAAACTTTCACAGCCACTGCTTTGGAGTTTGTTTTAATCTATATAGGCTTTTCTTCAATATGCAAACCATCTTTTTCTTGTCTTTAACTTTGAAACCTTCTGGTTGCTCCATTTATATCTCCTCTTCCAAATCTACATATACAAAGGCTATTATAACATCTCATTATTATAGTTTAAGGTCCAAATAGGCAATTAGACCTAAAACTATTTGATTGAGGTCATCTTGACTATTAGTGAGAAGATTTCATCAAAATGTATACATTTCTTTTGACTAAAAACTTTCACTGCTAGCCTTGTCTTGTACTTTACCAAATTGTTACCATCTTTCTTTATCCTAAATACCCACTTATTCTTCAATTCCCTTTTAACTTTTGGAAGCTTCACAAGCTCATATGTTTCATTCTTCTTTAGAGAATTCATCTCTTCCTTTGTAGCTATGAGTCAAAGATCTATGTCTTCACAAGATGAAACCTTTTGCATATTTTTGGGCTCCCTCTCAGTAACCAATATGTATTCTGAACTTGGATACTTTGTATAAGGCCTTTTCTCCCTTGCCAACCTTCAAAGCTGCATATCATTAGCTATTGAATCCAAGTGCTTCCTTTTCTCATTATCCTCAATGACTTCATCTTCAACATTATCTAAATATGGTTCATATAGCACATCATTACTAACTGTATTTGATCATCATCAATATGTTTTTCATCATAAACTTCATCTCCTTCACTTATAGACTGCTCAATAGTGGAAGAAATTAATGAAGAATTAACAATGCCATATGATGAGATTTTATGTGATGACTTATCTCCTCTCAAAAGATCAGCACCTCTCTCATGCTCCTGGAATATCACATCCTTGCTCTTGACCACCTTTTGCTTCTCTGGGTCATAGAATTTGAAGCCAAACTGATCACCACCATACCTAACAAAAATGCAAGGTATCACTTTTAAGCTAAGCTCCTTTCTCTAATCCTTGAGTACATGTTTATATACCTTACAACTAAAAACTATTAGATGATGATCTGTGTGATCTTTACTAGTCTATCCTCTCTTGGGAACCTCAAAATCCAATGAAACTAAAGGAGCTTAATTATTCAGTTAACTATAGTTTGAACTGCTTCACTCTAAAATTTCTTTGACAATATAGACATTTTGAGCATATAACAAACCTTCTTTATAATTGTTCTATTCATCCTCTCAACAACATCATTATAGTGTAGAGTCCTAGTTTCTGACTTTTCATATCTAATGCCATACAACGTATAGTAATCTTCAAACACTTTGAAAGTATACTCACCTTCATTATCTATTTGCAAACACTTTAGCTTCTTCTTAGGTTCCCTTTCTACCATGACATGAACCTTCTAGAAAGTTTAAAATACTTAACTCTTTAAGTTTAACATGTACACCGATATCTTCCTCGAAGCATCATCAATAAATGTAACCAAATATGTGTTACCTCATAGTGACTCCTTCTTAATAGGACCACAAACATCTAAATGAACCAACTCTAATATCTCCCACTTCCTTACAGATATTCTCTTGAAAGAGACTCTATGTTTCTTTCTAGCTGAGCAATGATCACAAGGATTAAGCGATTGTGTATTCTTAACTAGGATAGGGGATTTACCATCCAACAACTTTAATTCTTTTTTACTTAGGTGTCCCAATTGTCAATACCATAAAATTTGAGAAGTTTCTTATTTGATTATGTATATTTCTCCACCACCATACTCCTTTAAGTGTTTCTTATACAATGAGCAACATACCTCTCCTTAAGCAACAATCATTGCTGCTTTGAACAATTTCTAATTCCTATCCTCGAAAGTGTGCTGAAATCTTTCTTGATCCAGCACATTAGCGAATAACAAATTTAGATTTAAATTAGGACGTGTCATACATCTCTCAAATTTAGTAAGCATCTAATGTTTTTTTGAACCCAAATATCACCCATACTGATAATCTTGGCAAAACTTTGATTTTCCATCTTTACGCTCCTAAAGTCTCTACTCTTGTAGTTTGAGAAGTAGTTCACCTTTGGAACACAATGATAAAAAGCTCCTGTGTCAATCAACTAGTCACAAACTGAATTACTTATATAGAAGCATTCACTTATCGGCAAACTAAGGATACCTTAACATTTATGTTTGAAGCTGTTGCTGTTGTATTCTTATTATCTTCATCACTCTGATGATCTTGCTTTTTCTGATCCACCTTCTACTTATAATAGAACCTCTTAATGTGTCCTGACTTATTGCAGTAGTGGCATGTCTTCACGTTTTTGTCACCTTTGGCCTTTGATTGATTCTTAGACTTACCACGCACTTTAGGAACCTTGCTCATATTCTTTCCCTTGCTTACTGTCATGAAAGCTTGCACATTTTCAACTCCCATATTCTTTCTTCTAATTTCTTCACTGAACATACTTTCTTTTATTACATCCAAAAAGAGCACACTTTCAGGAGCTGAGTTGCTAATTGTCACCACCAATGTCTCCCAGCTATCTGATAACAACTAAACAAGAACAAGGCTTGAAACTTGTCATCAAAATTGATCTTCATTGTATTAAACTTGTTAATTATATCCTAGAAATCGCTTAAATGCTTTGACATAGATTTCCCAGCTTTTAGCTTTAAGTTTAAATGTCTTTTAATCAAAGAGGCCTTATTATAAGTATTATTCCTTTCATAAAGTCCTTCTACCTTTTTCCATAGCTCAAAAGGATCCATTTCTTGAGACTCATAGTTGAATAAACTAATTTGAATCCATTGTCTAATTATACCCAGGTTTTTTCACTTCGTCATTTCCCATTCTCTATCTGACATCTTTTCTGGTTTTGAAGGAACATCATCCTACACACCTTTGTCCACATCAATAGGATCAAAGAGATTCTTGCAATACAGAAAGTCCTCCATCATAGGCCTGATGGAGTAGTTTGATGATGTTAACTTAACCATAGAGTTGTTTTCACCTTCCATTATGATGACTCCAATACCACCAGTGACAAGACAATAAGACAACTCTTTAAAAGATCAACCAAATATCAACAACAAAAATACACTTCAACTTTAACTAGCAAATTAGTATGAGAATAATAAACCTAACAATAAAACAAACACCAAGATTTATGTGAAAAATCCTCCAATGTAGAGGAAAAAACTACAGGTCAAATCGATAAGCAAATCCATTAAACTCAAATGAGGATTAACAAAGATTAATCTCTCACCTTATAACAACAAATTGTTTCATAAAGTTTCAAGATTGAAACCAAAGTTGATATAACAATAAAAAAACTCTCAAGCCAATCACAAAAACAAAAAAAGGATGAGAATACCAGTCGATACCGAAATACTGTTAAAATTTTAAGAATAAAATGTAATTTTAAAAAAATACTAACTATTTAACTCACCATCGATAATATGCCCCTCAACCCAGCTGCTTGCTCTCACTCCCACCACTGCTTTGCTTGCTGGACTCGCCTTGCCTACCTGCCTACCTCACCTCACCTGCCTAGCCTGCCTACTTCGCTTGCCTACCTTGCTTCTCCTACCTGCCTCACCTACCTTCCTTTATTGCTTGCTTTGATAGTCGCCTCACCTTACCTTGCCTTGCTAGCCACCTTGCTTATGTAGTTGCCTCACCTTGCCTTGCCTTGCTAGCCATCTGGCTTATGTAGTCGCCTCACAGTCCTGCCTCTACCACTGTAGCCTATTTAAGCCTCAAAGTTGCAATTTGCAATCACCAGTCACTTCAAGTCATTCTGAATTTTTGATTTAGACTTAAACAACTGAAAGTTTGAAATGTGTGTAATGCAATATATTGAGTGTTAGCTGTTGATTTGTTTGTGTTGTGATGGTTAATGTTGGGTGATGAGTTAATTCATAATTGAGTAGTTGTGTGTAAGTGACTTATAATTGTGAATTACTGAATTGTAACTTATGAGTTTAGAAATTGCATTTCAGAAGGATAGCAGATATATGAGTTTGATTTATCTAAATTTTGAAAATTGAGGAATGAGTTAAGGATTTTATATAGAATTATAGTATTTGAAAATTTGAATTTTGAATGTGCTTTGTCATTTATATTGTTTGGATTATAGAAACTGGGGATTCAATCATTCAAGTTTATTATAAATTGATTTCTTAATATACAAAATGAGCTAGTTAATTTTTGTTACATTATGTGTTATTGTTTGAAATTTGAGAAATATTGAATTAGATTTTGGTATTTATTATAAATTAGGTTATTATAAATTGATTTCTTAATATACAAAATGAGTTAGTTAATTTATGTTACATTATGTGATTATATGAATTATGTTACAGGTGTGAGTTTATGGTTGAATCATATAATCACATAAAATGAGTTATATTTTTTTAGCAAATTAAGTTATAGATATGAATTTATGAGTTTATATTTAAATTATGTAATCACACAAAATGAATTATAATTATGAATTGTAACTTTAGATAGAATGTGCTTAATCATCAAATTTTCTTAAGGAATCATTGTATAAGTTTATGATTCACTGTATATATATAGGAATCATTGTATATATA
>JAOQMP010000006.1:26977320-26992951 GCA_027563575.1 Erythroxylum pedicellare
CATAACTTGATTTTAATACAAAGTTATTAAGCTAATTTTAATATGTGTCTTCATTTATTTTTATAGATAAATATAGGGAAATTCAAGTATACCTAAAATTCAGTAGTTTCATGTATATGAAGATTAGATGATCTAGCTTGGTTTAATGTTAGAATGGTTCCTAGAATGAAGAATTATATTATTTGTTTGTATTGTAATAATCATTTGAAAGGTGGGAGAATCACTAGATTAAAGAAGCATTTAGCTGAGATCAAAGTTGATGTGGAGCCTTGTAAGAAAGTGAGTCATAATGTCAAGTGACAAATGAAGACTTTGCTTGAGGAGTATTAGCATAAGAAAGAAAGATGGCAAAGATTGAACTCGAAATTGGTAGTGAAAGTTCTTTTATTAATGATCAAGATGATAGTGAAGATGTTGAAGGTGGTAGTATTCCTATCTAACAAGAAGTAAATATTGGACTTGATGTTAGGAAAAGAAAAAGAGAAGTGTCTAATTTTTGGGACCACAAACAAGTCCTAGAGCTCAGCCTTCAATCCTTAATGCCTTATAATCTAGAAAAATAGCTTGTAATATTGACATAGCAATGACTAGATGGTGATATTATTTAGGTATAACATTTAATACTACACAATCTTATTATTACCAGCCTATGGTGGATGTTATTGCTTTTTATGGTCCATGATAAAAAGCTCCTTCAATTGATGACCATAGAGGTAAACTTCTGAGCAGCTCTGTTTATGAAATTAAAAGTTAATAGGGAATGCTATTAACTATTACAACAATTGTTGACTGTGAGAGGATGCAAGATCTTTAAAGCTCACATATGGAGATTTATAAGGATGCTTCTGGTGATTTTGGGATGCCAATTGTCATTTGTCAAAGAGACAAACTTAATATAAGTATATTTTTTTTCATTTTTGTTACTTGTTGAAAATTAATCATCACTTAATTAGTTTATAATGCTACTTTTGTTGTCTTACAACTTACATTTTCTTGGTGGGACTAATTCAGAAGTGGTGTTCTAAAATTGCAAAGATTTGCAATTTGAATTCTAAGTCAATGTGTGAGTGTAACAAGATGTGGAAGGAATTAGAGAACATTAAAATTCAACCATTCCAAGAAAAGGAATAGATTGAAGCACAAAAGATTGAATAACTTGGTCTTTGTTTGATACAATTTAAAGTGTCGTAAAAGGTATCTTACTATCATTATTAAGTTGAATATAATTTCTTGTAGTTTGTTAATAGGACTCTTAATAGAACAAGTAGTTATGTAGATCCATTTTGCCTTGATCATATCGATATTTTGGCGGATTGGATTTTTGAGGAATTGAGTTTGATAGATGAGAGTGACTTGGAAGATAATCTTTATTAAGAAAGTATTGGCATGTCACTTAGTGTGATGAATTTAAATGATATCAATGATGAGAATTTTGAACTAAATGAGAATTGAGGTCAATGTAATTTAAGTTGGTATTCAATTGAATAAAATTTCAGGTTTTTATTTCTTCTCTTCTTTTAATTTCATTTATGTTTGATTTATATGTTAAATTCTATATATGCATTACTTCAAGTTGGTTGTTTCCTCAGCATGAACTATTATTGTAAATTGTAATTATTAGAGAGTCATGAATATTTATTATTCTTTTTATTTGATGCTTCGATTTAATTATTATTTATTATATAATGAAATTGCATCATTTTAAATATTTCATATTGTCCTTAATTTTATATTTTTATGGTGATTAAATGATCTTTTTCTTATTAATTGTAGTTATTATTTATGTTTGAAATATGTGAAAAGTAATATTAGTAAAAATAAATAGATTGTTGTTATTTTTAAATTATACAGTACAATATATTAAGGGGCTATTTTGTAATTTTAAAAAATTCAAGAAATACTTTATAAATTTAAAAATTACCCGAAATGATACTCGGTATTGACTAATGTTGATACAGTATAATACCAGAACCAAATCTAGTACCGGTATGGTATGCATAACATTGAATATAACACTCCTTGTCCTCTCATTGTTTTTATCACTTTTGGAAGTTAAGGCAGCACTCTCCTAGAAAACCTCAGCTCTCTCTTAGAAAACCTATGTATTTTTCTCTTTAGTATAATGAAATAGGTTTTTTTTTCCACTGACACTGTCATATATACAACAGTGTAAGTGACCTTGTCTCTTTAGCATCACCTCATTCTCAAATGTATACAGCCACATAAAGATACAGGATCATCATACATGACTATGTATGTCATGAGCATAGGCATTAACATGATTGTGTATGTCTTTGATCTTCACGTCCTTCTTTACATAGTTCCAAAGAATTATACGATCGATTCATATAGCCATGTAAGTAAAGATGCGAGCATGTGTCAATCAACACAAGTGTGTTTGCTTTCATGATTAATATATATGATTGTGTAACTTAGGGACTCAGGCATGTAGCACCCTACACGGCCATATCTCCCCCTAGAAGAGCTTCATTCATCATATCTTTACTTGTTCGTCATCCTCACAAATTTCAAAAGACTTTTACGATCACCTAAAGTCTTAAAATAAGGTCAGACACTCAATAGTATTATTCGTTGACTTACCTTCTAAATTTTAATATGTTTTATTTTAGATTTTGGAAAGAATTATTAACAACAAATGTTTTTGTTTTTGCTTTATGTTCAGCGGTATTCCGAGAATTATATTAATTCAGACCTCTAAAAGGGGACAAAGCTCTCTCAATTGCCTCATTCACCGGACAGACCTGGTTTAACATGAATGCCCGGCCCCTTGGAGTGATAGGGTTTGCTTTAGTGACGACAAGTGTAATTTTGCATGTTACTGTTGAATTGAATTACCCGCGTGACAAAGACATCTGTCTTTCACGCAGCGTCACGTGCTTCTAAAGTAGGTAAAGAAGTGGGCTTCATTATATGTAGGCACGCCCCTCCTGTACATATATATACATACATACACATATATACATTACAGGAATTGGCCACCCTTCTATTCTATTTCTGTATAAGAAGCTAAGGGGGAGGCATATAAGAGACATCATCACAGTATTACTCTTCTTACTCCCCTCTTCAACATATATATTGTTTCTATAGGGAGGCATCATCATCACCACATTACTCTTCTTACTCACTTCTCTTCAACATATAAATTGTTCTTCTCAAGTAGAATTAGAAGTAGTGGGTAGTTACTAAGGAAATGGAAAAGGCAGAACAGAGGGTGTATCTACATTCACCATTGATTGTGGCACCAACAAGCAGTGCAGGTGCAAGTGAAATAGGTGATGATTTTACAGAAGTCGTGATTGATGAAATAAAGAAGCAGCTGTGGCTAGCGGGGCCTTTGATGGCAGTGGGTCTGTTGCAGTACGGGTTACAGATGATATCTGTGATGTTTGTCGGTCATCTTGGTGAACTAAGCCTTGCTGGGGCTTCCATGGCGACTTCCTTCGCATCTGTCACTGGTTTCAACTTGCTGGTATCATTTCTATCTCCTTTTTTAAGGTTTTCCAGTTGTCACATCACTCTGCTGTTTAATTAAAATAATTATATATTTTATACTGTGAAATTAAATATAATAATTGGATATCAATTTTGTGATGTAAATTTTACTTGCTATTAGAATGAAACGAAGAACAGGTAAAGAGGTCGTTTGATCTAAATAGATTTCTTGTGATCTCTTCTTAATGATAAACAAGATTTATTCAAACAATCTTGTTTTTGACTGTTTGAATCAAGACAAAAATTCAATATTAAGGTAGTTTATACGAACTTGAACTTTAAGATGTTCGGATCCGGACAATCTCAATACAATGTCGACAATAAACTTGATTAAAAAAATAAGTGTCGAGACATCAAAAAGTGGTGAAAGAAAGAAGCCAACAAAATGATGAATCAAAGGAACAGCTCAGAGGCATACAGAGAGAGGTAGCTCGTCTGATTGGATTGGCTTAAATGTTGCTGATGACTTCCCGGGAAAACTGTTCAGCTTCAAGCCTCAATTTGCTAAACAATCTCACCGGTTGCATACAATTATTTATTTCGTTGCACGTTTGGTCTCCTACTCTACTCACTAGCTAAAGCTAACTGCTCCCTGCCTATCCTTTAATTGCTTTTTTTTATAAAAAAATTATTTATTATGGTTTGCCTTCTTAATTTGTTATTTATTTTTATATTTTTACGTTTGACCTTGTTCTTATAACAGTCAACCGTTTTCTTCGTTCGTATTTAAGCTGGAAATTAAGACCATTATGAAGCAATTTTCTTTATCTTGGAAAGAGACCCAGGCACAAATTGGAACATCTATTAAGGCATTTAACTATAAATTAACAAACGGAACACCATCAAACAAGCAAGTCTGTCTTAGCATGGAATCGATATATGATTCAAGAATCAAAACATCCGTCACCTCCATAAGTTTGGTTTTTAAGAATTATGGGATTTTTTTTTTTACTGTAACCAAAGTGTGAATTGATGTGTCCCTTTGATCGAACAGTTGGGAATGGCAAGTGCTCTCGATACATTTTGTGGTCAATCATATGGAGCAAGGCAATATCATATGCTAGGTATACACACGCAGAGAGCCATGTTTGTTCTTTCACTTGTCAGCGTACCTTTAGCCTTCATTTGGGCAAATACAAGATCAATTTTAGTGGCTCTGGGCCAAGACGAAGAGATAGCAACGGAAGCTGGAACATATGCCCGCTTCTTGATTCCATCCATTTTCGCATATGGTCTTCTTCAATGCGTTGTTAAATTCTTACAGGCACAGAACATCGTATTTCCTATGATGGTTAGCTCTGGGATTATAGCTTTACTTCACCTCCCAGTTTGTTGGATTCTGGTATTCAAAGTTGGCCTTGGAATGAGAGGAGCTGCTTTGGCAAATTGCTTTTCTTATTGGATCAACGTATTGTTGTTGGCAATTTACGTCAAGTTCTCTTCTTTGTGCACGAAAACTTGGACAGGCTTCTCCAAGGAATGCTTGAGGGACATTCCCATATTTCTGAGGCTTGCTGTTCCTTCAGCTGTCATGGTTTGGTAATTAATAAAGGAGCTTAAATGTTAAGAAAGAATCAGTTTACCATCACAGAGCCGGTTGATCTGATTTCTTTTCTCTTGATGATTCTGAACAGCTTGGAGATGTGGTCATTTGAAATGATGGTTCTTCTATCGGGTCTTCTTCCTAACGCAAAATTAGAAACATCAGTGCTCTCCATTTGGTTAGTTTCCAGTATTGTCAGTTTCAAAGCACTTGAGGTTTGGATTTTCTTCTGACGTGTTAAAACTGTTTGCAGTCTTAATACAGCTTCGACAATTTGGATGATTCCTGGTGGACTGAGCAATGCTGTGAGGTGAGTAATTGCAAGTGCTACAAAGAAAAGAAAATGAATAGTGGGTTCTAAAAAGGTTATGATAATGTGTTTTCGTGCATAGCACTCGGGTCTCCAACGAATTAGGAGCAGGACGTTACAAGCGGGCACAGATGGCCATATATGTGGTGATTGTGATGGCCGTTACCGAGGGGATATTGGTGGGTTCAGTCCTGATAGGAATTCGAAACATCTGGGGCTATGCTTATAGCAATGAAATACAAGTCATAAGATATGTTGCAGTCATGCAACCTATTATTGCAGCATCTAATCTCTTGGATGGTATCCAAGGAGTTCTTTCAGGTCTAATCAGTCCTCTTTTTTTTTTTTTTTTCATATCGTATATATGCCTATTAGGTTAATTTGGTTAAGCTTCCTATTAACTAATTAGGTACTGCTAGAGGGTGTGGCTGGCAGAAGATTGGTGCATATATAAATCTGGGATCCTACTATTTAGTGGGACTTCCGAGTGCGATTCTGTTAGCTTTTGTCCTCCACATTGGCGGGAAGGTAAGGGTTCTTGCATTTCTTTTTTTTTCTTAGAAAAAAAAAACCGCAAGGCATATCTTTCGATCCTACTTTCTGTTTTTCTTTAAAATGGTTATATAGGGGCTTTGGCTGGGGGTCATATGTGCACTCACCGTGCAAGTTGTGTCTCTTCTCGTCATCACCATGCGCACCAAATGGGAAAAGGAAGTAAGTTATTGTTTTCATGTAACTATTTTTCTCTCTTTCATAAAAAATCAAGAGGCCTAAACATAAATAATAACAAGATTTTAGAATACTCGTTGACATCTGTATACTTTATTAAATCCAGTTAAAATCTCTCGTCTCACGCCCCATCATCATCTTTAGTATATGCTCCGTTTTCTCACTCTGTCTCGTACTCTTTTAACTTTTCAGGCACAGGATGCTTCTAGGAGAGTTCATGAAGCCGCAATTCCTATAATATCATGAAGCTGTTTTGACCATAAAGAAGATTACTGTAATCTCACATTACTTTGCCTTTCTTTCATTCTGTCCTTTCGCACCATCCTCACCAACGTCCGTTATACGTTATGCTCATTTCTTTGAATGATAAAACGTTTTTAGAGTATGCAAAGGCTAATCAAACAAAATGTAGCTGACATTGGGAGAAGCATAACATTGTTTGTTTAAACTTTCGACAACTAAAATTGTACTCTAAAAGTCACCATTTCTTTCCGTGAAGACGTGAAAGTGTCAAACACCCACCAACTTGGCGAAGACATTGTAACCATATCGAGAATCTGCGCTTCCATGATGGATGAGAACACAAAAACAAAACTGCGAGTCATCTTAAATTCCAGTCAGCTCCTTAGCTCCAAAATGGTCAGCAACAATTAGATGATTTACGTGGGCATGAATTAGGCCTATGTCAAAATTCCAAACGAATAATATACTAGTGCTGCAAATTCTTCAACTCTTTACACTTGTAATTTTAACAACAAATAAGCCACATCATCAGATATGCGATAAGAAATTCATCAGCTTCTTTGCAGTCTCGAGAAAAATTTTGCCAAAAGCACTCTTCTATGCCAATTGCAGGATGCTATGGCCAATAATTACAACAAACTTGACGATGTTCCTGCATCTCTCTTCAATTCGCATCCAGAAACAATGATATGCCATCCACAGGAGTGCCAAAAATCTGTGTAGGCAGTTATCATTCAGGGTTCTGGAATTCCAGATCTAGTTTCCTCTTCAAATGTGATCTATCAGCACTGTATAAGAGAGAAGAAAATGATTGAACTACAAAAGTGCCATCACAGGGAGAACTAAGAAGGCTAAAAATGCCATGAAACACATGTAATCTAATGAAAAAGAAAATACAAAAATCAAAGCTATGGTCCAAACAACTGGCAAAGAAAACTAAAAGCTCTGGTTTTCAATAATCCACCTCCTGCACCATTTTTCAAGATTCAACTTATAATTGACCGCAACATTCATTAAATTCATTAATCCATCCACAAGAAAATCAAAACTTGTTTTGTTCCATTTTGCAAACATTCAATGAACAAAACTTGCAAAACTTGGTAGGAGCTGCCTGAATAATTACCTGCAATGAACGAATGAATTGGACAAAATAAAAATGATTACACATATATCACAAAAAATCTAACCCATGGAAACTACTTCCAGTCCCAACTCCCACGAAACTGCAACATGTAGACAAAGGAAAGAGGAAGGAGTGAAATATCAATGTCTTTCAAATATCTTGCATTTAAGCCCATCTCATAAGGATCCAAAATTAAATTTGAAAAACGCATACTCTCGTATCTGTTGTAATGCATGCATCTTCAGCCACTAAAGGAGTAACAATTGGCTTTTCCAATGTATTTAAGGTCATGGGTGAGAAGGCAAATGTTCAAAATTAACCCACATTTCATGTTAACAGGATAATATGCAATCCGAATCGTGTATAAATTTACTTAAACAAATGAGGTATAATATCAAAAGCGAAAAAAATGATCACCTTTAGAAATAGCGTAGTATTTTATTATTATTCAACAAATACTGTATGACCTATTAATTTCAAACAATTCTAGATTAATGGAACAAAAGAGACACTTGATCTTAGAATGCAAAACAAGTCTTGCTCAAAAACCCTCAAAGAACTTAAAATGAGCAGAATTCCATTTTACATTATACTTCATCTTCAAGAATTTAACTCTTCCAAGGGAAGGACGCAATTCAACAATTCCATGCAAAGGGCAGCTTCAAACTACAAGAAACGCAACACATAAAATTTACTAGAGCTAACAAGTGACAACTGATTGCAAAAAAAAATAAAAAATAAAAATCTAAAAGCGACTCATTGGACCAATTTTGAGTTACAGCATAGGGGCTAATCCTATTCTAAATCCCAGACTCATCCCACCTGGGCAATAATTTGACCCAAGACAAACACTTAGGTAAGTATTCAACTAAATTGACTTTCTCCAACACCCATTCTAAAATTGATTTTCTAATCTCAAGATGAAACAGAATTCATAGAGTATAGTTAAAATGGAAGGAACTTTAACATGAACTTTGACCAGATGCTAATTCAATCATCAAGTATCAGTCAAGCCCCACAAAGTTGATGACACCAATAACACACCCTGTCACCTAGTTAGATTCAGAAAATTTAAATTCAACCTAGTATTGAAAGTAAACCTTAAATCCAATCCATAATAGGTATTCTCAACTATTCTTCTGTTACAACCAAATTAGTACCAAGTTTGTGACTTCTCAACGATTTACCTGTTAATCGTTGGCCTGCTCATTGGTCTACTTCCAAATACAGAAAAGTCTACAGACATCGGAAACTGATCACTGTTTCCAGTGTAATGCCCAGCAGCCTGTCTCATTTCACCACCATGAACATTCTTATCAACTGGGATTGCATTTCCTTCAAAACCATCACGGTCCGGCATCACTCTTCTTGTCTTTCTAGGGGGTGACAAAACGGTGGGACCTTCCAGACAATTCAAGTCTGAAGCCCTCAAACTCTGAGATCCTCGCTTGGGAACTGGTCTAGGAAGCTTGGCTGGCTCAGTCGGCAGAGGAGCAGAAGAGAAGTACCTAGGCAAGAATGAAAATCAGGGGAAGAAAGTTGCAAGATGTAGACTTCACAACCAAGACAGTTTTATATACCTATGCTCTAATGCCTGTTGTGCAGAAATTCTTGCCTTTGGATCATAGGTGAACATCTTTGATAACAGATCTACGGCATCATCACTAGCTGTTGGAAACAATGTACGCCAAGGCTGTGCAGGAGCAGGTTGATACTCCACATAATCAGGAAGATATTCCAAATCTGGCCACTGTGAGGGTGATGGAGTCCCAAAAGCCTGGAAAATCTTCCCTAGTTGGTCAATGTCACTTGCACCCTGCCCAAGACAGAAAGATCACAAGGGAGAATAGTAGGTACAAAGCAATGAAAATGATAGAGAATAAGCATCTTTAACGGCAGAAAAACCATATGTGGATAGAAAATTGACTAAAAAGACTCACGGGCAAAAATGGTCGACGAGTAAGAAGTTCAGCAAATATACATGCTGCAGCCCAAACATCAACTGCAGCACCGTACTGCTTGGTGCCAAATAGTAGTTCAGGTGCTCTATACCAACGAGCAAATACCTGTTAAGAAGTGTCATGAACTTGTAACTTTAAGTGGTTTGAATATCTTAGTGCATAGAAGAGTTGTGATAAGAGCTGAATATCTTAGTGCATAGAAGAGTTGTGATAAGAGCACTAAGGCAACACAAGAAGAAAGAAAACAGGAAGAACTGTTGTCTACTTTCAAAGTCATCATCACGTAACAGCTGGTCATACACAAAAACATCAAGATAATACTGCAAGCTTCCATGCATGCACCAAATGACAAATTCTCACAGCTCCCAACATGGTTTTGGACAGGGAAACATTACTTAAGAAATAAACTGTATATCAATTTTCAAAAGTATATTTTAGTGATACAGTTAAAGCAAGATTGAAAATAAATAAAACATAAAATGCGTACTTGGTGAGTGAACTTGCGATCTGGACTTCCAAATATACGTGCTAAACCAAAATCTGCAAGTTTAAGTTGACCATCAGGTCCTATCAACAAATTGTTTGGCTTCATGTCCCTGTAAACCATGAGTGCTGCAATCTCAGTGAAAAGCTGTAATTCATCAATCTAAAAGACATGATTCCCATTACAAATCAAGTACCTATGCAAAACCCATTTCTTGTGGCAATAAGCCAGTCCTTTCAATGTCATCTGAAAATATGATTTTATGTCAGCTGGTGAAAGGAAAATATTACGATCACGAATGACTGCTTCAAGGTCCGTCTCCATAAACTCAAAGACAAGATGCAAGTTGCCCTTGTGAGGAAAAGCATCAATCAACTCGATTATATTAGGATCTTTGAGCTCCTTAAGAAGTTTAATCTCTCTGAGTGCAGTAAAGTTTACTCCTTCCTTCTGCTTTCCAATCCGAATTTTCTTGATTGCAACTGTATTTCCAGTCTACCAATATCCAAAGCTATGCATAAGAAGAGTTAAGAGGCCAATATCATTCTAACGGAAATGCGAGTTGTGGAAAAAAAAAAAAAAAACAAAGAACGCACAAGAGACCAATATACTTGAACTGTTGTGAATATTTACAGAGATGAGAACTGCAGAAGACATTAGGTTAATCTCATTAAAAAATGAGTAACATAGTGATAAAAGATATGCAACTAAAATCGGATGCTACAATCCAAGTTCTAGTTTCTCTTTCTATATTTGAATCCCACCCCACTTTCACACAACCCAACTAAAATTGGAATACGGAAAACGTCAAAATTTTGGTTCCATTTCTTGCAGTTTCTCCAATGCCTTGAGAAAAGGAAATTTAAAAAGAGGAAAAGAGAAAGAGAAACAGGGTTACCTTAATATCAATGGCCTTGTAAACGACACCGTAAGTACCTTCACCGAGCACTTCTCGCTTTAGATACCGATCGGCGATTTTCTTCTCCGACATCATCGTTGTTGTTTCAATGAAGAGAGCGAGAGCTCAATGTAATTAAAAGTCCACCACAACAATAACTGCTTAGGTTTTAGGCATTTTAGTATGGGGAAATGACAAGAGTCGACAGTTGTAGGGAGAGGGTAATTTAGGATTTACATCTCACGAGTACGGAAACGCCTTCGGTTTTTTGGAATCTTTTTATTTTGCTATCATATGTGAAATAAATAACCATAAATTTTATACACCCCTAATCAAAGTTGCGAAAATTGTACCATAACTCTTATTCATTTTAGTATTGCTACAGTACATTATCTATGTTAATATTAAATATTATTTTCAGTAATTCTTTATATAAATTTATATAATTGTTAATAAGATAAAGGAAATTCAACTCAAAAATGAAAAGAGCCCAAAACATACGAGTCCAACAAACGTTTAGCCTAAAGAATTCGTAAATGGCAAAAGTCCAGAATGTGGAGGTTGAACGTCTTGGAAGTGAATAACCAACACAATGGGGAAGCATGGCTAAGTGGGATTGAAGTTAGAAAATCACAAGGGAAATGCTTAAGGTTGAAGTTAAGAATAGTGACAAGTAATTAGTTAAAATGTGGGAAGTTAGAAAAAAATGCAAGAAGTTGAGAAACCTATATAGGTCGATCATTGCCATGAGATAGAACCTATACACACAATCTCTAGATATATAAACACTCAGAAAAAATAATCAAACTACTCAAAAAAAATCAATTTTGTCATTGTTTCCAGTTTCCTTTACATTGTGCATTCATCTTTATTATCTCAAATTCTCCTCATACCTTGTACTTTCCCTTTTATCTAAATCAAATAATATCTTTAGTTTAAACCTTATTTCAACACTTTTAACATCTTGATAGCTTAAAATTTCACTTTCTAAGTTTGTTGAAGCCTACCTATATCATAGATAAAAAGTCAGGTATAAAATTTTAAGAGAATTCCTTCCTAATATACCCAAATTCTAAGTTGATCATTTAAATAACCAATACTTTGACACACTCATTAGGACACGATGTTGCGAACAAGAAATAGAAAAGAAATTGATATGCCACTAACTCCAAAGGAAGAAGTCTCTACTATAATAGGGAATGAAGGTTTGTATCTCAAATGGATGAGAATCTTGAGAAAGCAACCTCGCCATCAGTTAACTTTCCTGTTAGCGAAAATCTAAAGACATCGAAATGAAATGGTGTGGTTACAGAAACAAATTTTCATAATTGAATTCCAACTTGGCCTCTACAATTAAGAAAACTAAGATACGAAAAGAAAAGATTAAAAAAAAAATCTGCCGCTCTTGTACAAATTATTAGGTAGAATTCTCTTGCTTTAGTAAAGCAGATCATCGAAGGACTTAGGGGGCACCATACCCCCAATGCAATGGAAGTTGATGAGTGCATTTGCCTTCTAATTACTTCATTTGTAGAAAAAAGATATGTCCCTTCTTATAAGAGAGAGGATGTTTCTATAGTATCTCTGTGCATTAATCTTATAAATGGCCAACAAGTGGTCAAGCCCCAAGCTCTTAGTAGGCAATGATTTGGTATAGAAGTTGAAGCTAACGGACCACAATATAGTTTAAGGGATAACAATGAGATTGTAATCCATAATCCTATTATTGTCCATCTATAGATAAGACTACAAGTCGATATGGAAGTTGTCAAGCTGTTTAGGAATTGTTCGGACTTGATTTAAGATAGCTTGGCTACCCAGAATTTTATAAGCCTTATCTAGAGTATATTGACCACAAGAATCCTTATCCCTGTGGCTATAGAATTCTCGAATTCAATTTATTTTCTAGTAAAAATGGCCAATCGCCCATTTAACACATTGCTATATTTACCATTTAGTATGGAGAATTGACCAATTATGAAAACATCAATAATTTCAAGATCAAGTTATTCCCAAATTCGTTAACAAGCATTTTTGTTGCCTATGAATCATATCCTTTATTATGCTAAAATGAAAAGATTATTTCACACTCAACTTTTCTAGACTAAGTTCATTATAGTTAGGTTAGAACACATTCTTTTTGTTATCTTCTTTGTCTTGTTTAAAGGATGTAGGCATAAACTAAGAAGGTTTTAGGACCACCTTAAACAATTGATGTGAGATTCAATATAGATGATTAAGTCTATAAGAGGAGCCACTTGGGCATATATATTCTCTCTCCTCATCTTTTATAACTATCGAGCTTACGAGAGCAAGTAACTGACGTGGTTTTATTGATATCCATCCCTAAAATATCCACAGTAAATGGTTAGTTTGAAGATATTACTTGGACTCATTTTAGTAATTATTAAGAGAAAAAAAGGCATGTTGATTTGTTGCACCAATATCTAACATAAGATTTTGCTCCAACAATTGATTTTTTATAAGTAGAGGACTTATATGGTCCACTAAGAATTTTGCTAAATAAATTAATAAAATGTATAACTTCCTAATTTTATTAAAATCTAAGTTCAAATCACCCTAGATATGCCTCCCTTAACTACTTTTATCCATCAAATAAAGGAACAAAAGATATTCTAGAAATATGAAATCCTTTTAAACGTTTGTTAAGGCTCATCGTAAGCCTGAAGTTAAATTTTATCAGGGTCATTTCTAGTTTTTAACAAGCCCAAGAAAAAAGTAAAAAGAAGCTCCCCTAATGAATCGATAATAAGTAAATATGTATTGTGTAAAGGATGTGGAAAGGAACATAAGATTTAATTCCCTTACAAGCCCTTTTTCAACTAAAATATCTTTTATTGAATCGATAATAAGTAAATATGTATTGTGTAAATGAAGTGTAAAGGGACATAAGATTTAATTTCCTTACAAGCCCTTTTTCAACTAAAATATCTTTTATTTTATCGTCAAGATTATCCCTATTTCTGATATCATAAATATTTCTAAATTAGATGCATTTGGTACATGATCGTGTTCACTTAAATTACTAATATCCTCATGAATATAAATCTCATCATTTAAATTTTCATTAGGTTGTTCAAAACTACTTTTAGCTAATTCATCAAGATTCTCATTAGAGGAATCCACTCTTTTAATAAATTTATCAATAGCTCATTTTTAGGATTTTGTTAATTATTCTACTCATTTCTTTTATTCATTTTTCACTTTCATACTAATACTTTTTAGGCAATATCATATGAAAAAATTAGAACACAATTAGACCAAAAAAAACAAAAGTAGATGCATGGAACTGGAAGAAGTGAGTAGGTGTAACATAAGAGCAATAACTTGACCATATAGTACAAAGACATAGCAATGGTATTATATATTTGCGATAGAGAAAAAAACAAAGATCAAAATTTAATATCCTACATTAAAAATGAAAAAAATAGAGGGCAAAATTTTATGATAAAATCTATCATACGTAGAATTTATTTTCGATTTTTCAAGTAATTCTAGATCATTAAAAACTAATAGTGATCCACTTTTTACTAAAGAGAACATAAATTAACAGTAATATTCATATTATAGAAACAGTGAAATTAGATTTCTTCAATAATCTACAAAATTAAATTTATACATATAAATTCAATTGAACCCCATAAATAAGAAAATGCTAATTATGACTTAATAAGTGAAAGATATAAATTGTCATTGAAGAAAGAAAAAATGAATACAAAATATTACGTATGATATCTGTGAAATGAAAGAGAGCTAAATTACCTGGACAAATTTCAAGTTAAATTAAAATTATAACCATAAGTGCAATTGATAAATAATAGCCATAATTAAATTGACAAATTTTAATTTATGCAATTGGAGAATGAAATGAAAGAGCGATAAATTATAACCAATATATAATCTGAGTTTTAATTTAAAAATAAAAATTCCACCCAGATTGCAAAAGCTATCGTACTCGTAATAAAATTTTCATTTTTACTCGGTCTCTATGCATTAAAAAAGCTACTAAAACAATCGAAATTAAAAAGCAAAAAATAAAAAATGAACAGTGCAAAGAGTGAATGAGATGAGTTTCTTCCTTAGATGGAAATGGTTTTGATGGAGGCAAGTTAAAGGCTAAAGTTTTAAATTTAAGGCCTTCTCTTACGTGATTTCAATTAGAAAAATGTGAAAGCCGACATCTAGTAGGAACAATTTTATTTCGAAATGCCCACTTCCATCCCTATTTCAGCTCACAAAAAGAAGTCTTCGTATGTATGCTGACGAACCAAGCTATCTAAATAAATTCATTTAAATCTTTAAATAAATATAGCTCTTTCGCTACTTGCTTTTTGACTCAAGTGAAAGGCTTTTATGTTACAAATTAGCTTGCAACTAGTAGGCCCCCGTAAACGTGAGTCGGATGAGGACCTTCTTGTCTTTGCTCAAATTAACCCTGGCCTATATCACATATATTTTTCTCAAAGGCCTAATTTAGTTCATCAATCTAAAAGGATTTAACTTTGAGGCTGAGTTAAGATTTTTCCATATGAAAAGAAACAATGAGACATGGTCAGTAGGGGGTGAGGTTGGCTAGCAGAAAAACTTATCTTTTTAAGGATTTGTGGGTTAAAAGTCTCGTCTTATACCTAAAACTATTATAATAGACACTTATTTCATCAAGTCTAAAGAAAAATTGTTTTAGAAGGAAACATGTACTTAATCTTTATGTAAGAAGATATGGAAAATTTGTTAGTACGTAGTGGGAGCCTTATTACGTACCCCGGATCTACATGAAAGGATTAAAAACGAAGGTAATGCGGAATA
>JAOQMP010000006.1:26993051-27009721 GCA_027563575.1 Erythroxylum pedicellare
TTAAAAACCAAAATTGCAATTAATGTTAGTCCAACTTTATGAGACATAGACTAATTGTCCCTAAGGACAAAAAAATGTCTAACAAAATTTTCATATCCTGCCTAATATTTTCCATGTAGTTTTATGTTTCGAGGTCCCCTTTCGTCTTAAGATGATTGATTTAGAACCCTACATTGTTTATCTCTTACTATTCTTAACAATTTAGTACCACTAGAAGCTAAAGGATTTTGATTTATGTTCTGATTCATTGCTGCAACATTAGGATTTGACACCTTAATATGAAAAGACAAGGATAAAGACTGAGGTAGAGGCGTATCGACAAATGCAAATATTTTCTTCAAAATGAACAAAATAACAAACTTCAGCCTATCTTGCTAATTTGGTTTAAATGGAAAATGAACTTTTGTATAAAGACAATATGAAGGTACTTATAATAGTGCTAAACAATTCAGATCCTTTGAAAGGAAAGATTCAAATTATGACACCTTCCCACTCTCCAAAACATCGTTCCAATATGTCATTTAAAACTGTCTCCCTCCTGAACTTTGGTAATAAATAATGAAACAACTAATGCTACGTTGTTAGGTGCTAAGGTTATCAGCAGTATTATAGGCATCATACCATACTGGCTGGAAGACAGTACTGTAAGTAGTAATTTCGTACCAAAATTTGGTATCGATTAATACTAGCTTTTTTTGTTGGCACACGTATCTGGGATATCGGCCAATACACCGGACTAAAATGTAACTTTTAATAGTTTGACTTGAAAAATCATAAATGCTAAAGCACCAGTCACCACCTCTCCTTCTACTTTGTCTTCTTTGTCTCCTATCCTAGCTTCTAGCTTTTACTCTATACTGCCCCTCTCTCCACTCCTTCCCTAACTCCTAACTCCTAACTCCTAACTCCACTAGTTCTCTACTATCTTCCCTTCGCTCTCTGCATGCCTGATCTGTCATCCCTCTTCGCCACCGCTTTTGTTGTACAAGTTTAACAAGTCATCAACTGTAAAAAACTTCAATTTGTGTGAAATTTGACTCGATGAATCTTAGCCTAAGCAGTCTATAAAACTTAGTATTATAGGTGTTGGAAATCAACCTTCATCGAATCACGGGGTAGCATAAAAGTTTTTTTTTTTTCGGGTTTTTGATTGAATCCCCATAATTGATTACATTGAATAATTAAATTGAATTATAAAATATAAAATTATTCCTGATTTGATTTTTCTATTGAAATTCTTTTGAAAGTTTTTCGATCTGTCAATCATGATTTATTCACATATCTAGCCTCTAACAATATCCACAGAGCAATTTCTTAACTATTAAAAAGAAAAAATAGGAGTACTAGATCCCTTATGCTAATTCCAATAGGAAAAACATAAGGGGTATTTTAATTTTTATTAAAATTAAATACCTCAATTATAATTAAAGTCAAACCCTAATTATAATTAATTTAATTTTAATAAAATCAAATATCTCATATTTGATCCTTAAGTTTCTCAAATTTTATAATTAAATCAATTTCTATTAAATTAAATACATCGATTATAATTAACGTATAACTTTAATTATAATTTATTTAATTTTAATAAATCAAACATATCATATTTGATCTCTAAAGTTTCTCAAATTTTATAATTAAGTCCAATTTATTGAAATTAAAATTTATGTTTTAGATTGCTCTATATGTGTTATCTATTAGATTTCTAATATATTGGCAATGATTATAGATTTTAATTCTAAGTCATAATTAGAATTAGATAAATTAAAATTCTTTTTAATTTATTTTTAATTCTTCAATTAAACAATTTATAATCATAGATCAAGATTGACGTTTAGCAACTTATCATGACCACCTAAATATCAAGAATGTTAAAGTGGTTTGATCTAACTTGTCTATGCATAGTTATGATGTATAATTTAATCTTTTCGTCAACCAATGTTCCAATTGGACAAAGTATTGATATAAAGTTTACTCTTGTATCTAATTATATTTGTTCTTGCTAATTAATAATTAATTTATAATTGATGTTTAAAAAAACCCTTTTAAATGTCAATTCACTCTGACTAGAGAATTTTATAAATCATTACTAATTAAGAATAGAAGAACATTCTCTTTAATTACTTTAGAGTGACGAATCCTTTATTAACTTAGTCAATCATCTCTATATGATTCATACTGCATCCAAGTACTACTAACTCACAAGTAGCATCAAAACATAGTAATTTTTATATGAGATACCTTAGTAATCTCAAGTCTAAGGATTAATTATACAACCATCATTATGAGAAAATTTACAAACACTAAGTAATATTTCATTTGGGATCCTTATAGTTGGGTTAGTTCAATGAACTTATTCTCTAATAAGCACCCATAAATTAGTTTAAGTATCTCCATACTTTAATTTATAAGATTAATTTCGTTCTTTATAAGAAAGAAACATAATATTTAATAGTTTTACTGTTTAATAAATATCCTATCTTGATGAAATTATAATTAGAAACATTTAAGAATAATAAATAAATTTAAATTGAATATCATAATTATGATCTCATCATAATTTCAATTACAGGTTAATTATTCTAGGGATTTTAACTTAGTATTAAAATATCAAATGAAATTATCTTAATACATAAATATAAAGAATGCCTTTTATTAATTGAACAATAATGTCGTACATCAAATTGCCAGTATTGGTTGCAAGGGCATAAACTAACAATCTCCCACTTGCACTAAAGTCAATTGCCTATATATCTAATACTATATCTATCCATATGTCGATCATGTCTCTTATGAGACAATGGCTTAGTGAAAGGAGCTGTAAGATTCTCTTCAGTATGAACTTGCTCCAATGTTATATCTTTTTGTTCCATCATCTTCATGATCAAGTGAAACTTCCAAAGCACATGTTTGGACCATTGATGAGACCTTGGTTCCTTTGCCTGTTCAATAACACCATTATTATAATAGCACAATACTATAGGCTCAACAATGCTAGGAATAACTAAAATTTCAGTGATGAACTTCTTAATCTAAACCGCTTCTTTTGTCGCCTTTGACATTAAAATGTACTATACCTTGTTCATTAAATCTGAAATTGTTAGTTGTTTGTAACTCATCCAATGTAACATCCCATTCTCATATTAAGGGTTAGAGCCCTAGATTTCGGTAATTGAGAAAATGACAATGAGAGATTAGAAATGCATTTTTATGCTCATGCGTAAAATGTCATACATATACACATAAATAGTGAAATTTTGCACATGAAAATAATTGTACATGCATTCATGGATAATTCTGGGTATAACTAGATTGAGTTGTGTTATTTTTGAGATTTTTGAGATTTATTATATTGAAGTTTTATTGGTTAGTGGAATTGGTATGTTTTTGAATTTTGGTGAATTTAGGAATAATTTCAGAAATTATGGATTTTATAGAAAATAAGAAAAAGGAATCAAATGAATATTGGAGATAATTGTGTTGTAAAGATGAGAGTTAAAGAAGTTAGTTCAAAAGGAACTTAGTTAGAGCTTAGACATTAGAAAAGTGACAAGTGTCACTGACTTAGTTAAGATGTTTTATAAATTGTTAGAGAGTAAGTTATTGTTCTCTGAGAGTTAAATAGACTAAGTTATATGTCTAAGTTACTTTCTTCGTAGCCACCTTCTTCAAGTTTCCTTCCAATACACAGAATTTTTCATCAAACACCATCCGAGAGATTTCTTTGCTCTTTCTTATCCCATACCACTTCCGCACTACTAATTGTTTCATCTACCCTAAGAAAAACTAAAGCTGGACAATTTATACAGTTGAATACCTGAGTTTGCATGGAGTTTAGGGTTTTGGGATAGTTGAAGATCTTGGAATCTTTAACAAAGGAGCAACTGGAACGTCAACCTCCAGACATTACCGGAACTTCCTGGCATTAGCTTCAGGAGCAACTTATGAGTAACTTAGATGATCTCATTTAATTAAATGTTTGTTTTGTATTATATTTGAATTGTCAAATGAATGTGCTATGATTGCTAATTCCAGACAATGAAGGTCCGATGATTGTGATATTGGAATGGGATATTGAAGTGCCGCTTGAATGTGAGTGTGATGAACTATGTGCTTCATAATATGATTGATTGTGATAGATGCATTCCATACATGAATGCATAATTAGATAATGGCAGTTGTGACCAGAGTAGCCACTGAAAAAGAGCTTAAAGCTTAAAGTATGAATAGAGCCTTAAGCTCAGAAAGTGATTAAGAGCCTAAGGATCACTATGTAAAATGAGCCTTGTATCCCCATCGAATAAGGGACATTTATCAATGCGCTCGATATCCAAAATAGATATGGGACAATTTATCAATGAGTCCGGTATCCAAAATAGATACGAGATAGTTTAGGCACTCGGTCACAACAACATAAAAATTGGAAAAGAGTCTCATGAGCATTCCATATGCATTTGTTTAAGTATGTTTGATTGATTGAAATGCAAAAATTGCTTATGCTTAAGTGAAAATTTGATACGAAATCAATTATGCGAAAATGTGAATATGTGTTATGTGAAATGATGTGTTGCATAAATTGAGTGAACCATCAATGATGGTTACCTTATTGAGTTCGCAAAACTCACCCAAAATTTGCAAATATTTTTCAAGACTCAGAACAATACCCCGTTAGGCAAACGAGAGTATACCTATTACATGCAAGTGAGAGATAGAGGTCGGGATCAGTTCATGTCTGCATAATTATTTTCATTAATTTTTGTATGAAAGAATGCATCTAAGATTTTTGTATCATGTTTATTGATCAAACCTATTTTGTAACAACTTTCCAAAATGAAAAGGGTTGTAAATGAAATTGATTTTGAGTGCAATTATTATAAATGTGATTGAAAAAGTTTATGATTGAAACGGGCCCGAATTGATTATTGATTTTTTGCAAAAGTGTGCATTGTTTTAAAAAGAAAAGAAAAATATTTGTAATGACAATATGATTGTGAGTGTTTTGTTTCTGAAATGGGCCCTAGTGATTAACAAAATTCTGATAATTTGAAAAATGTTAGTAACACTTGAAAATGAAAAATGTTTATGAAATAAAGTGGGCCCTATTTGTTTATTGATTTTTGCATATGTTTGTTGTTTCAAAAAAAATATTTGTACTGAGTTTTGATTGACTGAGTACTCTAGCATGTCACCTTTGCGGGGCTCGGACTCGGACTCGGATATCACTCATGATGTCAGGTACGTGTCTTGCAAGAGTGGGTTGCTATATTTGGAATAATTTAAAGTTTCTATAGCATGCAAAAGCAAGTAAAATTCTAATCTAGCAATAGACGCATAAGTTTCATCAAAATCAACACCTTCCTGTTGATTATAACCTTGAGCTACAAGTTTAGCTTTGTTTTTTACCACCTGACTGTTTTTGTCAAGTTTGTTTCGAAATACCCAATGAGTTCCAATGATTGACTTGTTTTACGGATGAGGTACTAGATTTCAAACTTTGTTTTTGTCAAACTGATTTAGTTTGACTTTCATAGCTGAAACTCAATTTTCATCGGTAAGAGTCTCTTCAGTAGTCTTTGGCTCTAATTGTGAGATGAGGACAACATTATTGTTTTTAAAGGAAGATAAGGTTTTTAGACTTTCAGAAGGGTCTCCCAGAATGTATTGATATGTATCCTGACCTCACCGTTATCTTGGTGTTCTTTGTTGCATAGGCTCCTACTGATGAAGGAGCCTGCTCTATCCTAGCTTCAGAATGACCTTCTTGATCTTGTAATTTTGAAGATACTATAGGTGTAGTTTGAGTTTGCGGTGTACTTTTAGGAACCGAAGGATGCTCTTTATGATTTAAATTAGTTGTTGTTGTCAAGGATAGTGCTTCGTCAAATATCACATATATTGATTCTTCTATCCTTTTGTTCTTTTATTATAAACTTTGAATCCTTTGCTGGCAGTACTGTAACCCAGAAAATAGCTTCATCTAAGCTCGCATCAAAATTTTCGAAATTGTCCTTTCCATTATTTAATATGAAACACTTGTAGCCAAACGCTCAAAGGTCAGGAACATTCATTTTTCTTCCTTTCCACAATTTATAAGGGGTCTTTTTAAGAATAGGTTTTATAAGGCACCAATTAAGTATGTAAGAAGCAGTAGATACAGCTTCTGCCCAGTAACCATGAGATAGACCACATCCACAAAACATTGTCTTATCCATATCAACAAAAATCCTATTCTTTCTCTCAACAACTCCATTATGTTGATGAGTCCTTGGGTATGAAAAATTATGAGTTATCCCATTTTCATTATAGAAGTCTTCGAATTTTTTGTTATTGAATTCTCCTCCATGATCGCTCTGAATAGATGTAATGCAGTACCCTTTTTCAATCTGAATTTTTCTACAAAACTTCTCAAACACTTCAAAAGTATCATCCCTATTTGATAGAAAATAAACCCATATAAATCTAGAATAATCATCTACTATGACAAAACCATAGTATTTACTACCAAAGCTTTGAGTCTTAGTAGGACCAAATAAATCCATATGTACAATTTTAAGCGGTTGGTTAGTAGAAACAATATTTTTAGGAGGAAAACTACTTCTGATTTTTTTCCCTTTTAAATAAGCTTTGCAAACTTGATTACTCTCAAACTTCAAGTTTGGTAGTCCTCTTACTAACTCATTTTTGGATAATTTTGATAGAATGCTCATGCTAGCATGTCCAAATCTTTTATGCCAGATAAAAGAATCCTTTTCTAGTGAAACAAAGCATTTAACATTTTGTGAAGACATGTCTTCCAATTAAGCACAATATATTTTCTGATTTCTAGGACTAACAAATATAATGTTGTCATTAACATTATCAAAAATTTCATAATGGGATTCATAGAAAGTGACTTTATAACCATTATTACATAATTGACTTACGCTTAACAAGTTATGTTTCAAACCATCAATATAAAGAACATTATCAATAAAAGCAGAATTAGAGTCACCAATTTTACCAATTCTAGTGATCTTTGCTTTGTTTTTGTCAGCAAAGACAACATTACCTCTATCTTTCCTTTCAATATAGTTGAAATGTAATATTTTACTTGTCATGTGTCTTGAACAACCACTATCAACTATCTATTGATTTTCTCTTGTCTTTGTTTAGAAGTATATTAGTAGAATATATTATCTCATTTTAGGAACCCAAAATTTTCTGAGTTCTTTCAGGTTAGTAGTTTGACGTCTCGGTCTCCAAACATACATCTGAGATAATTTCTTAATTTTTCGAAAATTACAGGAATGACTAATATGACCAAGTCTACCACAATAATTGCATAAAATAGATGAATGAAAATTATTGTAATTTTTGCTATTTATCAAATTTCTATTGTTTTGAATATAGCTACTGTTGGATTTAACAAACAAAATTCTTGTATGACCTAACATTATTATTTTCATTATATCCTATTTCAGTCTTATCAAAAACACCTTTACCATTCCCAAGTAATGCATCAAGATTGTTCCTTCCATCAATAAAATTGGCAAGATCTTTTTCTAGAAAAGCAACTTTGTTTTCTAACTATTTTACCTTAACAGAATCATTGTCAAGCAATGTATTCTCTAACTGACTTACCTTTTGCTCCAAGAATTCATTTTCAGAGACTTTTTGCTTGTTGTCATTTTCAAGGGACATAATTGTAGACAACAAATTCTGATTATCATATTTTAGTGATTTAATCTTATTCGTCAAGGATGCATCATTATCTTTAGACTTCTCAACCTTTTTGAAATATTGCAATGTTAATTTTTTGTACTGATCATATAGCTCATTATATGCTTCTCTTAATTCATCAATTTCAATATCAAAGTCAAAATAATATACCTCATCGTCTCCTGATTTAGTCATAAAACAAATGTTATTGACTTCTTCAGGCTCTTCTTCTTAAAAGTTTTCAAAATCTTCATCTGACCAAGCTGCATTCATAGCTTGCTTTTTGGGTATTTTGTTCTCTATTTTTCCTTTTGAAAAAGAGGACATTCTGGTCTTGTGTGTCTAGGCTTCTTGCATTGATGGCATATGATTTGATTGTTTTATGTATTGCTATTATTACTGATGCCTTTTAATAAGAACTTGTTATTTCCAATTTTCTTGTTTCCTTCTCTTTTCTTTATTAGCTTCTTTCTGTAGAAGCGTGCATATTTTTTGATCATGAAATTGAATTCGTCATCTCCATCTATTTGTAACTTAGTGTTGCTTTCATCACCGTTTGATGGATTTGAATTATCAGCTGCTTTTAGTGCCAATCCTCTTTTGTATGAAGATCCTTCATCTCGCCTAAGCTCGAATTCATGGATCATCAAGTTTCCTCTTAACCAATCTAGTGAAATAGTGTCGAGATCATTTGCAGTTTCTAGAGTTATCACTTTAGGTCTCCATTCCTTTGGTAATGACCTTAAAACCTTTGTTATAAGCTCATCATTAGGATATACCTTTCCTAAGTTCTTTAAGGTTGTGATGAAATTGTTGAAACGTCCAAAGAATTCGTCTATAGTTTCTCCTTACTTCATGCAAATAGTTTCATATTAATGCATTAAAAGGCTTATTCTATGTTTCTTTACCTCATTCATTCTTTGCAAAGTAACTTGAAGTTTGTTCCACATTTCCTTTACAGTAGAATAGTAGGATATCTTTTCGTACTCTTTTGGAGATAGTGCACAGAAAAGATAATGTCTTGCTTTGACATTCAGCTGTGCATTTCTTCTATTAGCATCAGTCTACATTTCTACATCATCAGTAGCAGGAAGTGTGGATCCAACTTTGATAGCTTGCCAGATTTTGATATCTATAGATTGAAGATAAATAATCATTATCTTTTTCCAATAGGAATAGTTGTTTCCATTGCAATAAGCAGGCTTTGAGACTTATTGTCCTTTAAGGCATCTCAAATTATTTGCCATGATCTATCACGTGCTGTAAAACATGATAAATGTGAAACCTCACTCTGATACCAAATGATAAATCAAACACACGCAAAAGGGGTGGGGGGCGGGGGGTGAATTGTGTGTGACAAAAAAAAATTTCAAGGTGTTTTTAATTAGATAAGATCCTACTAAACAAAATACGCCTATAAAAAAGTCCTATTAACTTTCGAAAGGATCCTGTTAATGCTCAAAATGAAAAGAGCCTGTTAATTGTTTAAAAACGAAAGGAACCTTTTGCAATATTAAAACTAAAGGAGCCTATTAAAATCTGAAGGAGCCTCTTGTAAGTTGAAAACACAAATACTATAATGCGAAAATTTAAAAGTTAAAAAAGAGAGAGTGACATAGTCGATTTATACTCGATCGACTTATAACAAAGACTATATTCAGTCCCCAAGTATTCAACTTGAGTATTTCACTATAAAACTTAAAGTAGTAAATTTTCACGAGTCTCTCTTAGCTCACAAGTACATATTTTTTAAGGTTTTTCAACCGTCCGCACTCGTAATGTTTAACAAGCCTTTACAAGCTCTGAATAAAAGATGTATAAAGGGTTTAACATTCTCTCTCAATAAAGTGATTTTACTTTTTAGGGACAATGAGTTTGATATGAATTTCAAGAATATTGATGCTGCTGTGTTTATTTCGTAATTGCAGTGACTCTTCCTTAAGTAGATATTTTTGCAAATCTTCGATATCATCTTTGTTGGAATCTTTGATATTCAAACGTTAAGATAAAAGTTCTATCAAAACTTTCGAAGATTATTATTCGAATTAGTAAGATCTTTTCGGATGTTATGAAATCATTTTTAATAGGTAAGTTTATAAAGAAGGTTCCTCCAAGAAAGGAAGCAATTATCCTATGATTTTATTTCCTTTTAAGAATTATATCATTACTTGTACAAGGAAATAAATCCAATTTGAATTTTGAAATATTATAAAGTTATTATCAAAATCATTAAACATAAACCTTGAGCTAACAGTGACATGTTTGATTACAATATTTTTAAATTTAGTTGCTTTTGTCTCTATCCAAATTCTTCTTATTAAAGGAATTTTCTCCTTTTGATAAGTTGTGCAACTTTAATGGGAGGCAGATTAAAGGAATTAACAACTTATAATTTCTCATCTTAGAAATCTAAAAAGTAAACTTTATTAATACCTTACATTAGATCCACAACTAAAACTTAAGACTTTATAGTGTAAAATGTATCATTAGTTCCCATAAAAGATAATGAACTTTTTCATATTCAATCATGAAAATAATTTCCCTTAATACACTATAATTACAAATTAGAACTCTTAACTTAGTTCCTAGCTCATTCCAACAACCTTTAAGTACAGTGAAATATGCTATGATAGATTATTGTTTCTACTTATATAATGCAAGATCACAATGTAGTCAAAAAATTCGAGTATCATTTCCTTAAAAATTGATCTTCAAAATCCTTCCACTTATTTATAATTATGTATTCTAGAGCGACATTACTATGGAAGTCTATTGATAAGGAGTTGAAAATCCATGATATAACTATGCAATTGCATTTCTCCTAACCTTAGATATATAAGAGAGAGTAAATGGTTTGGACCAATGTTGTGAATACCATACTAATATCGATACTATATTTGGTTCTAGTAACGTATTGTATTAGTGCCAAGTTAATATTGAATACCATTTGGAATAATTTTTAAAATTATAAAATAGTCCCTAATTTTTTTAAATTGCAAAATAGCCCTTAATATATTGTGCTATATAATTTATTATTTTAAATCAATCCTATCTCAGAAAAACACAACAGTAGAAATTTGAAATAGAAATAATTTATTTATTGCTATTAATAACAACAACTTGCACATATTTCATATATAAAAAATAATTACAATTAATATAAACAAGACCATATTTATCATTATACAAATATAAAACTAAAGATAATACAAAGTACTTGAAATGTTACAATTTTCTCTTACAGTAAATAATAATTACATCAAAATGTCAAATAAAAATAATAATAAAGTTTCATGACTCTATAAAGTATTATAACAAGAGTGTATGTTAAGAAATATAACTAACTAAAGGTGAAACCTAAAACAAAAAAATTTACAATCATATTTATATTGCATATATACAATTTAACATATGCATCAAATACAAGTCAAATTAAAAGAAGAGAAGAAATTAAAACTTAGAACTTCATTTAATCGAATGTTAGCAAAATTGTATTGACCTCAATTCTCATTAGGTAAAAAATCTTTATCATTAAGAGGAGTCTCATCATCACCTTCATTCAAATTCATTGTACCAAATGACATGTTAGTACTTTTCCATCCAAGATTATTTTTCAAGTTACTCTCATATATCGAACTTGGTTCTTCAGAAATCTAATTTACCAAAAGATCGATATGGTTAAGATAAATTAGATCTATAGAACTTCTTATTCTATTAAGAGTCATAGTAAAAAAAATCAAATTAAAATATTAAGAAAGTACAAAAAAAATATTCAACTTAGGATTATATTAATCCTATCCCTAAACAAGCTTTGGTCTTATTTTAGGTTACATTAACCTTTAACCAAAAAAAAAAAAAAACAAATCCTACCCTAGTATCCAAACACTTTCAAAGTTATCCATGTTTCCAAACATCTTTATTTTAAGTTAGGAATACCTTATTCTTGACCTAAAATAGTCTAACTCATATATCTAATCACACCCCTCTTCCTTTAAACCCAAATTCATAAGTGATGAAACTCTAACCACTTATTGCCACCAACCTTATAACTTTTAGCCACTGCTTTCCAGCAGCTACTAGTTGTCATCGTTGCACAACTCTAACATTATCAATCCATGCTTTTGCCACTGCCAACTTCAACCTTTCTCCTTGTGCCTCTAGATGAAGCCACAACTTTCACCATGTGTTTACAATGTTGGTGTTATGATCTAGAAGCCAATCATTAGGTGGTTGTATTCTAACAGTTAAGTTCATGAATTGGATGGTTTATATCATTTTGTTCCATAATTTTTCATTATTTATGGATTATTCGAGTTGAGGACTCGGATTGTAGAACTCTGTAATGAAAATAATGATTACTCTGAAATGTTGCTAATCTTGGTAATTAACATGGAATATTAATTGACCACTAAAAGATTAGTGTGTGGATTAAACGATGGTGATGTTCTACAAGCCATTCGATAAGGAGTTATCGGTTTAATCTCACAAATACATAATGGAGATTATGGTATTCGATAAACCTTAAATGAAATACTATTAGGATTGTGTTTATGTCATTAATGTTTCATACAAGTCATGAATTCTACGGTATGAGATCTTCATTTCCTTACATGAGAAATGTGTATTTGTTAGTATTATCCAACGCTAACCATAACAGCTAGCTATATAGATAATGCCACAACATGCGTGACTTGTATAGAGGATAAATGCTCATAAAAAATATCGTTGTCCCTCACATAAGATATGAGCGATAATATCTATAGGCCCTTGATAAAGTAATATTGTATACATGCAATATGATTTACTTTAGAAATCAAGAAGGAATAAATTGGCAGGAATGACATATTCCAATATTGCATTTATTCAACATATTATGAGACAAGAAAATTGACACGGGTAATTTTGCTTCGAGATCTTGATTTATGTATAATACTTATCATCTATGTCATTTGAATAATTATAATGTACTTTGCTAAATACCGCTTATGATGTATAAAATTAAAAGAGGTTTTAATTCTATTATTAACATGATATGGATCCCAATGGGTCACACTAGAAAATATTTGATTAGAAAAAGGAAATTATTCTAGTAAATCATATGAAGATATGAATATGACGATAATTTTAAGTGTTAAAATTATTGTGTTCATCATATGGTATTAGAATAAATGTTATTAGATAATAAATTTAATCTTAGATAAATTTATTTGATATGTATGACATATCCTATAAATTTATTGCTTAACGAAACAATACATATATAATTATATGGAATAGTTATATGGCAACTGGGTCAAATGCTTAATTATTTTGAAGCATGAGATTAAATGGCAAAGTGAAAAAATGGAAATTAAATGAAATTTACAATGCTAAATTTATAAGGATATAGGTTGTCCATGCAAAGAACATAAGGATATGTTTAAAACCTAGTGAATTTTAACCTTATGCTTTGTTCATTTGCTTCTTTTAAACAAAGGCATTTGAGACTTTTTCCAAGAAACACTTTTAACCTTAGTTTTATTAGAAAAGTAAGATAGGATTTTTGTTTTTCTTGTTTTTGAAAAAAGGATACTGCTATTTTTCAATCTTTCTCTCTCCATGGTTTCAACTTTTCATTTTTCTCTTTTGTCTTCTTCGAAACTTGCGATTTTCTTCTTCCATCTAACAAGAACAAAAGGCTTTGAAATTTAGCTCATGTATTGAGCAATAAATCCCCTTTTAAATGGTTTATTTTTGGGGATTTTAGGATCAACGATAACTCATTGAAGCACCATCTAGTTTTAGGAACCTTTGGGTCTTCTAATTACTCTTTGGTGGATACTTTGGAGTACATCTCACTTGATGTATAGGAGACACAACTGTGAGCAAGAAGAGACATCTGTGAGGAAGGAGACATAGTCATAAGATCTTCTATTTGGTTTGGAGACCAAGTTCAAGGTATAATGATGTACCTGCTTTCACTATGTGCTTTTTGGGTATATGAATAGGTTGCATGACAAGATCCTTTGAGCTCTTTTTGGTTTAATTTTTTTTGTTTTAACCATTTCAGCCCTCACAATACTAACATGCAGTCCTCCGACGATGTTGCTTTTCACTGCAAATTAGGCTATGTTTGGTTAGACGTAAGGTTTTTAATAGAATGAAATGTAATGGAAAGGAATGGAATATTTTATAATGGCATGAAATATAAATGGATGTAATATTATAAAATTATCTCTTGGTAGGGATGGAAGGGTTCATAATGTAATATAGTAAAATGTTGTTTGGAAGAAGGGCTTATAATGTAATATAGTACAAACTTGTTTATCGTTTTACATTTCATCCTAAACCCCCCGAATTGAATGTTTCTCATTTTTACTGTTTAGGATGGAATGAGATATAATATGAAACTCTCCTTTTCTATCCCATTTCATTATAAACCCTCCTCCTATAGGAATGGAAAAATATTACATTCCATTTCATTCTATTAATAGACCCCCATCCAAATATAGCATTAAAGTTTCTTACATCACACTTAGCTACATGAGGCATCACTGCCAACCGTGTACATCTCCCTTACTTCTAGCTACCAATGTTACAACTTTATGGCACTACACTTCAACCATAAACCATAACTGCACTTTAATCAAAAACACTAACCATAAACTATAACTACACTTCAATGAAAAACACTAACCATAAATCATAACATTTATGGTTCTTTGAAGAGACGGTGAGACTCTAACATACGTAAATTGACACATCCCAATCGCTGACAATAGTCATCGTTATCAATTGGAATATTTGGAATTGTGATTCAATAACCAACACAACAAACTCCCAGCCGTTTTATGTCAATTCTCCAACCAAAATATTTTCTATAAGAGGGCTTTTCATGATACCTTAGCAAAATTTGAAGAAGATGTTGTAATCTTATCACAAAAATTTTCCAGTAGTTGTCTTCTCAGCCATAAATCAATTTGTATTTTAGGTTTCTATTGTATTGGATGTTTTACTATAAATGAAACTATTTTCATATATTTATTTAACTATTAAACAATTTTTAAATCATATAGAAAATTCAATTCCAATTTTTGATCAATAATAATCAAACAATTTAATCAAATCATATAATTAAAGTTAACTCTGATACCACGTTGGCAAATTGGGTCAGGATACAATCCTGCGGACAGTAGAATAATTACAAAAATTTTCATATTTGATTTTTCAAATGTCAAAATCACTAAAATTTTATAAAATGATTAACACATAAATCATAAAATGTGAATTTTAATTTATACCTTATTTCAAAGCTTAATCATTTTCTTGTCGTATTCCGAAATAGGTTCACCTTAATCACTGTACTTGCACAAGTGTTCAACATCTAACGATATTCACAGAACAAGTTGAGAGAAATCTACAACTATTGCAGAAAGGGGTAGGTAAAGAGTGCTAGCTCTATCAAAGATTAAGCCTATTTATAATTTGTTTAGGACATTTTAGTAATTTAATTAAAATTAAATTCTATTTTCAATTAAATATTAATTAAAAATAAAAATAATTCTAATTAAATACAAATTATTCCCAAATAAGATTCAATATCCTATATTGATCCTTATTTATTAAATATGCCATATTTAATCATAAAGTTTCTCAAACTTTACATTTAAGTCTAACTTGAGTCATCACTATTATTACACCCAGTTTGAAGTCCCACAATAAAGCGGATTCTGGGAAGGTCTGATAGTACGCAGCCTTACTCAGGCTATTTTTGATAGACCCACATACAGATGCAACAATAATAAAGTGATGCAGGTTAAAGAGTAAATAGGTAAAACTAACACGCTAAATTATTATGTAAATAAAATTACAATGAATACATTAGAAAAATGATAGAGTCCAGATCTGCTAATACCTGATAAGCTATATAGTCTGGCTCTACTTGTCTCTAATTAAGCTAGGATTTCTTGCTCAGAGACCCTAAAGGTATGACAATTCTACAGTTTTAGATGGCCTCGCGGGATCTTTCCCCATACACCTGTCCTAAGAAGCCAAGTTATAGGCCCGTAAGCCTTGTCCAAGACTTACACCTAGAAAAGGCAGAAAGGACGTTGGGTTGGACTTCCTACGCGATAGCTATGTAGCGCAAGCGTTAGAGTAAACATATCCTAATAACTAACTATACTGTTTTAGTGAACTTTAAAAGGTATCCTTTACCATTATCCAATCATACCATGCTTTTCTATTTCTAGCCATTACCTTAGTAAGGGCCAACTCTGACATATCTTTCTTAATCACTTCCCTCCAGTTCTTGTAAGGCCTCCCTCTTCTCCTCTCGTATGCACTAAGTGTTATTTTCTTACAGCTTCGTACTGGAGCATCAGCCGGCCTCCTACACACTTACCCAAACCACCAAAGCCTGGTCTCTCTCAACTTGTCAGCAATACTAGCTACCTATAGTCTACCTCTCACCACATGATTCCAAAAATTATCTTTTTTAGTAATGTCACACATCCACCAAAGTATATGCATTTCTGCTACCAACAACTATCTTGTATGTCAACACTCTACCCCATATAATATGGTTGATCGAATCACCATTCTATAAAACTTCCCTTTGAGTTTTAAAGGAATCTTTTTATCAAATAAAACTCCTAATGCGCTTCGCCATTTGACCCATCCAGATCTAATATGATGTACTACATCAACATCAATTTTACCATCTCTCTTAATAATGGACCTGAGATATTTAAAACATGACTTCTGTGGTATGACGTTAGTACCAATTGCTACAGCTACCTCTTGTACCATCTGACTTCCCGAAAAGTTGCATTCTAAATACTCCATCTTATACCTACTCATTCTAAAACCTTTCGATTCTAACGTATCTCTCCAACATTCTAACTTGAAATTGATCCCCTCCTTAGTCTCATCCACTAGGACAAAATAGTCAGTAAATAACGTACGCCAAGATACCTCTCCTTGAATATGTT
>JAOQMP010000006.1:27009821-27019953 GCA_027563575.1 Erythroxylum pedicellare
AACCAACCGCTTTAATCTCTGGTTTGATATCCATTTGATTTTTCTTCAAGGAAGTGAAATCGACGAGTCTTTCATAGACAAGAGATTTTGACATTTTTAATATGTAACAAATAAACATCAACACAGAAATGTATTTCGCTTAATGAAGCGAGGTTAGTATATAAAGATAAAGATATGATATGAGAAGAATTTGAGGTTTAGAACAGAGTGTTCAATCATCTTTGTTGAGAGCACTTTAAACAAGTCAATTTCGAAGCTTTTCAAGAAAATTATAGAGTGTAAGGTGTTTCAGAGTCTTAAGAAGATTTCCTTTTTATACATATTCTTGAAAAGTTACCTTTCATAACTTACCGTTACTATTTCACTTGAAAACTTATGACTTTTTAGCTTCTTCTGGACGAATCGTCAAAATCATGGAGTGTCAGACGAATGGTCATTTAACATTACCATATTTAGGATTCATCTAATTTCCTTGAATCTGCCTTCACTTAAGGGTTTGGTGAAGATATCTGCCCATTGTTGATTCGTCTCAATTGATGATCCCTCTCTGTACATAGTCTCTTATAAAATGATGTCTAACTTCAATATGCTTTGCCCTTAAGTGTTGTATTGGATTCTTTGAGAGATTAATAGCACTTGTGTTGTCACAGAAGATTGTCACAAAAGATTAGAATCTAATCTTCTTGGATAGAATAATTGTAACATCCCATTACTTGGGGGGAGGCTAGAATAGTAAATATGAGTGATTAATGAGAGATTAGAATTGCATTTTTCATGCTCATGCATAAAATGTCATACATATACACATGAATAGTGAAATTTTGCACATGAAAATAATTGTACATCATGGATAATTCTGGGTATAATTGGATTGAGTTGTGTTATTTTCGAGAATTCTAAAATTTATTTTGTCGGAAAATTTATTGGTTAGTGGAGTTGGTATATTTTTGAATTTTGGTGAATTTAGGAATAATTTCGAAAATTATGGATTTTAAGGAAAATAGGAAAAAGGAATCAAAAGAATAGTGGAGTTAATTGGATTGTAAAGATGAGAGTTGAAGAAATTATTTCAAAAGAACTTAGTTAGAGTTTAGACATTAGGAAAGTGACAAGTGTCACTGACTTAGTAAATTGCCTTTATACTTTTGTCTGATAGTGAGTTATGATCTTAGAGAGTAAAAGAGGACTTAATTATATGTCTAAGTGTTATTTCATAGTCACCTTCTTCAAATTTCCTCCCAATACACAGAGTTTTTCATCAAATACCTTCCAAGACTTTTCTTTGTTTTTCCATATCCCACACCATTTCCATACTGCTAATTGTGTCTTCTACCCTAAGAAAAAACAAAAGTTGGTCATATTATATAGTGGAATACGTGAATTTGCATGGAGTTTAGGGCTTTGGAATAGTTGCGGATCTTGGAGTTTTTAACAAGTAAGTATTGAGTAAATCGTTTAGAGTTATAGATTTATGAAATAAATTTGATGAATTACTGTTATCTGCATGAACATGGGATTTACGTGTATATTCATTAACACTGTGTAAATAGGATGGGAAAATATGGATATAGTGTTATTTAGTATTTGATGGATTATTAGTGATCAGGTGATGTAGATATGATTTTTGGAGTTTGAAATAGAAATGAAATGGTGTATGGGATTAGTGTAAAAAATTATAGTATGAAAAGGTGGTATGCTGAAACATGCTCTGTTTCTTTTCTCTGTGCATGTATATATATGTATGTGTATACGTGTGTCGGTGTGTGCTTTAGAGATGATCAAGAAAATGATTTTTAAGCTGAAGAGTAGTTGTAAAATGATGGTCTAAGATGGGAATGAGTGCATAAATGGAAGTTGAGAGGAAAATAGAGAATATGGACAATAGTTTAAAATGCAGAGAATAGTGACAAAACTTGAATAGGATAAACCAATGATTTTTAGCTTTTGATGATTTTTGACTAAATTTGCATATTTAAGGGTAGTGTGAAATTGTGGTAAATTAGTTGAATGAAATGGAGTAAAAAGACTAGAAATAATAATTGAAGTGTTGGATTTTTGTAATGGATATCACCTGAGAAGTTTATTGAGAATGAATAGTTAAGAGGTTAATTTTTGATCTGAACTTCCATGAATTTAATCTATTGGTTTAGGCAGATTTTGACAAAATTGTCTTGATGAAAGTTTTATATCTTTCTTTTATGTTTCCATTGATATAAAGTTTGCAATTTTTGGAGTTTTAGATCAAAAGTTATGGAGGTTTGAAGTAGAGATTCGGTGAAGAAGAAGAAGAAGAAATGCACTGTCATGCATAAGCACGACGGTGACTTTTGGGATTTAAGGCAAAATGTACCATCTTGCATAAGCACGAAGGTGACTTTGGTGTATAGAAAAATTGCACGATCGTGCATAAGCACAGCGGTGACTTTGGAGATTAAGGGCAATTTGCACCCTCGTGCTTTTGAGATTTTCCTTTTTATTGAATAGTCTTGCTTCTTTTGACCATAACTTCTTCTCTAAACCTCCAAATGACTTGATTCTTAAACCAATAGATTTCTAACACGTTTTTACATCCTATAAAAAAATTGGTATCATTTCTAATTGTATTGAAAAAATATTGATCAAATGAAAGTGTGGAATCTGTTGGAGTAGTGGAAATAGGAATATCTTGCTGAACACACTTCAGTATTTTCAATATATATGGATCTATAGGATTCCAAATGAGATTATTTTTAATTTTGAGTAAAATAGAGATATATTATTACAAATTATCTGAAGAAGTCTAATTGTGATTCAGTCTCTAAGATGTTTAATTTTTGGAAGGAATTTGTGTATAGTATACTATTGTGGATAAGAGCAGTCCAAAAATGTTTGAGGCATATATTCCAAATTACTAAACCAAATTGAGTTATTTTAGTGTCAATAGAACCATAAGACATATAGGAACACTTTTCTAGAAGATAGTATGACCAAATTACATCATTTTCACCTTTGGATTGAACGTGAACAGTAAACCTGAAAGTGTGTCTAAGAAAAATCTGAAAGACAATGAGAAATGAATTGTGATTTCAATGGTTTTAGTGAGGTATAAACCTAAGTATAAATTATACTTAGATGATTTTTGATATGAGAATGATTTTGTAATGAAATTGATGGAAAGATACCCGGGATTGTCATGAACATGCATTGTACATATTCCATTTCAACATGTGCATTATTAAACACTTATAATTGTGCAAATTGTGATATATCTGTATGTCATTTTATATAGAGGAGCAACTAAAACGTCAACCTCTAGACGTTGCCAAAACTTCCAAGAATTAGCTTTGGGAGCAACTTGTAAGTAACCTGGACGGTCTCACTTAATTGCTTGTTTGCTTAAATTCTGTTAGAAATGATTGAATGAATGTGTTTTGATTGTTGATTCCGGACAATGAAGGTCCAATGACTGTGATATTGGAATGGGATATTGAAGTGCTACTTGAATGTGAATGTGACGAACTATGTGCTTCATAATATGATTGATTGTGATAGATGCATTCCATACATGAATGCACAATCAAATAATGGCAGTTGTGACCAGAATAGCTATCGAAAAAGAGCTTAAAGCTCAAAGTGTGAAAAGAGCCTTGAGCTTAGAAAGTGATTAAGAGCCTAAGGTTCACTATGTAAAATGAGCCCTGTATCCCCATCGGATAAGGGACAATTATCAATGGGCCTGGTATCTAAAATGAATAGGGACAGTTTATCAATGAGTCCGGTATCCAAAATGGATACGGGACAGTTTAGGCACTCGGTCACAACAACGTAACAATTAGAAAAGAGTCTCATGAGCATCCCATATGCATTTGTTTAAGTATGTTTGATTGATTGAAATGCAAAATTGCTTATGATTAAGTGAAAATGTGATACGAAATCAATTATGTGAAAATGTGAATATGTTTTATGTGAAATGAGGTGTTGCATAAATTGAGTGAACCATCGATGATGGTTACCTCATTGAGTTCACAAAACTTACCTAAAATTTGCAAATATTTTTCAGGGCTCAGAAGAATACCCCATTAGGTAAACGGGAGTATACCTACTGTATACAAGTGAGAGATAGAGGTCGGGATCAGTTCGCGTCTGCATAATTATTTTCGTTAATTTTTGTATGAAAGAATGTATTCTGAGATTTTTGTATCATGTTTATTGATCATATCTATTTTGTAATAACTTTGCAAAATGGAAAAGGTTGTAAATGAAATTAGTTTTGAGTGCAATTAATGTGATTGAAAACGTTTATGATTGAAATGGACCTGAATTGAATATTAATTTTTTGCATAAGTGTGCATTGTTTTAAAAGGAAAAGAAAAAGATTTTGTAATAAGATTTTACTGACTGACTGTGTGTAGCATGCCACCCTCGTGGGGCTCAGACTCGGATATCACTCATGATATCAGGTACATGTCTTGCGAGAGTGGGGTATTACATCCAGCTTACCACATCACCATTTAGAGTAAAGATGTACCCTGACTATGATCTAATATCATCGAGATCTAACTGGAAACTAGTGTCTGAACACCCTTGACCTTTTAGTTCAGCTCCTTCATAAACTAGGAAAATATCTTTAATTCTTTTTAAGTACTTTAAGATGTTTTTCATAGCTGTATAGTGACACTCATTTGGATTAGCTTGAAACTTGCCTATTATACTTAAAGAATAAGAAACATATAGAGTACATAACATCATATACATGATTGATCCAATTGTCAAAGTATATGGAACACAATCCATTTTATATCTCTCTTTTTATGTCCTATATGTCTTAGGACAAATACTTTATGAGAGAGAAATCCTATATGTTATAGGAAAGGGTCTTTTCTTAGAATGCTCCATGGTAAACCTCCTTAACACTTTATCTATGTATGTCAACCTTTTTGATCTATCTCTATAGATCTTTATTCCCCGAATATAGGCTGCTTCTCCCATATTCTTCATGTAGAAGTTCTTAGATGACCAAATATTTATATACTGAAGCATTGGTATGTCTTTTTTAGTCAGCAATATGTGATCCACATATAGCACTAAGAAAACGACTCCATTCTCATTAACCTTCTTATAGATACATGGTTCGACCATATTTTTTTTTTATAAAATCAAACTCTTTGATTGTCTCATCAAAATGGATATTACAACTCCATTATGCTTGCTTAATTCGATAGATGACTTTTGCAACTTGCATACTGAACTAGGAAATCTCTTAGATTCAAAACCCTCAAGTTGTGTCATATACACATCCTCTTACAAATTCCTATTAAGTAATGTTGTTTTAACATCCATCTGTCATATTTCTTAATCATGATATGCGACTATAACCAATAAAATCCTTATAAATTTTAGCATAGCTACTAGCGAAAAGATTTAATCAAAATCAACTCCTTGTTTTTGTTTGTAACCTTTAGTCACTAAACTTGCTTTGTACTTATGTACATTACCATCCATGACAGTGTTTCTTTTAAAAACCCACTTGTATCCAATAAGCACAATACTATTAAGTGCATCCGCTAAAGTCTACACTTGGTTAGTGTATATGGATTCCATGTTAAATCTCATGGCTTCATGCCATTTTAAAGAATCAATGTTAGAAATTGCATCTTTAAATGTAGTAGGCTCATCATGTATGAGCGATACATTATCCTTCCCTTTCTTAATATGTAGATCTAATCTAGTGGGGGGGTTGACATTATTGAGCAAGTTTTATATATAATAAAATTCTCAATACCTGAAAATATACGAATTGTAACTTATAGTATCAAAATGTATTGATCCTAGAAGGAACTAGCTAAAACGAATTGAACCTAACTTTGTCTAAAGTAATAAAATAAGATATATAGTGAAAAAAATAATAATATACATTAAAGCAATTATATAAAATTGAGCAAATAACAAATAGTAAGTGAGCTACCAATCGAATGCAAGGTTGATCAAGGATAAATGCTTAGGATTTATTCTTTCATTATATTGTTCCTTTAACTCTAATTGATCCAATTATGTGTCAATCCTAGATTTCCTAAAGGATTAATTGCTCTCTCTTAAGACCTAACCAATTAACCGTAAGATTAACCGAAAATTCTAGATTTACAACCTCTCAATTCACAAAATCTTCCCAACATTTTCAACTAGAGTAGATGTTATCTATTGGATAATCAAGTTCTCATATAAGATCTCTCTTTAAATGATAAGTGAATTGATAACTGCATGACTTATTAAACTACCAACTCTTGTTGTACAATTTAATCATATTACTTTTGACTCACTCTCTTGATTTATTATCAAAGTATGAACATGCATAATTAACACAACACTAGAATTTTGTATTGAACCAACAAAGATCAAAGTCACAAATAACTATAAAATAAACCTTAATATGGAAATTAGAACATCATGAATGTAATAAACATCTAAAAATTTAGTTTACACATCAAGTATGATGAAAATAACAAAGTAGAAAGAAAGAAAAACTCTATCCAGAGCTTGATGTGGAAATCTGGATGTTCTTCTCGATCTTCCTTGTTTGATCCACTTTTGGAAGATGGTCACTGCCTTTTTGCAGTGTTTTCGAGTGTAACTAGGGTTTTTGCCCTTGTTCGGTTCCAAAAATGGCCCTAAACCTTAAAACATATGGAAAAGATTGCACGTAGGAAGCCTCTTTCACGATCGTGCATATGGAGTCATGATTGTGACTCTGTGAAATTGCTCGCTGTCATGATTGTGCATATGAATTCACGATCATGATTGGGTATTTTTCTTCTATCGTGAACATGACATAGGAGTCATGATCATGACCTTGCTTATGGAGCTCCATGTGCATCCAAAACTCTTGTACTTCACCTATTTGATTTCCAACACTAGCAAACACATCAAACACCTTAATAAATATATAATTACAAATGAAAACATGCTCTAAACCACACAAACACTTAAAATATAGATAAACACACACATTAACATAATTCTAAGCCTATATATGCAACAATCATCTAAAAACCATCAATAAACACACTAAAACACCTATCAAAACATAGTCTAAACTATACCTATCATCATTCCCACACTTAAACTTTTGCTTATCCTTAAGTAAAAACGAAACAAAAACTTAATGAAGCAAACATATACACACGTAATCATGAAACATACAATAATGAGACAATGGCATGTAACTTTATGAAATCAATTTAACCGTAAACACCAATCATTTAAGTTATGTCAACATGCTAACCTATGTATATTATGGATAAGAACTTTAGATTGAATATACATATTAATCAAGACATTAACATCATATTCATTAGCCTATAACACTTGTACAAATACATTTATAATTAGTAATAAATCAAAGTTGAAACTATCAGTAAGTATTTCTTCATGAAAATTTTTGCTATTTTCAAACATCAGTAGGATTTATTTATCAAAATGGCACCTTTTAATTTTCTTTAACATTAACTTAGTCTTTTGATGCGAAGGCAAACACCTTGCCAAAAATGTCCCCTGGTTACTAAACTGGGCCACATTATACTATTTAGCTTAATTGGAATATCATTATAGCCTTTTGACATAAAGACAAAATTTTGTCATGAATGCCCCCAGTTATTCAGCTATATCACATTCTCAACTGGTTACCAGCTCTATTCATAACCCAATATTTGTTTCAAAAGTGCCAGTGGAATAGTTATTTATTTAACACACATTTTTTATTCATATAGCCTACCTCATTTCTTTCTAGTTAATCGTCCTCATGAAAGGTTACTGGTGATTCTAACTCATTCAATTGACTTATAATTATAAATGTATGTAACAAATTGCTAAAGTGAACAAAATGAATTCCATATCCTAATTAATAAGCATATTCAACCAAAGGTACTTAAAACATAAAATTCATAAGTCAATATGTCGTTACAAATTAAATCACTATCTTCAAAGCTAAACTAATTCCATTAAATTATTGCCATTGACACATTCACACAATTTACACATATGCAACATATTTTCACACAATGTCAACCAAATCAAAACTAAGACAATATGATATGCAAAGTTCACACACATGACATATCAATGCATATTCCTCTCTACACTTAGACAACGCATTGTCCTCAATATGAGAAAAACAAAAAGAAACATAAATGATAATAAAAAAAGAAATAACAAAAAGAAAAGGGTAAGAGCACGAAACACATAAGGAGATTAAGGTAGTGATGGTGTGGACAATGAAATTTGGAGACCTTCTATGCCATAAAATTCCAGCACTTCACTTCCTATAAAATAAACATAAAAAACAAAAGTAACAAAGTACCAACAAACTAATTCTAAAATAATAAATAAAAAATCCTCATTCTTGGGTTGCCTCCTAAGTAGTGCTTAGCTAATGTCATTAGCTTGACGTGCTCTTCCTTCTATGCTCAACCTAGGGCTATTATGAGTGACTTGCTTCCACCCATGTTGTCCAACTTTAGTTTAGTAACCTATAACTAAGCTATATATTTAAAGATAATAAAAAAGACATCATCAATCAAATTAGAAAATCTAAGCAATAACAAATAACCAACAAAATTGAGAATAATGAAATCCCTGGAATCTTCAATTAACTCAAACAATTTGTGTAGTAGGATGGTAAATTGCTCACCTTCTTCTATAACACCTTTGTCCACTCTTCCACTTCAACTTCTTGAACAGGGTTTTTTTGTATATTCTTCATAATTAATGTCTTTTGATGCCTGTTCCTCATATCTTACTTCTTTAAAGCATCCCTTCTCTTGCTCTTTGATATACTCATTCCTTATGTCAATTTTCATGCATGAGCACTTTCTATTAGATGTTTCAAGGCTTGATTAATCTTGAACTCCATGTGCTTATCACCAATCTAAAGAAGCAATTTGCCATCATAAACGTCTATTAGCATTTTTACTATGTTCATGAATGGTCATCCAAGAATTAGTGGACAATTCTTATCCTCTTTAAAATCTTCTGATGTGTGCTTGATTGTTGATAAATTTAATCCATGAGACTTAGTGATTAATGCCTTAAAATGCATAATAAATTCACTTTAGTTCATATTTAGTTTTAGGTACAATTTGGAAGCATGATAGCTAAAGTGAGTTGAATGCACACTTTTTGAGTCATCTTCTTAAGATTCACATTCAACTATTTTCATAGAATAAGAAGGAGAAGGATTAGAGAAAAGAGGAGACAAGAACATGCCATAAAATGAAGAATATGTGATGCAGTGCATAAGTCATGTTCGTGCATCAACATTCACGATGGTGAATTAAGAGTCACGGTCATGCACCACCATTCACTAGTGTGACTTTAGATTCACGGACATGAACTTTCATGATCTAGGCTAGAAACCTAATTTCTAGTATAAATAGGACATTTTGATGATAAAAAGAGTATGAATCATTTTGGGAGCAAAATGAGGGGTGGAGCATGCAAATTTTAAAGATCTATGGAGGGCTAAGCTTCCCCAACCTAGTTAGGAGGTGACATCGATGCCGAAGAACACATTTGGGCATATCTGCATTGTGATTATTGTTCTTCCTCTCTTTTGGAACTATCTATATTATTTTATGCTTATTAAGTTGGGAATTGTGTAAAAATGATCTGAATGTGTTCATTGGATTGCTTTCATGTAAACCCATTGCTAGAATCTTCAATACAATATGTAATCGTTGTATTTTGGGATCGTTAGTAGCTACTAATGATGTCAAATCATTAGGGATAACGTAACCTTGGTTTAATGACCTGAGCTTATATGCTTGTTACCTTAATTCTATTTTCCTAACTCTTAAGGCAACTGTCTGAGAGCTCGTTCTAGGTTGTTCGATAGCTAGGTTTAGTTAAAGAGCTTGTTTTAATTAAAAATGACCTAACAGAAAACCATGGTTAACATTTATTATTAACCTATGATTAATAGTTGCTAGGAGAGGTATGAGAATAACAATTCAATGAAGTATGTTTAATTGTGTGTAGGTCAAGATTGAACTAATGATCGGATCCCTAATGCATTCATCACTTTTCTCATTTTTATATTGTTTGATTTAATTTGCTTTCATTAGTTTTGTTTCAATTTATTTTCTTATTTGAAATTAAACCA
>JAOQMP010000006.1:27069582-27096092 GCA_027563575.1 Erythroxylum pedicellare
CAAATAATAAAAGCAACTTAACACTTGTCACTTTTCCTAAGGTCTAACTCTAACTAAGTTTCTTTTGAAACTAACTCTATTAACTCTATCTTTACAATACAACTATCTATAATCTTCTTTTGATTCCTTCTTCCTATTTTCTATAAAAATTCATAATTTCTAAAAATCACCAAAATTTACCAAAATTTAAAAATATCACAATCACATTAATCAATAATATTTTCAACATAAAACAAATTCAAATTCCTAAAAATCACAACTCAGTCTAATTATACCCGAAAAATGCCAATGAATGCATGTACAGTCATATGAATGTGCAAAAATTGGCATGTCCCAATTAACTCATGCATGATGTGCATTTTTCCTAAATTCTCATAAATTTCCCATAAATCGCAATTCTAGCCCTAACATGGGTAATGGGATGTTACAGTATTAGAATCTAGACCTTGGCATGTCAACAATAAGCCATTACTATTAGGAGCAATTGGATGTGCATTCATAGAATCCCTCTTGAATATTAGAGCAAATCTCGCTTAAGCCATCTAGCTAGCTTTATGGGGAAACCAATCTATATAGACCAAGCCAGAACAGAGACAAGCAGGACCAATTATGCTAATGTGTGTGTGGTGGTTGAATCAATGGCACATTTGCTTGAGAAAATTCCATTGCTCAGATTGAATGATAACATGGAACTTGTTAAAGATGTTGTCAAGGTCTCTTACACCTAGAAGCCTCTAAATCCTGCATCCCAAAATTCTTAGAAACCCACAAGTAGGGTGTTCAAATCTAACTTTTCCATTGATAAAGATGGTGATGACAATATTTAGAATAAAGTCCAAACTTTGGATGATGAAGATATAACGATTTTGGAGCACGCCATCACTTCAATCGATTAAGAAGACAAAGCTAATCAAGATACCATCCCTGAGAATATTGCACTTCTAATCTCCACTAATACTCAACAGACAACAGAAGTTCTTAATGCCCACCACAGAAGTTCATTTACCCCTATAAAGAAGTTCACTTCCGATGATATAAACATTAAATATTCTAGTTTTCAACATGCCAACAAGAGGAGATCTAGCAAAAGAAAGAGGTCCTTCATTGGCCACACATTATGATTATATTAGTTTGGAACATCAGGGATCTCAATTCCCTTGAGAAAAAGATTTTTCTAGGAGACTTTATCTCAGAAAATAAGCCTATCTTGCTAGGCATACTAGAGTCTCGAATAAAGTAGGATAAATGTGACATACTAGACCTTTTGCCAAGGGACTAGAGACTAATCCACAATTATGGATATCACCCGAATGGTAGGATCCTTGTGGTTTATAATTCATTCTCAACACCTTCACCACTGTTCAAATCATTCATTTAAAAGTTGTTCTCTTTGAACTAAAAAACAGAATTCATGATTCTTTGGTTTATGCTTTCAACTATCCTTTCCAAAGATGTGACTTATGGAGTAATCTTAGTTGCTTCTGTCACCAATTCTCCTTGGCTCATTCTATATGACTTCAATGCAACTATCTCTTTTAATGAATCACAAGGAGTTACTGCCCAAAAACAACATTTTGTTGAGTTTAAGAAATACCTTGATGATATTCAAATTTCTGACTTACCTTTTGAATGCAAATTTTTTCACCTGGAGTAATAAGCAGGTTGGTACCTCATTCATCAGAAGGAAACTTGATAGATGCCTAGCTAATTTGGACTAGATGCAGACTTTTGCCAACTCCTTTTCTCTTTTTCCCAATTCCAATCTCTTTGATCCCTCTCCCATTATAACTATTCTTAGATGCCCCAATTCCTCACATTATCCTTTCATATTTAGTAACTTTCTTATTGGTCTCATGGGCTTCTTTGAAGTGGTAGAGAGGGTTCTAATGCTCCTTTTTCTAGTTTCAAATAGTTCATCCTTATAAGGAAACTCCAATCCATAAGGAATGAGATCAAGGTGTTCCATAACTAGAACATTGGGAATATTTATCATATTATCTCTACTGCCAGGAAAGTGCTAAACACTGCTCAATTAGCTGTTTATAGCAATCCTTCCTCTAAATCACTTATTGGTTAGGAGAAACCATCTTTAAGAAACCATTCTCATGCCTTGAAGTTCCATAATTCCCTTTTGAAGAAAAGATTAAGGGTTGATTGGCTACAACATGGAGATCAAATTTTCTCTTTCATCTATAAGTTCATCTCCTCTATGAATACTTCCAACAAAATCTACTCTATTTGCTATTCAGGATCCATGTTAGACTCATAAGTTCTAATTATTAAGGCTGATGAAGAACGCTTTACCAATCTCTTTGGTTTCAGCATCTTTTGCTAAATCTTCATCTAGGCTCATCAAAGAAATGGCTCAAGATCAGATTTCCAATTAAGAGTTCAACGCTCTTTCAACTCCAATCACCATGCAAGAAATCAATGAAGTTTTCAAATCCCTACATCCTAAGAATGCCCCTGGCCTTGACGGTTTCAATACCAATTTTTTCTTTAAAGCACAGCATATCACCAACAAGATGTTTGTGGATGTTTTGATGGAGTTCTTCAATAGAGGAAAGCTATTAAAAGAAATTAATAGCACTATAATCACATTAATCCCTAAAGGCAACAATTCCATTAGCTTTGGAGATTATCACCCTATTTCTTGTTGCAACACCATCTATAAAGTCTTCTATAAAGTTTTATCATTTAGATTGAAAGCTATCATCCCAAACTAGATAGGCCATAATCAATGAGCCTACATTCTTGGAAGATCCATTGAAGATAACATTTCAATTGTGCAAAACCTTTTCAAGCATTACACCAGGAAAAAAGGTCACAAGAATTATGCTTTGAAAGTAAACTTTCAGAAAGCATATGATATATTGGATTGGAATTTCATTATCAATGTTATTCATATATATAAATGTCCAACAACTTTCATCACTTAAATAAAACAATGCATCAATATAGTTTCATTTAAGATTTTAATAAATGGAGTTCCTAAAAAGATTATTAAAAGGAAAAAAGGAATTAAACAAGGAGACCCCCTATCCTCTTATCTCTTCTTACTGGCTATGGAGGTTCTCAACAAACTGCTAATTAGAGTGGTGGATAGAGATCCCAAGTTAAAGTTTCATGATAAATGCAAGAAGCTAAACATTATTAGTTTGTTCTTTGTTGATGATCTTTTTTTATTCTCCAAGGCTGATTGTAATTTTATCACATCTCTTAAATTTGCCCTTCATCTTTTCACCAACTTGTCTAGTCTTTCTATCAACTACAACAAAAGTGCTCTCTACATTTTCAGAAGTTCTTCTAGCATAGCTTCTACTCTTGCTTCTATTTATGGTTTCAAGATTCAATAGTTATCTATATTATATCTAGAATAACTATATCATCAGTGAATCCCTCATTTGGTGAATATAAATTAATAATATATAAAATTACCAACAGATTCAGTTACTGAAGTCAAAGGGAACTTTTTATTGCTGGTAGGTCACAAATCATCAACTCAGTTCTTTTTTCCATGGCACTTCATTAGTGATCCCAATAGTCATTCCCAAATATGTCACAAAGAGAATGGATAGAATTTTTAGAGACATTCTTTGATCTGGATATAGACTATACTTTAACAAAGGAAAAGCTAAATAGATATAAACTTGATTACCTCATAAGTAAGGGGACCTTGGTATCATGAATTCCAGGTTAATGAATCTATCCATACTTACCAAGAAGGTTTGGAGATTGATCCAAGATAAACAATCCTAATAGGTAAAATGGAGTAATTCCTTCTATATTAAAGATAAGTCCATATAGGACTTCCATATCCCTAAGAATGCATCAGCTTTAGTGAAGCACATTAGAAAAGGCTAGAGAAAAACTCAAGCCTCAATGCAGCTATCAAATAGGCAATCGAAAAACTTTTATCTTCTAGATTGATCCTTGGTTCAATCAAGAGCCTCTCCATTCATTTCCTGATCTTCAATTCTTCAAAAATCATATAGATCAAAGCGTAAATGTAGCTCATAAGCTAACAATTCTAAAGCAATCTCATAATGGAAATTGTACCTCCACTCTAATTCAATCAATATCTAATTTCTGACTAGCAGGGTAAGTAGAGAACATTCTAGTTATTTATTTACACGTTCAACTGGACTTGTCTATATAATAAAGCACCCCCAAGTTCCTTAGCATCATATGGTATGGTGTAAGTGACAAGTGTAAACTGCATCTTGATTTAGGGCATAGTTTGATATGAGTTTAGCCATTAATTCAATCATTTGGTATATGTTTAGGTAAAATTGTGTTAGTTTGTGATTCAGTTGTATTTTAAATGTTTTATGGTTTAGTACAGGTCTTTGACCTTAAATATTATTTTTTTGAGGTACCTTGATATATTTGCTAGTAGCTCAAGGTCAATATTGAAGAGTGAAGGAGTTTCAGAGGGAATTCAAGCCACAACATAGGCCCATGATTGTGGTAGGTAGGCTATAATTATGACAAAAGCTCCAGCTTTGGTAGGCTACAATCATGACAGAAGCTCAGGAAATGGCCCACAATCGTCGCCTGCATGCTACGATCGTGACAGAAGGCTCAAATATGAGCCATAATTGTGGCTTGTAGGGCCACGGTCGTGGCCTGTGTCAGGTAAATGGTCACAAACTTCATGTTTTGAGGAATTTTTTGAACCTTTCAGATATCAAAAAAACCTAGGGTTACCCAAAACATAAATGAGTATAAAAAGAACATAAAGAGAAAAGAGAGCTTCCATGTAGCCACTGTTAAAAACCCTAAAAAGAGAAAGAGGAAGAGGAAGTAGTCTTAATGTGCTTCCTAGATCAGGAAGTTTTTCGAAACTGTTGCCTTCCCAGACCGTCCATTATAAATGTCTATTTCCTTTTTGTTTCAATTTTATTCATGTATAAAGTTAGGATGGATTGTATGATGATAGATAGTAGAATGATGATGATGTTCTAACTCTCCTTAGAGATTTTATTTTGATTTAATGATAATCTAGTTGATTGTGTTTATTGGATGAATGTCGTGATTTGATTACATTCCTGCATAATTCGGTAATAAATTGAGAGGGTGAACTAAATGAAATACGATTAAATCGGGTTAATAAGAGTTCGGCGATTTAGTAAAAACTGTGATAAATTGTATTGGTAATTGTGTAGAAAGAGATCCCGTTTGATGTTTCAATAGTTTATTAGAGTGCTTCAGATCTAATTAGGTTTTGGATAATTTATTGATTAAGAGATTGCAACTTCCATAATTTGATTAGTGTTTACAATTTAGGGTTTAATGGTTATAACTCGAGAGAGAGTGATCAGCCCTAGGGTAACTAACACCCTATTGACACATAATTTGCTAGACTAGCATTAATAATAAATAAATTCCCTTTTCTCATAACTTGGTTAACTCTTTGGTTGATTTCCATTGTACGTGCTTATTGCTCAATTGTTAATTCCTTCATGTTTTATTTCTGATTTAAGTGGTTGAATTCAATTTTAGTGATTACTTTCCATTGCATTGTTTATTTTGAGTTTTATATATTGTTGGCCTTAGATTTTAGGATTAGATTAGTCCCCCTCTTCGTGGGATTGACACCTCTTATACTACAGTTGCGACCTGTGCACTTGCCGTATTTGAGGGTTTATAAATTTTAAAAGCATGAACAACATGATCAATAAGAATCATAAGCCCAAACATGCACATACTTTATAGTAAGCATTCAAACTAAAGTTGGCCACTATGGATAGGATTGGTAAATATTTACAAATCCCAAATTGGTGTTCCTTGTGCAAAGCTCAAGATGAATCTCATAACCATTTGATCTTCTCTTACCCCTATTCAAATAAAATATGGAAATCCTTAATGGAACATTATGGTATAATAGATCCTCTAATTGTTTGGCTGATATCAAAGTATGGAGCACTCAAATCAAGCATATGCATGAAGGAAATAGATGGTTAGTTCTCATAGCTATTGCATACATAGTTCCGTATTTGGAATAAAAGGAATAACAGAACTTTCAAATCTATTACCAATTCTCCACAGGACCTTTAAGGAGCACTATCAATAAACATCATAATGCACTTTCAGTTATATAAAGGCAATCACAAATTTAGCAAAAAAATTCTCACAGAATGCAAAATATCTTGAACTCTCCTAATGACAATTTGAGCATGGCAATTCATTTTCCTATCTGATACCATTTGGTCAATCTTTACCTTGTAATAGCTAATCCTAATGGTGTTTAACCTAGAGTTCATTAGTCAATAAAAATTTAACCCAACTTTTAAACACCACCCTTCTGAAACCATAACTTCACAAAACATGAAACCATAGCATCTAAAATCTTAGAAGAAAAAAAAACTCTAGCCCCTTTTTTTTCATTTATTGCCTCCTTCAACTTTAGTTAGTTTCACCTATCTTTAACGTTAGTAGTTTCACTGACAAGAGAAGGTGGTGAGATATGACAATCGTTGCTTTATTCAAGTTATAGCCACTGCCCCCTTTCATGATATCTTCATGATGCTAGCAATAAATGCCTCTTGCCATTCATTTTGTCCAGCTTCTCCACCTCTTATCATTGTGCCTCAAAGCAATCTTTGTCACTGGTAGCTTCTTCCTTCCCCGACTAATTCATATAGTTGCCAATCTTGCTTAGTCACAATTTTCTTCTTTATGCATCTGTTACTTCAATAGTCATCATAAAAACCAACTTCATTCAAGCCTCTTATAGTAGGTAACTCCATCAACAACATTATTTTCTATCTCAACAAACTAGAAGCATAAAAATCAAGCAATAACTCAACACCTCATCATACATCTACCACCATAATCATATAACTTCAATTATATCCCATAATCGCAAGCTCCCATTCATAGCCTCAGGCCCTTAAGCATGCCACAACAAGTGCTGCAGGGGTTTCATGGTTTTAAGACACAAGCATGGTTGGTGGTTTTACGGATAGTGATGGGACTGGCTTAGTAAAGAGAGAGTCACATCTAATTTTTTCCTACAAAATAAAATAGATGTTTAAATTTTCCATATTTCATGAACATATTCAAATTATTCTTAATGAATTTTTAAAGAGTTTCACTACCTATATTATTCTAATTTTTTTAGAAATTAATCTAATTTTGAACTTATAAAATTTTAATTTCTTAAAATTTTAAATATAATTCAATTTTGTAATTAGGGTTTGCAATATTTTTATATTGAATTATAAAATCCATATAGTAATAATCAAACAACTTTAATCAAGTTATAGATTAAAAGATAGTTATGATACCATTGTTAAGAAATCAAGGCCAAACCTTAACTACTAATGAAAAGACAAATCATAACTTAAATAAAGATTGCAGGTATTGATCAATGACAAAGATTTATAGGTTTTTAATTAATTTTGAAGATTGGGATAACTATGATTATTTATTGCTACTTTTATTAGGATAATACAAAAGCAAGAATGGAGAGGATAAGATCAAAGGCTTCAAGGAATATATATAGAGTCTTAAGCTTTTGCTTACAAAGATAGGAGTTTTTTGGGAACTTTCTACTTCAAACAAATTGGTAAGTCTCAATCATTCTTGGCCAATGATTCTAGGTATCACGTACACATGTATAAATAGAACATGATTTTCTAAATATTACAACTATTAAATAGCTAAGCATAGGTTAGTATGGGGCATAATATAAAATGGAAAACTATATATGTATATCATCATGTCATTTTAGTATACATCGTAGTTACATATATTTCAAATAAATTCACATATTCAAATCTCTTATATGGGGCCATGAACACACATACTTGTATAAGAGAAATTTAATTTAATGAGATTGATTTATCATCAAAAACCTCAAACATAGACAAAACTATGGATAACATATGAAAAGAGTCTTTATGGATAACATATGAACATTATCACCTTTGTCTAAAATCATGTAAAAGTCATTTTCTAACAACTAGTTGCACATGGTTGTAAAACTTCAAAATTTTGACATTTATAACTACTTAACTTCTTGCACTATGTTATGAAAAACACTAGAATTGTGCTTTTGTTAGGTTTAAGCTTTATCTTTTTTTAATTATTATAGATTGTGTATTATAAGTCAAAGAATAAATGTAAGTTTGTTGACTATGTTGAATTAAAAATTTTCTATTTTTGTGGGTTAATGGTTATCATGTAGACTTTATGGATAGAGAGAAATCCTGGAAGATGCTTTATTTCTTGTGCATGATGTAGGGTGATTTTATGGTTTTGTGAGTTCTCTAGTTTTCTAATCCTGATAATTTTGTTAACTTTTTTCATTACTTATTTAATTTCAACATCAAAGTTGTCAGTTTTTGAGTGGATCGATCCTTCAATATGAGAAATAGCTTTAGGCATCGTCTATAGTCTATTGAAGAAGATAAGTAACTTAGAAGAAAATAAATGTTGAAATTGAAATAAAAACTACAAGTATTGTATTGTTAGTGTTGTTATTATAGATATAGGAGCATAGGGAATGGATATTAATATCAAGTAGAGATAACTCACCCAAAAGTATAGAGGCCAAGTTATAAAAGAGAAAATCAATATGTAACGTGATTAATCACAAATGGAATTAACATAAAAAATACCAATCCAAACTATACTTAAACCCTCAATTCAAGAACTTTGATGGAGATTATCATGCAAAGGAGTAGGCACACTTGCAGTATAAATTTCGTGCTTAGAAAACTTTTGTAACAACTAGTATTAGAGTCACACTTCGATATGGTAGGAGGCAGCAATTTGATAGAGCGTGTCAATAGAGTGGATGCACTCATAGGGCTAATTCCTCAATATGAGGAAGATGTAATTTCCTACAGTACTCAGTTCAAGATGATGGAGGAGCAGAACCAACAGTTGCAACATCAAATAATAGATTTGATGAGGGAACTAGAGGAGACTAGGTTCAAGATGACAATCCTAAGGCATTCTATTGTAACATAAGATGTTGAACATGTTGAGAGCATCTTGGTGAAGGTGTGTGAACCCAAGGTTTTCAAGAGTGTGCGAAACACTAAGGAGCTCTTGAACTTTCTATAGGATATGCAGCAATACTTTGTGGCTACTAAGGTACCTAATGCTAAAAAGGTCAACGTGATGGCTATGTACTTGGATGGAGATGTCAAGCTTTGGTGGAGAACGATGACCTTTGCTGAAATCAGTATGGGTAGAGCTCCCATTAATACCTGGGATAAGATGAAGGAGGAGTTAAAGGATCAATTCTATTCAGTGAATACTTCTTGGCTCGTGAAGGATGCCTTGAAGAATCTAAAACAATATGGATCAGTAAGAAACTATGTTAAAAAGTTTAGCTCTCTAATGTTAGATATTAATAATATGTTAGATGAGGATAAACGCTTCAACTTTTTTTGGGATACAACCATGGGCATAAATGTAGTTGTGGAGGCAAAATGTGAAAGATGTGGTTGGTGCAATCGCAGCTGTTAATGCCTTAGTGAATTTTCGAGTGTCAAAGGAAACTAAAGCAAGCTCCTTTACTTCTTCTAAGGGCAAAGGTCAAGCCTAACAGGAGAAAAACAAAGGGAAAAAGAAGAAAGACTCTAATAAAATAGATTTCAAGGGAAAACGTAAGAAAAATGGTGGCTTCAAAAGTGGGGAGACATCAAAAAGGGAAAACTTGCTTGTTGCCTATGCAGTGGTCCACATTTTTCAAGAGAATGTCCAATGAATGAGAAGATAAACACCTTGATTACTGAAGACGAGGAAGAAGATTCGAAAGCGGCAATAAATCTTATTGCCTTGTTGAATGCGACTAAAGTTGAATCCAATCCTTTTGACAAGCTAATGTATGTTATAATAAAAGTCAATGGGAATAAGGTAACCACAATTTTGGATATAGGTGCGACACACTCTTATGTTACGGAAAAGATGGTGCGCAAGTTAAGGTTTAAGGTGTCAAAAACTAAAAAACCTAAAACCATCACAAATGTTGGCCATGAGCATCGAAAAAAGGTTAAAGAAAGGTATGGAGACCTATCTCGCTACCATATGGAAGATTGATAAAGACTACATTATGGAAATCTCTGGTGTGGTTCTAAGTTTATTGAGGGAGTTTCAGGATGTGATGTCGAAAAAGTTGCCTACTACTCTTCCCCCTGGTCGAGAAATTGATCACAGGATTAAGTTGGCTCCTAGAGCTATCCCACCTGCACTTGCCCCATATAGGATGTCCCTGTTGGAGTTGAGGGAACTTCAAAAATAACTTTGTGAATTGTTGGAGGCAGGGTTAGTCCAAAGCACCATACGGTGCCCCCATATTGTTCTAGAAGAAGTAAGATGGAACACTTCAGATGTGCGTGACCTATCGAGCCTTGAATGAGGTAACAATAAAAAATAATTATCACGTTCACTTAGTTCAAGATTTGATAAATAGATTGTCAAGCGCTAAGGTTTTCGCAAAGCTTGATCTTCAGCATGGGTATTGGCAAGTACAAATAGTTGAGGGGGATGAGCAAAACAAAATATGCATGAATCGGTATGGATCATACAAATTCTTTAGTCATGTCATTTGGATTAACTAATGCCCCTATAACATTTTGAAACCTAATGAATGACAAGTTATATGACTTCTTTGACAAGTTCGTTATGATGTATCTTGACGACATCATGATGTACAACACTGATATGGCAAAATATATGGAGCACTTGAGGAAAGTGTTCAAGCAATTGAGGCAACACAAGCTCTACGTAAAGATAGAGAATTATAAGTTTGCTTAGTCGGAGATCAGATTCTTGGGTCACTTGGTGACCAGGGATTAGGTCAGGATGGATCTGAAGAAAGTGAAGGTGATAGTTAAGTGGTAGATTCCTATAACAATATAAGAGTTGCAAAGTTTTCTCAAGCTGTCTAACTACTATAGGCATTTTATAATAGGGTATTCAAAGAAAGTGGTGCCATTGATGGAATTGCTAAGGAAAAAGTAAGAATATTGTTAGTCAAATGTATGTGAGGAGGCATTTGAGGTACTTAAAGCTGCTATCACAACTAAACCTATGTTGAAGCTACTCGGGTTTTGATCTTTCATTTGAGGTACATATAGATGCATCAAATAAAGTCACTGGTGGAGTCCTAGTATAAGAGGGTTATCTTGTAGCATTTGAGAGTCTAAAGTTTAACAGTGTGAAGCAGCACTACTCGACACATGAGAAGGAGATGCTTGCAATGGTTCATTGCCTTAAGACATGGCTAATATATTTGTTCAGGACCAGGTTCGTTGTTCATACTGACAATGTTGCCAACACATTTGTCAAGACCTAAAAGAAGTTATCCACGAAGCAAGCCCGATGGCAAGAGTTTTTTATTAGATATGACTTTGTGTGGGAGCATAAACCAAGAAGGCATAATTATGTGGCTGATGGCTTAAGTTTGAAGGAGGTTTTCATAGCTCTATATTTCATTGCTAGGGTGGAGTCTAACGTATTCGAGCAAATAAAAGTTACAGCTCCATTGGACAATTCATACTGTAAGATAATCTCATAAGTCAGGGAAGGTGTTAAACGGAAGTTTTGGCTTGATGATGATGGGCTATTGGTGACTAAAAGTATTTAAATGTATGTGTTAAGTTTTGATGGCTAGCAGAAATTGCTATTGAATGAGATTTATGACTAACAATGGGCTAGTTACTCCTAAGTTCAAAGGATAGTGGCACTCCTAGCTCGTTCCCACTATTGGCCAAAGATGGAGAATGACATTGAGTTGTATATCAAGACGTACCTTGTATGTCAGTTGGATAAGCCCGAAAGGAAGAAGAAAGTTAGTTTACTACAACCCTTATCCATTCCTAAAAGATCGTGGATGTCAATTTCGGGGTATTTCATTGGTGAGTTTCCAAAGGTGGAAAATATGGCTACAATCATGGTGATTGTAGATCGATTCTCTAAAAATGCAATATTTGTGCCAGCATCAATAACGTGTCCCTTAGATGTTGCAACAAAGTTGTTCTGTAAGAACATGTTGAAATACATCAGAGTCCCTACGGATATTGAAAGTAACCGAAATGTCAAATTTACAAGCCAATTCTAAACGTCCTTTTTTAATATGATAGGACGCGATTTGAAATTTTCAACAGCAAATCACTAACAGACAGATGGCCAAACAAGGAGGATCAATGATCTATTGGAGAAGTATTTAAGGCGTTATGTAAATGCAAATCAACATAACTAATTAAGTTTACTTGATGTTGCACAATTTTATTATAACTTGCACAGATCTTCTACTATAGAGAAGAGTCCTTCTAAGATAGTCTTGAGACAACAACCTCTCACTCTACTCGAGATTGCACAACAAAAGATAGGTGATAAGTTTCCTACGGCATACAAGTTCACAATGGAGGAACAAGACTTATTGGATGAGATGAGGGATAGTTTTCAAAAAGCTTCTCAACGGATGACGAAGCAAGTGGACTTACAGAGGAGACCGTTAAAGTTCAATGTGGGAGTTAAGGCATTATTGAAACTTTAAGTAAGCAAGTACATCGTGGATTGGTGTCGAAGTACGATGGACCATTTGAAGTGCTAAATAAAGTGAGGAACGTTGCATACAGGTTAAAGTTGTCCGAGAGATTAAATATACGTCATACTTTTCATGTTAGTTTTCTCAAACTTTACTTTGAGGATGCATCAAATCGGAATAAGAGTCAAGTGAAACGAGGTCCACCAGTTGTGAGAAAACAGTTTGAAGATCAAGTAGAGATCTTGGATCATCGAACAATGGGGCAATATAAAAAGAATCAAAGTATTGAATTCTTAATCCAGTAGAAAGGAAAGTGGATCACAAAAGCTACATAGGAGAAAGATACTACCTTGTGACAGTTCAAGGATTAAGTGAACGTCTACCTTCAGACTAAAATAGAGCGTCGAATTTATCTAGTGAGGGTGGTTTGTTAGCCCTTTGGCACATGAAAGCATTCTACAACTAGCTGGAAATAAGCCTTGGGTTGAAGGTTAGCTAGATCATACATATAATACTAGCATGCAAAAGCCCTAGGTAACTTAGCATGTTAAATCAAATATGGTACGAGTTTTCTTAAAGTTTCAAACCCAGTATGAACCTACTTGGCTAAGGCTAAGTTCTTAATATATGCTCAAATGAATGGATCATGACTAATGGACTTAACATGAGTAAGCATTTAACCATATCAATATGCTATGAAAAGCTTTGAGCTTGAATGATCTATCATCAATGGATAAAAATCGTGGGGAGATCTTCGATAATGTAGCGAATAAAATCACAACTGATAGACATCAGCTAAAAAAGATAAAAACTATATGAGAGAATTATTTGAAAATAATGAAAATCTTCATGAATATAGATTTATCAATCCTAGATAAATATAATCTCTTATCTTGCTAATTGCAATATAGACAAATTCTATCAAATAGAGCCTGTTTAGATGAAGATATCTTATTCGACAATGTGAAATAATTTTATGAGGATAAGATGTAATATAACTAGCCAAGTTTCTTCACCGCAAACAGAGAGAGCTATTGTTGTCTTTATTAGTTTAATACTCTCATTAATCTTCAAGAATGTGAGAACTAACTACTATGAGATTCATAAAGCTTTCGAAAACAAGTTAATTTATCAATGATCACTAAATTTCACTTAAAACGAATCAAAGTGTCGTGCAAAAAAGTTACTAACTTATGGTATAAATTTGGTCCTTAAAAGGCCTTTGTAAAAACTACCACGGTATGCGGAGTAGCATCAAACCAAGTACAAAATTTAGCCACGTAGAAAAATCACCAAAAGAAAATGACCTTTTCAATCTTAAAGGCCATCATTGCAGCAAAAGTTATATAGATGCTAAGGTCATACTGTATGATGTAAATATTTCTGTTAGCCAGGGAACAAAGGTCATACTGTATGATGTAAATATTTCTATTAGCCAGGGAATAAAATTTTGCTTTTTACTTTTAGGTCAAAAGCACACGACTAAAGATGATAATCATTAAAATTCGAAACAAGCTGTGAATCAGGGCCATTCTCTACATTCAGACATCTAAGTATAAAATACTCCGTGAAAGCCGGACGTGCAAACGCGGAACTTTTAACCCTGCCTTCTCAACGTTTAAGGCACTACACAAGGGCTCCATGCCTTCGAAAGACTTGGGGGAGTATTGCCACTGGAATTGCCACACCTGCATGAATTAAATGTCATCAGAACCCGCAAAACAATATAAAGGGAAAAATAATTTCAATTCCACGGGAAAAAAAAAATCCCACATCCAAGAATACGAAGATCCACTTGCCAATGAAATGAAGTTCGATTACGCAAGATACGCCAAGAAAATTAGGTATTTCAACAAATCCTAGTTCAACCATTCATGAGAAACTGGCAAATCCATAAGTACGATAAGAAAAGATTGGGAACTCGGTGATCCTGCCAAACCTATTTATGCATTCACAATAGCAGCGTTTTTCAAAACGAGTCCAACAAACTTTCACCATATCTCTTCGTCCGTTACTCGAAAACACGTGGCCATTTCAAGGTTTAGTTTTCCACAATAAATTTTCAAAGCTGAAACCATACAGTCTACAATAGAAACATTCAATTGGAAAAGAACAAACAGTCCTAGCTTGCCAAAGATGCATGTTGATGGGGCTCATCCCAAACCTCTTCCGAGTATATCCAATTGATCATATATTACATTTACCCTCTACAAACTGATACTCATCAAGATATGTTTGAATTTTAATTTTCCATGCATACTTAAAAATCATTTTAACCAAGTAACAATAGAGCTTTTAAAAAGAGAAATTACAAATCAAAATAAGTGTGCTCCAATCTATATTTAAGGTTGAGTACAATATACGCTTCAAACATCCTCTATTACAGACAGAGCGCCTTCCAGCTGTAAAATATATCAGGGTAGCACCTAAGAGAAAAGGCAGGTCATAAGAAAAGAAAAAAAAACCTAGTATAAGAAAAGACAAAAAACTAGTAAAGACATACTCACCCCCAATGGAAAAAATGTTAGTAACTTGATCCTGACAAAGGTAGCTCGGTGACTTTGCCCACAGCAACTGTTTTACCTGTAATAGGCAGTGTTATGGTACAAGCAACAACATGATTAAAACATGCATCACAATAAAACAGCATCCATCTGCTCACCTTCAGTGCGAAGAGTGAACCTTCCAAGTTGAGGAAAATCTTGGAACTTCTCAATGCATATTAAGCTATTTACCTGGTAGCACATAATAAAAAGTATAGCAATATAAACAACTAAGTTCAAGTCGAATCTTGTGAAATGGAAACCTGATTTGATATATACAGAACCATCTTTCAGGGAAATTGACTTGGGACAAGCTAAATTCTCTAAATTCTTAAGAATCAAAATGTCAAGTTTGCCTCAGTACCTGAATGCGACAGACAACAACAGCGCCATTTTTCACAAAAAGAACCTTCTTTTTCATAGGTTTCTTCGTCTTTGGATCAATTTGCTGTAGCAGCTCAAGAATTTCACATTCCTCAACTACAGAATGAATGTGCAAGACAGCCTTGTAGCCAGCAGTAAAAATTGCCTGAAGTGGAACCAAAGATGATATGTACTTGAGACAGATCATATGTGAAATCAAACAGTACGGGAGAAAAAGATGCTATAAAAAGTCTGAAAGTAGACCAAAATATTGACACAAGCATACATTATCTAGAAGTTCGAGTATCTGTAACTGCGCAATGAACTCTGTAACTGCAGCTATTGGCTTTGCTACACAAAATAAGAAATAAGGTAAATTAATCTTGTGAAAGAAAAAGACATAAAGGTCCCCAAAAAATGACCTTCAGAAAAGTAAAGAACATCTAGTTGAAGCAAAAATCTTGCAATTCAACCAATCAAATATAAATTTGTAAATCATCAAGGACTTCAAAGACAAGACTTTCAACTCAACAAAACTTGACATGGCAATTCAACCAATCAAACATAAATTTGTAAATCATCAAGGACTTCAAAGACAAGACTTTCAACTCACCAACACTTGACAAAACAAAACCAGCCAATATATCCTCATCATCGATCCCGGATAATTTAATTCGTAAATTCTCTCCAGGTCCTGCACGTCTAACCTTGTTTTCATCTACATAGACAGCAATAACTTTAACCTGAGTCTGCAAATGATAATATCAAATTTAGAACCTGGTAACCAGGAAATGAGAAGGACGAGTAGGGGTGCAGTGGGGTGGCAAGAAATGTGCAGATAGTTACAATCAGATCTCACTCACCTTATTTGGCATGACCAACAATGAATCACCCTCAGTCACACTCCCAGATTCTACTTTGCCCATAACAACTGTTCCCATATCTTTAAATTTGTCAATGATAGGCATCCTACAATTTTTAACAATATAGCTCAACAATAAGTCATGGAAGCTAAAACCAGTCAAGAATAATCAGTCAAGTTAGAGATCAAAACATGGTATCAGATTTTACGTGCAAAATTAAGTTTCCACTCCAGGATCCTTCTAAAGAGATACTATAATATGTTAGCTTAAAATCTCTAGAGCTTACAACTTCATGGATAGCATAAGCTCATCAAAACCTCATTTAAAGTTTGAGTAAACAACAAAACACCATCAGATTCATAAATATGGTCTAGACGAATATAACCATCTTTCTCTATAACATTCATTTAAGAATCTGCTTAAAGGTCATTTGTGCAATTCCCTCCCCTACCCTAATGGTTCTCCTCAATAAGAAAATAAAAGATAAAATCAACTATGTCTGCTAAGAAATGACAGAATTGATTTAACTTTTCTGATACCAACGGAAAAAGCAGATGTTAAGAGTACTGGAATGGATGACAAAGTTTGTCGATTATTTTATGAATCAGGGTCATTGAACAATTACCAGAGCCAACCCACACCAACTTTAAATAAAACTTAATAGTAAAGGAAAATATAAATATTGATTGTCCCAAGAACATAAACATTTACCTAAAAGGTCCCTTTGGATCTCGTGGGGGAACTTCAACTGCATCAAGAACTTCAAAAAGGCAAGGACCGTCCCACCATGTACATACACTTTTATCCACTCTGGACTTAATGTTGGAACCAAGAAGACCAGATATTGGTAGGAAGATGACATCTGGGAATAGAAAAAGATTGCAGATAAGGAGGAAGAAAACACAAATATGTGAAATATCTTGAAATACAACAATTCATAGGAAGTTTTACATTTAACTATGCATTTAACTATGCAAACTATTATGGGCAGTTTCAACTTGTAATAGATACTAAAATCACAATAGCAATCAAATTAAATCATAAATTAACTTCAAAGATGTCTTTAACGCTCAAATAGCTAATAATGATAGTATCAATTCATGTGTATATTCCATTTAAACTAGGAATACCACTCTTTATGGAAATTGTTTCAAATTTTCATTTACAATTAGAGAAAAAAAAAGATGAAATACAACTATTCAGACTTTCTAATAGTCCACACCTTTTACTTAATAATTACTTTTCATAAACAGCCTATTTGACCAATAAAGCAAAAGGTTCAAGTGCAGCAAAAAAATAATAACAATCAAGTTGAATTTACCATTTAGGTTTCAATACTATACACAAATAGTAAAGAGAATAAAAGGGAAAGAACCAGCAAATACATAACCCAGTAATGAAATGTCAACCTATTAAGTTCCACTCATCAAATCTACCACCTAATTAATCTACAAATAGACATTTGGTAAATTCACTTTGCGGCAGCTTCTAAAATACAGACAATATCAATTTAAATCATTTTCCAGATTTCCTAGTAACTAATAATCTAGCCCTGAAGCAGTTTCCAATAGGAAAGTTAGATCCCATCTCTAGTCCCGCTGGTCAAATAAAAGGTTAGAAGTGAATTCAGCAAATAATGGAACAACAAACTGAAGTTTAACAATACTAAAACAGACCATAAGATACTAGTTATAAGTACCTTTTTTAACATTGTAGCCTGATGACCTTAGGAATGGAATCAACTTTGATTCAATCTCATCATACCTAAAAGAGACCTTGATGTTAGGAGATATCAAAGTTGAATGCATCTGGTTCATGCATCACAAAAGAGAAGCAGCCACCACAAATGTCTTGCATTAAGTAACAAAAACAACAGGTGCATGAAAAATCAGAATAAGCACCTCTGTTTTGACCAGTTCACAGTTGGTTCATCCATCTTATTCACAACAACAAGCAGTTTAGTTACACCCAACGTTTTCGCAAGCTGCACATGTTCACGAGTTTGCCCACCTCTCTCATAACCAGTTTCAAACTCTCCTTTTCGAGCAGAAATTACCTTATTGGAAAAAGAGAGAATTCAGTAAAAATTCCAGAAGCAACCTAAGATTAAAACGCAACAAGCAGTTTTTACAGCCTTACAAGTACGCCAATATCTGCTTGAGATGCTCCACTGATCATGTTAGGAACATAGCTCTTGTGACCCTGAGCATCCAAAAAAAGAACAAGATGCCATACATCATGAACCACAAAACTAAAAGGCTGACTAATCAAATTGCCTATTCTGACTTGACAATTGATATTGTATCTAGAAGGGAACATCACTATGGCTTGTTCAAACTAAAACAGTCTAGAAGCAATTAACAAAAATAATGATAAAAAAAGTGTTTACCCAGAATAGTCATTGATGAACGCTCAAACTCATTCAGATAACTAATAAACTATACACAAAAACAATCTTTCAAACTAGATCTTCACTTCAAGTTCAGCTCAAGAACCGTTCAAAACTCAACTTGACTCAACGACAAGGAAGCCAACTCACTGCTGAACATTCTATAATAAAAATCTGAGAACACTGTCAAGGGAAAAGGTGTACATAACATCATGAAAAATCTTACTCCATAACACACACATAAACCGCAGCAAAATGCTCAGCAAAATATTACAAGTGTCCCAAACCTCAAGTTCGACATCTAAAAATGCATGACATTAAAATGAGAAAAATTTTATGCCTTACCGGTGCATCTAGAATTGTGAATCTAGATGTCTCTGTTTCAAAACGTGCTCTCCCAACTTCTACTGTTTTGCCCTATGAACAACAGCCAGAATCCAACGTACCAATTATAAGCTTAAAATAACTTGTCAAAAAGGCTAAAAGTAATATCATCATAACTCTTATCAAAAAAATAAGTTAAGTTTCTCCAGCCTCACAAATAACCAATTCACATAGCAAATCAGGTACTACCTTAACCCTCTCCTCTTCATTAGTGTCCATAATATAAGCCATGTACCTATAACAGAAAAGCAGTCAAGCATAGCAATCAGACAAAAATGAAACATGTCCTGATAAATACAGTATAATATACTTCCCCAACTAATAAGATAATGCCTTTACCCAGGAATATTAGCTCACATCTCTTTTTACAACTGCATCAGGACAATTGAAATTTTGATAACAAAAGCTCTTTTAACTCCCCAAACAGAGTAGCAGAAAGAAATCCATAAAAATTTTCACCAGATAGGCACTAAAAAGTAATAATTCCCATCAAACCAAAATTCTAGAGCATTAAAGATGACAATACAGAAAATAAAAAATAATATCTATGGAAGCATACTAAACATACTTGTTAAATCTCATATCAATTAGGAGATAAGAGTGATTTATATACAAGAATGAGCCTGTAACTTAAAGCCTTAAAAGTTTTGAATTGAATATGGAGTTTCACCTTGTACATAAACCCAAATATGAAAAATATGTAAGTTACAAAAATTTAACACAATATCAAAGCCACTCTTAAGGGGTGAAGCCGAAGATAGCAACCATATGAACTAAACCTTAAGACTTTTACTGTCAAATCAACTAGCAGGAAGAATCAAGATTGCTTTATATACAAGAACAGGTCCACAACCTGATGTCTTAAGGCTTTGAGTTAAAGATGAAATCTTACATCAGCTAAGGAAGTGCATTAAGTGCGTAAATTTCTCACATTAACTATGAGTAAAAAATAAGAGTGGTTTACAAACAAGAATAGCCCCCTAACCCAATACCTTACGGTTTAGATTGAGACATTGATTCCCATCTTGTATACAAACTGCCACTCTTCTGAAATAGGAAAATTACGAAATTTAATATGGTATTAGAGCTAGTACCGATTTGATGATGGGCCTCCCACAAATATCTAACCCTATAGGCACACATCGACATCCGTCTTACAAAGTGCATGTACCAAATGTTAGTTCTTACAAATGAGAGCAATGTCTTAAGTTGTTAAACTCTCAGATCAACTATGAATAACAAATAAAAGTAGTTTATATACAACAATTCACTCATAACCTAATGTTTCAAGGTTTTAGGCAAAGGTAAGGGATTTCATTGCATTGTATGTGAACCACTTCTCGCCAAAATATGGAATGACAAACCTAATAATACTAAAACCTCGAGAGAACTGAACATAGAAGAATCTCATACAATCAATGGGCCCCGTCACAAAATTCAAGTCTATAACATACTAGGTTTTGAAAATGACATCCGTTCTGTTTATGCTACCGTCTTTTAACAGTAGATGATCATGTTGTACAATAAATCTGACAAAAGTCTGCTTTTTAACTTCTTCAGAATAAGAACTCTAAAATAGGGGGCAGGTTATTAGTTATTTAACATATTAACATTACAGGGGATAATAAAAAGATTACAAAAAGAGAGACAGCTTATTATAAAATCATCTGCCTAGCTTCCACTACAGCAGATTGATTTGTACAATCTAGATTATAAAATACCGCATTGTCTCAAAGGCAATATTACTTTTGATTTACAAAAGAGTTTAGGATGGCTACCAAGAGCATTTTCCTTTTTGTTTCTGCCAGGTTTATGTCTCAAACTTGGCAAGTTACAGAAAAACAATATTGCATTATAGATGTTGACAAATTCCAAAGGAGATGCAATATAGTGCTAGCCTAGGAATCTTGCTATACCAACGTTGCACACAAAGAATCAGTGTCAGGTTACCAAATGCATAAAACAACCAGCCCTTGCCATTCTTACAAGGCTATCTATAAACTGGGAAACAGAGTTAAATTTAGCTATGAATAAATATAATAGTGTCGTTTGTATCTCAGTTTTATAAGAATAAACTGCCACTTAGATCAGCTAAAACATATCTCCAAGTGTGTCTGCACTGGATTCCTTACCAGCTTTCTCTACTTTTTTCCTTAGCTTCTTTCTCATATTTTTGGATTGTACGTTCATCCACTTGCCCACTAAGGAAAAGTATCTGCCCTCCAGCAGTGGATTTGCCAGCATCTGGAATCAAAAAGGCGAATCATAGATCATGAACCAATGATAGCGAACAAATTGAAGCCACAACAATAATATACACAAGCTTACAAATCACAAAAAAAAGTATTCTTGATCAAATACAATATCACAAAAATAAAATCAATATCACGATTCTGATAAAGACTAGACATTAACAGGGGTAATAATTTGAGATGTTGCACCCCAGAGTAATTTAAAATCAAACTGTAAGCAACAAAGTGCCAGTGAGTAACAAAGCATCCCACAATTTTGCCTGAGACAGAGGAAAACACCTTAAGATTGATGCAATGATATCCAGGATCCTCATTAATTTATTATGTTTTCCCATTTAGTTTAGGTTGATTTCCATTGAGTCTTATATCAGTGTACAAACAAGATTCAAGGAGGTAGTTTTCAATAAGTACTTAGGAATGGGTTTCCCTAGTTTAAAATGAATTTCTGTAAGACTAGTATAAACTGGGATTTCTACTTCACAATACGACAGATTTGTTGTTGCCGAAGTTCTATTCTACGAGGTATATTTCCAGTATCAAGCTTCTTCCAACTCATTTTGTTGAAAATGTAGTTGCACTAAATATTTCTCTACATCTGATATCCTTCCAAAAAAAATTTCATATGGTGGTAGCCTAGCTCCATATTGAACTTCTTGAAAATAAAGAAAGAAAAAGAGAAACAATTTAAAATCATTGACCCCCTAAACACTTCTGATTTTCATAAATGTTCAGATTTCAAGTGTGAGTAGGAATCCCACATTGGAAAGAGATGAAAATAGTAAACGATGTACAAGTGGAAAGGACTCATAAACGAAATGTCTTAAAGTTTTGGGTTGAAGCGTGATGTCAAAGCCCATGAGTACGTTTCATCACTAGGCTCATGATGTAGATCTCCTATGAAAGTGGGTTTTCCAAATCCAACAAGTAATATCAGAGTCAATGGTTCAATAAAGGATGAGTATGGAGATGGTAGTCAGATCCTGTGGTTGCTTCCCCACGAAGAAGAGCAAGGAGACTCCTAGTGGGCCTAGACCAGTAGAGTAGAAGGGCCCTTACTGACGCCATATACTCAAGCTGCTAAGCAAAAAGGCTTTCGCTCAAGGGGAAGTCTAAGCCCAATGTAGAAGCTCACACTTGAAGGGGAGATTGATGGGATGTCAAGTATGAGTAAGAATCCCACATCGGAAAGAGATGAAATTAGTGAAGGACATATAAGTAAAAAGGATCCATAAACCTAATGCCTTAAGGTTTTGGGTCAAAATGTGGTGTCAAAGCCCACAATTATGATTAATCACTAGGCCCATGATGTATATCTCCCATAAAAGTGGGTTTCCCAGATCCAAAAAGTTTTACATAGTATCAAAGCAGGCTTGGTCCGAATTATTAATTTCCCGATTGTCCGTCTGGATGTTCAGTCCCAACAGCTCAATCCGGTTACCACTGCGTTTATTTCAAGTGACAACTGGATGTCCAATCCCAGTTGCACCTGAAGGAGTATGTTAGAGTATCTCATATTGACTAAACATGAAAATTTTAAAGGGTTTATAAGTGATAAGGGTCGACTATCCAAATAACTAGCTCTAGTCATTTTGGTAATGATTAACCCAAGCCTAATTCTTGTTAATGGGCTCTACACACTACCAATATTAAATATTCTAATAATAAACAACCAACAAATTCAAGAACTCGCCTAAATTTTCAAAAAAAATATTCAAGAACTTGCCTAGATTAGGAAGTGCTGCTCTTCAAGTGCAGTTGTCAAGCAGCTCTAAGGATGTCGAAAAGCTTATGTTAGTAATGTAAATGCACCTATATGTAAGACCAATGTTCTTAATGTAATTTTGGAAGCATTTCAAAGAATGTTTTGCAAAATATTGATGGATACTGGGCGCTGTGTATATCGACCAGTGCAGTGCTGTAGCTAACGCGTTAAGTATCCCGCCTAGGGAGTACATTCGCAAGAATGAAACTCAAAGGAATTGACGAGGGCCCGCACAAGCGGTGGAGCATGTGAATGTTTTGCAAAATATTGACCTTTCTCATGAGGTTAAGCAAAAAAGAACACCAAAGAATGACCCAATTATTTGGAACACTATAGTAAGACAAGACGACACAGAAATCAAAAGGGCACAAGCTAACTTGGGCTAAACCATAAAGTATGCTCAACCTACCAACATGCCCAATAAACACCACATTCAAGTGCCTCTTCTTCCGATCTTCCAAATCATCTAGTTCTTCAACCTCTTCTGGAGTGAAAACTTTCATGTCGTTCTCCACTATTAGCAGACAATTGATAGAGTGAGCAGTAGTAAAAACAAAAGCAATTAAATCCCTAGCTTACTAAGCTAAAGACTATATTCTTATCAAAAACATTTCAAATTAGAATGGAATATTTACAGATACCTTTTGAATCAACCTGCTCTTCCTGTGATTTCAAAGAAGAATCGTTTTTTGTCTCTGAAAAAATTCCATGAAAATTTGATGCATTGATATAGAAGTAAATGACCCAGCTTATAGGGCTGAAAACTGGAGTGGTAACACAAAGATTACAAATTAGAAACGAACATGCTCAGAGTACCTCTAGAATCAAACTCCTCTTCCCGAGATTGCAAAGCAGATTCATCTTTTGGCTCTGAAAGAAGCCCATAAAAAGCATATGAAATGAAGCACTCAATATAGAAGCTTAACAGTCTTCACATGCTCAAATTGGCATAATACACAACAATAACAAACTTCTAGAACATGAAGAAAATATGAATGACATTGCTTTACAATATTTGCTGCCAAAAAGTCTTAGAAAATGCCCCACTTTGCAAAAAAAAGTAAGTAAAGACAATAAAAATATATTTGGGCATAACATAAAACCAACCACAATTTGAAACTTAAAAGGCATGAAAATAATTACAGGTTTATCCACACAAAAGTAAAATAAAACAAAGTAGGTAATGATTCATATGTCAAAATAAACAATGTCCCATGTTCACTTCAAGAGGAACGCAAGAATGCAAGGATCAGCATGTCAGACAATTAAGAAAACCAAACAATTAATGAAAAGGTCTAAACTTCTGTCCAGTATTTAGACACATAGTGGTTAAAGGTAATAAGAGACCTTTAATTAACTCAATCAGGATACCTGATGAAACTAGTGCGGTACAAGTCTCAAGTATTAATGAATCAATTGAAAGGGGGAAAAAAAGTTCCACAATCTACCACATGTCAGAATGCCAAAAGAGCAAATATAGATGTCATGCATAATTAAATTACATTTTATTGAAGGATCAAAAAAATTTTAGTTATGTTCAAGAGAGATATTTAATTGATTCTAGAGCATCCACTCAAATTTTGATTTTTACTTCATGCATAAACAAATTGGATGGCACTCAAATCTTTTATTTCAGTATGCTACTTGAAATTAAGAATGATATTAGAAATGGTAATTTGAACAAGAATTAAAAAATGTAAACAAAATCCATGTAAACTTTCACACAAATTAAAACATGCCCGGTAACAAGTGAAACACGAAGTGTACTAGACGACCAACCTTCCTCCATTCTATCCCAATTCTCCCCTTCGTCAGGCCTGGCACCTTCTGACCTAACCACCCCATAATTCTCTTCTGCTAAGATTTAGTTTACACATTCAACAAAACAGTGTTGAAAGAAAACATAATGGCAACCCCAAAAATTGAAGCAAAAGGGAAGACAAAGGAACAGAGAAAACAGTGAAATAGAATCAATTTTTCACAGGCAGTTGAGTCGAACGGTTATAAGTTACCACCTGCTGAATCAAGCTGTAATGAGCGAATCTCCTCCTCGATATCTACAATCAGTAAGAACGTTTAAACGAGTCAAGCTCGTCAATCAGAATATTCACATATAGCCAGTAGCTAAGGCAAGTTAGAAGCTAACAGTAACATTGGGTAAATGTAGCCACGCATCACAGAAAGCAACATCGAAATCTTAATAAAGCGTTCACATTCACCGCCTAAACCTGTAGATACCCAATCCACACAAAGCACAAGTACTTATCCAGTTATAACAGTCCTAGGACTATCGTTAGAATTCTTCAAATCTAATAAACCATCAGAAGCTAATGAGGTGAGAATATCCATATCACCAACTAAACCGGTAGATAAATTCCAGTCAACGAAACAAACTGAGAAAGAAGACGAAACGAAATCACCGCAAAAGAAAAAAAAAACAAAATTATGGAAAGTGATAAAGGTTATAGAACAGAAGTCCAACAATCAAATAAAAAAGAGCTTCAGATGAACATATTACAATCAATCTAAGTAGAAGAGAACGAAATTAGAAAAGTAAATAAGGGAAATTCGGGACGTACCCATGGCAAGGGGTTCTAGAATAAGGAAGCTAGGGTTTTTCAGAGGCAGGGAATTTGTATTTTAATTTATTTACTTTAAATGCTGATACTATTTCTTAAAACGGCAACTATTTAGTCTTGAGTAGCCAATCCGAACGAATGTGGTGATTGTTTGCATGTGGACTGCTTACAAGTAGAGTTCGCATTTGGTCCGGACCCAGTCCAACCTGACTGTCCCGTTGACTGGTTAGTCTTCAGTAGCCCATCCATACGGATATGGTGAATATTTGTGGATTGACATTTGGGCCCGGTCCAGTCCAGCCTGTTGATTAGTTAATCTTGAGTAGCACATCCGTGAGAATGTGGTGATTATTTGCACGTTGACTGTAAGATATGTGGTGATTATTTGCACGTGGACTGCTCACAAGTACAGTTGGCATTTGGGCCTAACAAATATAAGTAAAATAATATTATTTTGATATTAAAAAATTAGTTCAAGCCGGACCGAGATGGGCTTGGGTTTCGGCTCTGGACTTACTACCTCACAAGTCACAACACCATACGAGTTATGTTATGATTCTCTGGACACGTGGGGTCTATTTTCAAAGCCTCATGTTTTTTACGATCTATTTATTTTTTATTTATTTTCTATTTTCTATTTATTATATTTGTTTTTAAACTAAACAAAAAATTATTTGTTTAAAATTTTGGGTTTCTATTTTTGTTTTGGATTTGGTTTCTTTCAGTTTTTAAGTTATATTAAAACTATAAAAAGTAATTTTTGTTTTCTATTCATATTGTCAACTAAATATATACTATTTAATTATTTCATATATTAATTATTAATAAAATTTATAGATAATTTAATTTAATATTATAATTCAT
>JAOQMP010000006.1:27105807-27117809 GCA_027563575.1 Erythroxylum pedicellare
GTTAGCAACACTTTCACGCAAGGTAGTTCCAGATAAGGCCTTAGTTGATCATCATCCGTATTTAGCTTCTTCCCTATCCTTAGATTCTTAATCTCAACTGAGTCTATACACTCTGAAAATATTTTGAACGTTTCTTCACCTTTTTCTTCATCATTTAATTCCTCCAATTTGTTATGTAAAGGTAAAGAGTTAGTTTAAAAAATAATCATGGACTCAGTGGTTACCTCCGAGCTAAAAGATACGTCCTTTTCGACTTCGAACTCCTTTTCCACTTCTTTGACACAAAATTTATCAAGGGTTGGCCTTAAAATTCTCAAGCTCCTTATCACTTTGCAAAGTTTCTGCACAAACATCCATTGGATACACCTCGAGTTGATACAATTGCTCCTTTTCACTTTGCGATTCTAGGCGACTGAGCCTTATTGCCATCTGACTTATTTAGTGTTCCATGCTCTGTTGACTTGCTTTTGTCTCTTGTCAGAATTCTTACAACTACTGCTGCATATTCTGTTGAAATTGTTGCATATCCTGTTGAAACTGCAAATTGTTACCAGCAAGATTCTTAACAAGTTCTTCTAAAGATGCACCTGAATCATATTGGCTCTCCGAATCTTGGGTACTAGACCATGTGTTTTTTGAAAATTGCCCTCCATCCTTATGGAATTAGCTTTCACAATATTAATCAACTCTTTCAGAGATTGACCGGAGTTGTGATAGGAAACTTCTGGTCTGTACAAGAATTGTTATATGTCCTGCAAACTATCATGGAAGTAATTCTGGTGATTATCCTATCCATAACAAAAGTTAGGTTAATCACTCCAAACATTGTTATAGGATTGAGAATACGAGTCATAAAAGAAATTACTTCCGTCCATATCAAAAAATTTTTGTCAAACACAAAATAAAAAATGAAAAGATAACCAAATAACAGAAAAGAAATTAATTACGAACAAATAAATACAAAATAACAATTAAATCACAAATAAAAACTAAAACACCGTTCTCCCCAACAACGATTCCAAAATTGATCATGCATCGTTACGCTAATCAAAATAAAATTACTAGACCCACTACTATAGCAGTGGTCAGTCTAGGTTAATCTCACAGAGAGTGTGTGTAAAGTTTATGAAATGAAATTAACCGGTGTTTAGGTTTAAGGGGGATTTTGTTTTTGAAAAAAAGAAAATAAAACGAAACTAACTAATAAAAAATTAAAGAAAACATGCAAAAAAATGATAAAAGTGAAAAATTCAGTAGGGACTCAGTTCTTTAGTTTAAACTCGACCTATACCCTAACTAAGCATATTTTATTAGTTTGTTGTTCTTTAATCTCTCCTATCAATTATTAATCGTGGGTTAATAATTAACCTGAGTTTTTTCTTAGGTTTTTTTAATCAAGATACGATCGTTAATTAAACCTAACCACCGAATAATCTAGGATACGATCTCTAGATTTAATTAGACAGTAGCATTACGAATTAGAAAAACTGATTAATCAAGGCAACAATCACATACGATGTATCATTTAACCTAGGTCATGTTATCCCTAATGATTACAAATCATTAGTCGCTACACATGAATTTCAACATAACAATTACGAATTATATCGAAATTCTAGCAATGAGTTGAATGCATTAAAATCGTCAATTCACAATACCCAACAGGTGCATACACAAATAACCGAACAATAATGAAAATCCGATTATCCATATATAAAACCCAAATCAATTAACATAGGATAACACAATCAATTCCTAATGAGAGAAAGAAACAACAAAATAATAAAAAATTACTTAACCTGGGTCATTGGCGTCGATGTCACCTCTGAACCGATGTCGGGATGCCTAGCTCTTCATTGGTCTTTCCCAGAAAATTACTTCAGCCCTCATTCTAATCTCTACGCAAAAACCCTTACTGTTCACTGCCTAAGCTCCAATTTCACTGTAGTTGCTTACCCACTATAGCTGATGGGACGATTAAACATCCCTCTCTCATTTATCCACGCACTTCCGTTGACCCACGCTTGGAGCTTCTCTACACTGGCCCCTTACGCTTCTTCTTTTGTGACTGCTCACTCCTTCACTGTTGATTCTCTACTTGCGCCTCTACTATAGCGCTCCTCACTCTAGTGCTCTTCTTTTTTGTTTTTGTGCCGCCATTGTTTCTTATTAATGGGACAAATAAGGGTCTCCATCACTTAAACATTGTTCAACGCCCTTCAGCATAATTTTACCAAAATGCAGACATTGTCTACATTTCAGCAGGTCCTTCCTCACGATACAGCGCTGCCGTTTTGCCTTTTCTTTTTTTATAATTCTTCTATTTTGATTTTTATTGTCTTCTTCTTGCCTCATAAAAATAAGTGAAAATAAATCTTCAGAAAATGATGCTTTCGACTCACTTTAATTTCTATGCTTCCAAATTGTACCTAAAATCATATATGAATTAAAGTGAGCATCTTAAGCATTTTTATGTCAATAATCTCTAAGTGTAAATAATTAAATATATCAACAATTAAACACATATCAATATGATATATGTGTTTGCATAGAATTAGATGTACAATGTCTTTGCCATTTTAGGCAAGGGTTCTTCATTATGCAGATGATTTTCCTTAACATACGCTCTTCACCTCAGATTAGATGAAGCATAAATCATGGATTTAGAATCCAAGGATCATTTTGTATAAATCAAGATTGAATTAACAACTCAAAAAGGTATTTTCATAACACCCATAGAATTATAAAGGAATTAGGGTGATAAGGAATGGGCTTTTGTTCTTCACAAGCCCTTTTTTTAAAAATGAAAATCAAGTCTTTAAAGAACACCAGAAAGGAATTCTCTAAAGGAATGCAAGGAGCACTCAATGTGTTTATTGAGTCTAATTATAAATGAGTTTAGAGTGTTTATATACTAAAACTAATGCTTTAAGTCAAATCCCACAAAGATAGGATGTGGATTTCATCCTAAATAACAGACTCTTAACAACAAGCTTAAATTAGGCTATTTGGGCCCAAAACATACCAAATGGGTAAGTGGGTTTATCTAAGGCTAAAACCTGTTTATTAAGTCTTTAATAACTTAAGTAAGATGTCCAAAGCATAATCTAAGTCAGTGCAAACATATTACACCATATGGCTCAAAGATGCTTAAAATAGCCTAATTGTAATAAAAAAAAGTTGTTTCTAGTTGCACAATATAGTTAGCCTTCTTCATCAAGTCCATCTCGTTACTTCAAGCCTTAAATCATCATTATGAACTTAGTTGACATGCCCTTAAGTATTTTACCTTCTTCCTTTGCGTATAGATCCATCATCAGATTATTGAGAGTCTCTTTAGTATGTTTAGCCCATAATCATACCATTGGTCCTCCAAGATTCTCCAATGGATCTTTTGCCTTAATAACACTTTGTTGAGCTTGTTTAAGTGTTTCTCCTTGTTGTCCAAGCTCTCCAACATGTTCCATTCCTTTCGTGTTGTCTGAGGCCACTTTGGATGCTTGATCTCCATCCTTCCCCCTCTCCCCAAATCAGCTTCTTCATCTATAAAATCAAAAGGAGATAAATCAACAAATGTTGAAAGTAGCATGAATATGTATTCATCTAGACAATCATCATTTATGTGTTCTCATTGATTCTTTTCACCATGTGAAACAATCCATCAACATGTAGCTATAACTTACATTTTTGTTTGCTTAGAAATCTTTCCTTTCTAAAGTGTACCCAAACCCAATCACTAGGTTTGGACATCACTTGCTTTCAACACTTATTAGCATGCTTCTTATATTGTTATATATTTTTCTATATATTCTGCCTTGCCTTCTTATAAAGCTTCTTCACCAATTGGGCTTTTTTCTTTTAATTCAAGCTACATCTTTAACCTAATGACAAAAGAAAAAGATCTATAGGACATAGTGGGTTAAATCCATAAACAATTTCAAATGGTGAAAAACCAGTGCCATTATGTATGGTTAGGTTATGTGAAAATTCAATAAAGGGCAAAGACTCTTCTCATGTTTTTTAAGTTGTTACTAACAACAACATGCAATAAACATCATAGTGTTCAATTAACCACTTTAATTTGATCATCCATTTGTGGATGACAAGTTTTAGAAAACAAAATCTTAGTTCCTAACTTTCCCCTACAAAGTTTTCCAAAATAGTTCAAGAATTTAGGGTCATGGTCAGAAACAATGATTTTAGGAACTCCATGTAATTGAATAATTTCAACAAAGAACAATTCAACAATATAATTAAGATGAATCATTAGTTCTATCATATGAAATGAAGTGTACCATCTTAGAAAACCTATCAACGACTATAAATATTGAATTATGATCCCTCATAAACCTAGGTAAACCTAAAAAAAAAGTCTATAAAGATGTCTACCCATGTTTCATTAGGTATAGGCAACAGTCTATACAATCTGTAGGGTTGTACTCTTGATTGAGCTTGCCTACACTCCACACATCTCCTACATATTCTTTCTACATCTCTCCATATTTATGGCCACAGGAAATGTCCATTCAAAATATAAAGAGTCCTTTTAAGACCAAGGTGTCTCATTAAACCTCCAAATGCAATTCTTTCACTAACAAATCTGTCCAGGAACTTTAGGGTATACAAAGCCTATTCTCTCGAAACAATATCCCTTATGCCTAAAGAGCTTCTTATTGGTAGATTTCTCAAATGCCTTAAACACATTTCCAAAATCATGATAATCATTGTGGAGCTCCTTAACGTGCTCAAAACCTATTAATCTAGCATTGAAAGTGCTTACAAAGCATGTCTCTTAGACAATGCATCCACATCTACATTTACCTTTCTTTGTTTATAATTGGCCACAAAAGGAAATGTCTCTATAAAATCCACCCACTTGGTATGCCTTTTAATAAGTCTGTTTTGTCCCTTATATGCTTCAATGACTTATGGTCAATAAGGTTCATAAACTTTTTAGGCTACAAATAATGATGCCAAGTCTTTAAAGGCCTAACCAATGCATATATCTCCTTAAGTAGTGTAAGGTTGCCCTATTAAGTTTTTCACTAAAGTATGTAATCAGTTTCCTATCTTGTGTCAAAATGGCCCCTATTCCAATCCTACTCACATCACATTCTATCAATAAACTTAGGTAAAGCTAAGATAGGTGTTGTACTAAGTTTCTCTTTCAACAAGTGAAATGCCCTCTCTTACTCACCCCTATTTAAATCCTGTTGATAATTGTATATTATATTATAGTATGTTTTCTAGAGGTTTAAGTGTGTTTTAAAGTTTTCTCTTAGATGATAATCATGTGTTTAGAACTTAGAATTGTGTTATTATTGGTGTTTTTATATGTTTTAATTGTTTGATTGTTTTGGAGGAAGGATTTGATCTTAATTTTATGTTTCAAGGGTTGTTTTATGTGTTTATTAGTGAGTCGAAACAGGAAAAATTAAAGAAAAGATAAAGAACTTAAAGAATTGGAAGATGCACTGTAACTCCATATGGGATGTGCCTCTGTCACGATCGTGCATCATGGACAGTTGATTATGCACAACTTTTCTAGCATGCGAAAATTTTGTATTCTTGACATTTTAGGGCTATTTTTGGAACCAAAATAAATGAGAAAACCCTAGAAAGAACCATTGAAGCCTTAAGAAGTATTTAAGGCAAAAAGAGGCTACACATTATAAATAAGGAGATCAAAGTGGAGAAATTAAGTTCAACTCAAGTTTTCTAGAATTTCCAAATCAAGACATAAATTTCTTTTCTTTCTTTTCTCTACTTATATTTCATTTTGTTGGATGTTAATTTAAATTATTGAGATGTTAAACATGATTGTGGATTTCTAAATCCATATTAGGACTATTTTGTTAAATTTTATTATTGTTGAATTCAATATATATTAATGCTTTGTGGTATTTGTTATACTTATACTTGATAATAAATCGAGAGATTGAATCAAGTTATATGTGTTAAGGTGTGCAACGAGAGTTCGTAACTTAATAGACTTGTAAATATCAAATTGATAAACAATTGAAGAGAGATCTTAATTGAGACTTAATTATCATTAGGATTTTTTCAAACCCAATTTAATAGTTAGGAGTAATTTTGTGGATCTAGAGGCTACAATTCTATTGTTAACTATTTGAATTGGGATTACTTGATTATATCTTAAGAGAGGGCAACCAAAACCTTAGGATATCTAAGATCAAGCATAATTGAATTAACAAGATAAAGGGAAGACAAAATAAGGATAGAATAACCCATAAGTTTCCATTATTGATTAACTTCATTCTTATTGCTAGCTTCACTTATTCAATTATTTAGTTTTGTTAACTTATTTCAATTTCAGTTAATTTATTTTAATTCAATTCATTCAATATTTTATTGCCTTAGATAAAGTGTATTTATTTTGTTATGTGACTAATTAATCCTCGTGGGAATGATATCTTTAATACTACAAGTTACAATCTGTATACTTATAGTACAGAAGCTTTTATATAAAAGTGTCTACAAGTTTTTTGCATAATTTTTGGGGATTAAATCATCATCTTATTCAATTTGAATTCTTTTATTTAAGGATGCTAATACTTTTCTTGAGTGATTGTAGGTACATTAATGCAAGAATCATAAGGAGCAAATGAGCAAATTGTAAGCCTTTTCTTCCAACCTAGCGAAGGAATTATATAATGAATGGGAGTTATAAAACTCATATAATCTTTAATGGAAGAACTACCCAAATTATTTTTGGAATAACAATGCAAGGAACAATATGGGAGCAAAAGGTCCACCAAGTTTCCAATAGGATAGGCTTGAATCTTTACAGTCCAAGTTAAATAAGTTAATGTATGTGTTAATGATAGCTTGAAGCTAACTACTAAATAATAATTTCCTAACTACCAAACTATGCAGTAAATGATGAGCTAGGGTCAAACCACAGAGAGCTGGGATACAAATGTTATTTCAAATGTTGTAACAAAAGACAGAAACACACTGAAATGATGAAGACGAGACAACTAATATGCAATGAATGTAACCAAAAAGATAAGCACAAACCAAATTTAGAAAAGTCTAATAACAATGGTAAAGAAGTGGGTTGGAGATATCTTTAGGATTTTGAGATGTTCATTGATCCTTAAATCTAAACAAAAGGGTACTCTCATTATGGTGTTAGCCTATGGACTCAATTAAGCTCTCAAACCCTTAATCTCTTTAAAATAGGCAAAACTAATAAGCTCTAAAAATGCCCCGATCTCCACTATAACCTAGAATAGGCTCTTTAAGTTTAATAGTGAAGATGCATTAGGTACTACGAAACAAATAACGGAGGTCACCTACTCATAAGCTCGGAAGGTGTAACCTAAAGGTATAGTATCCTAGATTAGTTGATTAAGTATCCTAACAAATTCAAATAATCTGTTGCCACTTCTAGGAATCACTATGGACTATTAAATATCATAAGCTTTACCCTAGCCTTCGGATTAGAAAGTTACCTAAAGGGTGATCAAACCTATAAGCAATTCCTAATTCATGACATTCATCTTAAATCTCAAACCAACCTAAACCTACAAGCTCCAATTTAAGACAAATTCAACTCCATTATCACAATTGCCATCCCTTCATCCTTATAATATCTCAAAACCCCTAAGTATCCTAGCCATACATGTTCATATTAAGCATAATTGATATTAAATAAACAAAACCCATAATTAAATAAAACCAAGGCTAGAAATATAAATGAAGTGATAAAAACCGAAATTCAACACTAACTTAACAGAAATCAAAACTATTTATGCTAACAAATGACTAATCATACCCCTAAATTATAAACTTTAAACTAATTGCATCAAAATGAAAATTCCATCACACACAACTTACACAAAAACCTAAATTAATTGATCATGAATCTAAGAACATACATAAATCCTAACTATTAGGCACAAATTAATCAAGAGCATCACAAATAAGCAAAAACCTATAACATAAACCATTAAACATTCAGATTCCCAACAAATTTAGATCTGAAAAGGCACATAAATAAACTCAAACAACCAAGATTAAAGCTGGAAAATTGAAGGAATAAACATCCATTGATATAACATAAAGGCTCCTTACAAAATTCATAAAGATCAACTACAAAATCCATCAAAGATTCATTCTAAATATTCTACAACATATAAAAACATGATTAAACACAAATTGAGTATTCAAACACAATAATAGGTTTGAAAAGACATTGAAATGCATAAGAAAATATAAGATGATTCAATCCTATCAACTAAACTCTAAGTTTGATAGCCAAGATGAAGTCAGAAAAGGATGGCAACAAAATTCGATCATATAATGAAGAACCACTGCTCTTCTATTTATAACTTAGAGGTTCAAGTTGAGCAACTTTCCAATGCAATGTTAACAAGGAATGTGGGCAGTCTTCTAAGCAACACGGATGCATAACTGATATCTTTATTGTGTTATGACATTTATGGGAGTAACAATTCTAATCATCAATGTCAAGCACCATATTATATTTGGGAGAAACCATATTGCATGCAAAACTAGCCTCAGAATACACCATATGAGCATACTAATACTAAGTCGGATACAACATGTTATTAGAACCTATTAATGCCTTAGAGCGAAGAGTAGGCCAAGGTCGATGACATGAATGAAGTTGTTGTTCAAGAAGAGAAAGAAGAATAGAGGACAAAGGCAATCAAGGTTAAAGAAGAGAAGGAAGTCTCTTTTCCAAAAGAGGAAGCAGAAGAGTGGGCAAAGGTGGTTATGGAAGAAAAAAAGCGACTCACCTTCCCACATGACAAATTGTTGGAGTTAACTAAAGATTTAAAGAGACTAATCATTCCTTATTTGATTGATAGTTTGTTATAGAAAAGGGCATTAATAGCATCACTTGGATTTCTTAATTTGATCAATTATATCCATTTTATCTTACAACATCTAGCTTATTTATAAGCTACTAAACTGCCATTGGGAGAAACAGGTGGAAGCAAGCCACTAATTATAGATCTAGGTCGACGATAGATGTGAAGGGTACATCAAGCTAGCGATGTTAAACAATTGCTACTTGAGAGGCAACCTAAGAATTATGATAGGTTATATATTTTTATTTTATTTCATTTATTAGCATATTTTGTTACTTAGGATTTTCATAATTTCTTGCATATATGTTTATTATTTTATTATTTTTGGAGTGATTTTGATTCATTAATATCATATTTGTAAAGATTTTACAACTTAGGGAATAAATTCTAGAGGATGTATAAGAAAAATGGCACGAAATATGCCAATTTTGGAGGGTGTACAACCATGCACAATCGTGCAGCGTGATGCACATCATGATCATGACAGATGCATTTTTACCCAGCTGCATAATCATGCAACATGCATGATTGTGCAAGCCCCCTTTTGTCTTTCCGCAAACCCTAACCCTATAAATAATAATTTTCTCTTTGTCCAACTCTCACCTTCTCTCTCTAAGTAGTAGCCACCTCCATAGCTTATTTTTTTGTCTCAAATCTTTATTAGATTTTACTTGGTTTTTACTTATTTCTTTCATCTTTCTTCTAGATTAACATTATTTCCATACAAATCTAGTGATTCCCATCCTAAAAACCATCTTTTAGTAAGTTATGCAAGATTTTATCCACACTTTCTCTCTCTTGCCTTTTTTGATATATATTGTGTTTTTGTTATGGTTTTTTGGTTATTTTTATAGGTTTTACTCTCCATCATGTCTCCAAGAATCAAACAAATTACAAAATTCTAGAACACTAAAGGAAAAGCGAAGTTGTTGGGTAATGGTGCGCAAGGTTTAGCCAAGAATTTTGGAGCTTGTTTTTCAATCTTCTCTAAAAAAGAAGGTAAGAAGTTCCAAAACCTTCATTCTAAAATAATTACTGCACCTCAATATTTTAATTTTTCAATTTTAGAAGGTTTAGATTTGAAAGGAAAAGTTGAGGTTTTAAGTGTTAGAATTCAATAGGATAAATTTATACGTTGTAATTATATTGTGTTTAAAGAATTGACCCTTGAAATTTACACTACTTTACACTATGAGTTAGGTAAGTTAGATAATTTCTTGTTTGATTGTGAGGAAACCATTATAATTTAGGTTATGATATCATGGAACAATTTTTTTTTCTAAAATCAAACATTGTTGAAAAAATAAAAAATTTCATGCAAAAGATGTTGAAAAAAGTTAACGATATTTGTTTAATCCATAAAATGCACGTAATAATGTTATTAAGAATCATGAACACTTGTTATTGCATAAATTAATGTGTAATGTTGTTTTTGCTATGAGTCAAAATAACAAATGCTGTAGAAAAGATTTATTTCTACTTTAGTTTACGGATAATAAGGTTCAATTATGCAAATCCATCCATAATTTTCAAACTATAGTTACTTCGCTGAATAAGAAAAGTAGCTATCTAGGCATGGGTTTTCTTGTAAATGCTCTGACTCAACTGCCTGATGTTAATATTGATAAACTAACTGTTGTTTTTCCTAAGCATTTAAATCACAAACATTTAAGGAGAGTTGAAATCTTAGAGTGCCGAGCTATGGAACTCCGAGATATTGGCTCTAAATCAAATGTGAAACATAGGACAAGACAAATGAGTTCTAGTTTTGCACTTCTACAACAACACTTGCAAGTCTCATTAAGTGATGAATCCGAGGAGGAGGAAGAAGGTTGGGATAAGGTTCTCGAAAAAATGGACAAGAATAACAAGTGCCTAGAGGATCGTCTGGATACCATGGAGGCACAACTGAAGGAGATCATGTGCCAACAACTATATTAAATGAAGAAATTATTAAAAAAAATTTCCATCCATGGTATCCAAGTTCCATCTCCAACACCGTCACCACCTGAATCTCTATAAATATTCTTGCTCTTACTTTTATTTATTTTTATTTCTCTTTATTTTTATTGTTTTGGTTTTAAGATTGAGGACAATGTGTTGTTTAAGTGTGGGGATCTATACGTACTTGTATATCATTTTTTAAATATAAAATTTGTATTGTCTCAAGCTAAGCTTGATAAAAAATACATCACAAAGGTAAAAGACCTTAGTTACAATACCAACAATTGACAAGAGCTAATCCTATATATGTTACCTAAATAAGTAAGAGAAACTACTTTGATAAACACTCATGAAACCTGTCACAAAATCAGCACAAAGAAGGAAAAACACAAGATGCCATACAAAACCTATTAACCACAATAACATGGTTAGTCTTTTGCACTCAACGCTATAATACATAGTCAACAATTAGATAACCAGTAGAGAAAACAACCGGCATTTACTATAATAATGCATAGTGGAGAACATCATTTCCCATAATCTCATGTCAATAGACATTCCAACGTCCCCTCATGCTGGAACTGAGGTAGAGATGTTTTTCTTTGACCAAAAGGAGTTCCCTTACCCAAGACAAAATGTTGTCAGCTAGCTATTGATTTCCTTCGCCTTTCCGATACACAGTCGACGATTTTGCTCCTTCCATATATAGTAGATTATGCAGCAAAAAGCAATTTGGAGAACAACCTCATGTTATGGTAGGTGATTGATCATGTTTGTAGTCTATCACACTACGTTTTCCCAATTATCTTGGGGGAAAATACCTGCATAATGTGTTGGATTTTGCTCTAAATAACATGTGAGAAATGTCATTGAAAAAATAAATGGTTATAGGTTTCACATTCTGTTGCACATAGGCAGCAAGTGGCATCAAAATTGGTGGCATTTCCATATTGTCGAGCTTTCATTTTGAGCCTATCTTTCATTGCAAGCCAACATATAAAGGCTACTTTTAGGAATAATTGGTTCTACCATATAATTTTGAACCAAATGACTCTAGGTAGCAATACCTTAAATGTAACATCCCATCACCGATGGGAAGGATAAAATAGTAGATTGAGACGGGTTATGAGTGTGTAAACTTATCTCGGCATGTTCATGCATAATATGGCCTCCATATATACATGAATAGAAATT
>JAOQMP010000006.1:27117909-27132899 GCA_027563575.1 Erythroxylum pedicellare
TTGATGTTTTATTATGATGCCATGTGAAGTGATTATAGTGATTGCTCGTAGCTCACCCTTATCGTAGGATATGTACCGGAATGACCTGGCGGCGTCCCGGTGTGTACCCTGCGGTAAGGGAGTGCGACATTAAATAGGTTGTAGCATGATCTATTAGAAAATTCCTTACAGTAGGTATCAGTCCATATAGTTATATCCTCATACCCAACTGGTGCATAATTAGAGAGTAGATTAATAATGCTAGCAACCCCACAAAAGTTGTATACACAATGACTAAAAAATATTATGGAGCTTACTTTTGCTTGAATAGCTATTTGGAGTAACAAATGTCAAAGTTCATCCCTGTTGATAAGCAAACTCATCTTAAACCAATTATCAAACCAAAACCATGTTGATTTGCCATTCCTAACTTATTTCTTCATCAAGTGATAGATCTGGGGTCTCATTCTCAACATTTGTCTAAAACTCTATGAGTTTTCACAAGTTTGCTCTAATTGCCAGAAGCTTTTCTCTTTCATATAGCATTTATTTATCCATTTGGACCATAGAGCTTCCTTGGTCTTGAATAACCTCCATATCTGCTTTATGAGCATTACTTTCTAAATAGTCTAAAGAGAAGTGATCCCTAAGCCCCCCTCCTCCTTAGAGAGACATAATTCATCCCACTTAACTTTGGCTCCTCATGAGTTACCAATTTTTCCAACCTATAAAATTGTTTAATATACTTCTCAATCTCCTTTATAGTCTTCTTAGGTAGCACCAGATGAGCGCTCTAATGGGTGTTAATGTTACGTAACACCAAGGATATCAACTGAAATCTTCCCGCAAAAGACAACCACCTATTTTACCAAACATTGATCCTAGTTTTGTACATTTCAATTAAAGGTAAGCAATCCCTATACTTTGATTTGTTTATAGTGATCGGGATACAGAAATATTTGAATGGAGGGGTATGAAGCTGAAGTTGTGTCAATCTACTTAACTCCTCCATATCCAACACATCTTAAGAAACATATACATAACTTTTTTTTAGAATTGATACTCAAACCAGACATCTTACTTAACTCGACAAGAATACTCATCATGAGATGTAAGGAGTATGGATCAGTGCCATACATAAAAAATAAATCATCGAAGAAAGCTAGATGACTTAGCTTGAGCACCTCACATTTATAATGGAAAGTGAATCTTGGATTCTCAACTGTAAGGGTAGCTAACATTCTTAAAAGGATCTCAATGATGAGTGAGAATATATAGGGTCCCCTTGTCGAATGCCTCTGTAATTTTTAATGAACTGAGTAGGTTTCCCATTGGGAAGTATGCTAAAATTAGCAGAAGAAATACACTTTGTTATCCATCCACCAAAGGTATCTAGGAAGCTAAAAATTTGAAGACAATTAATGATTAAATCCCATCTAATGGTTACTTTCAAGAAATCAATCTTAATGCAACAACTCTTGATAGCCCTCTTCGAATTGTAGTCCCTCATTAACTCTGAAACAAGCAAAATATTATCCCCAATATTCCTTCGTCGAATAAAATCTCCTTGAGAAATACTAATAATAGGCTCCAATCATTTCTTTAATCTGTCCATAATAATTTTCGAGATGAGTTTATAAATGGTGTTGCAACAAGATATGGGTCGAAAGTCTTTCATGGTAGAGAGGTTTTGAACTTTTGGAACTAATCAAAATATACGTTATGTTGATTTCCCTAAGTTTTAAAGAATGAAAGAACTCCTGCACAACTTCTACCACCAATTCTCGTATACAGTTCCAAGTGTTTTGGAAGAAATAAACGTTAAACTTGTCTAACTCGGGAGCTTTAGAAGGATTTAAACTAAAAGGGTGTTTTTAATCTCCACCTCCATAATTGGGCTAATTATGGCTTCCCTAACTTCTTGATTGATTCCCTCATTAATAAACAAAGAGAGATCACAAGTTCTACTCGATTTAGGTGTAACTAAAAGATCCTTGAAAAACCTTGTAGCAATATTCACTATATCAATCGAATTAGTACATAAATTACCCCTCTCTTCAGCTAGCACAACAATTATGCTTCCATTTTGTCTAGCTAAAATAGAGTTGTAGAAGAATTTTGTATTTGTATCCCCATCCCGAAGCCAGGTAACTCTTACTTTCTGTTGCAAAAGGGAGTTATGAGCATTCAGAGTTGAGTTATTGTCCCTAAACTAAGCTATTTCTAGATTTCTTAAATTAACATCAAGGGGAATCATAACAAATATGTTGAATCTCTAGCATCTTTGCCTTAGTATCTCAAAGCATGGTGGCAGTATCGAAATTGCTTATCTTCAATAGGGCTTTAACTGCACCTCGAACAAGCTACAACTTTTTCATCAACTAAAATTCCTTGTATCCTTCCAGTAGCATGTCCCACTAATTGCGTACAATCTCTTCAAATTCTGGCTTTTCAACGAAAAATTAAAAAAAACCTGAATGGGGACCTAGAAAAATAATCACCATGCATGCTTTATATCCCTATCTAAGAGTGATCTAAGCATCTAGGTTCACCAAATTAAGCAAATGAGTTTGCAAATGTATCTAGCGATAACTAATTGACCATAACTCTATCCAATTTTTATTTTAGAAAATACTCACCCTATTGCTTATTGTTCCATGTATAAAGAAACCACAGAACATAAGTCTACCAGGTTTAATGACAAAATAATCTCTCCAATTCCCTCCCAACTCCCCTTAAGCGTGAACTACCACCTTCAGTTTCAGGTGTAGAGAGTACATAATTAAAATCTCTTACAATTGTCCAAGGTCTACTTATCGACGCTTGGATTACCTTACGATCCTCCTATAGTTGGGCCCTTTGAAAAGGGTGATTTGTTGCATAAATAAAAGAGGGATCAAAGCTACCATGTATATCCTGTAACTTACATTTGGTTTAAATAATCTGGTTAGACATGAGTCGTTTTTGAAGTCTAGCTCTCTCCATGTTGTAAGCTATAATGATCCTGCCATTATAATGAAAAGAATGTTTTGTAATCATTTCCCATTTATCACCTAAAAAAGCAATTGATGCTTGTAGCTTTAGAAGCTTTATTTTTGTTTCCAAAAGACACAACACAACTAGTTTTTCCCCCCATAATCATATCCTTGACAACCTATTGTTTCAAAGGGTTGTTAAGCTTTTAAATATTCTACACTAAGACATTCATTGATCAGGTGGGAGTTTGGGGCTCCCTCAACCAATTTCTACCCTTGGATTTGGCAAGCTTTCACTTGTTAGTAACCAACAAAAAATGGCACAAATCATGGTCCTTATCTAGCTCTTCCTCAAACCTAGGATTAATGGAAGTAATTGCAGTAGCTTGGACTGTATTATCTTGAATCTGCTCTCACAAAATCTGCTTTTGAGGTTGCTCTTTAATAGAAACCTACTTCTTATGCATCTCACTTTGGCTATTCAAATTCTTCAAAAACGTTGAGTCCCCTTGCTGTTCTGCCTCCACATTACTTGTATTTTTAGATCCCAACTGCTCTGTATTCAAGGAATTTTCAACACCCATTAATTCATTGTAATTACTAGACAAGAACTTCTTTCCGTAGGTTGCCATACTTTATGTGTCATAGCCTGCTTTTCAAATTGAGGGATTAGAACCCTAGATTATTGCATAAAAGCTATATCATTGAGAATTCATGAATTGCATTTCATTCACATGCATAATAATATCATAAACATATGAATTATGATTTAGTACACATTGCAAAGAATGTATATGCACTTAATTGATTAATTTTGAGGTATGAAAGGTTTACAATGATCGTGATGTGAATTGTATATTGTTTATGCCTTGCATTTTAGTTTGATTGATTACAAGTAGTAAATTTAGAATTAATTGGTACAATTAGAAAATTGATGAATTAAAATGTACATTTGGTCTAGGAAAAATGCCAAGTGGTAAGACAAGTTGACGTATGGAAAATTAGGATGACTAAGCCTATAAATGAGTGATATTTGGCATAGGTAATTAATTGACAAATGGCAGCAATGAGTGACAAATGGCCTAGCATTTGGTGACAATTGGCAGCTTGTGGGGAGGACAAATGGATTGCATGCATGGTGACATATGCCATTGTAACTTGGTGACACCTTGCACCTAAATGAACTAAATTAGTGCAGAACATGTTTATATTATGTTCTTCACTCTTCACTCTCTCCACCAAAACACACTCTTATTCATAGCTCTGGAAATTTGCTTCAATTGTATTTAGTTGCCACACTAAAACCCATGCTTTTACCCTCACAAAGTTAGGTAAAGAAATAGAACATAGTTGTTCTTGTTATAGCCTTTGATCCTAGCCAAAATCCATCCAATTCCCACCTTGAATTTGTGATGATTTTGCATCTATGGAGAGTTGAATTAGCTTGATCTTTGAGCTATAATTTGAGATAAACAAGTAAGTAAAAGATTGTTCTTTATGGCATGTTATAATAGAAATCTTAGGATGAATGAATTAGGATTGATTGCATGTTATATTGATGTTGAGGTTATGTTGGAATGTGATAGTGAATTGGATAGTTTCTGATTTGTTTTGATGCATGAAAGAAAATAGTTATGAGCTGCCAAATGAATGATTTTGAGTTAGAAATGGAGATGAGATTGGTGAGGAGTTGACATATAATTAAGGTACACTTGAGGCATAATTTAGGAACTATTATGAAGGTGTTTTGAAATTGGAAAGAAGGTGTTTAAATATGGAAAATCGCAAGAAAATGGATAGTCCATGATCATGGCACTCGTCCAATGACCATGGACAAATGCATTAGCTTCTGTCACGATCACAGGAAGGTATCCCATGATCGTGGGCAAGGCTTTGACATGGTAAATTCTATTTTGTGCAATTATTAAACCAGATGAGGACAAGACACTTTACATTAGCGTATTTAAACTTGATTAAGGCTTGAAAATGAACCTAGTTTGATGTTGGATTAAGTGGTTAAGGGTTTGGTAAGTTAGGTTGTTAATTGATGTTGAAACTTAAAGAATGGATTGTTTTGACGTCAATGTATATGAATTTGGGAAGTATGAGTTGTTAATGGTATAAAGATGTTCTTATGAATGCAAATGTGATTCAAAGGATATAAGTAATGAATTAGGTATGATTGAATGAGAATTGGGAAATTGTGTGAATATATATAATGCTAGGAAAGGATTGATGAATATATGATTGATGAATTTAAAGCAATCAAACATACTTAAGGCATAACCTAATTGCAAACAAGTTATTACAAGCTACGATAATTGAATGATCAAGATTTGTAAATAAGGATACATACCAAGATAGTCAATTGAACATATGTAAGGCCCCAAAATATATCCTAGTTAAAATGTAAGTACATGCATAATATGTGGTTAAACATTGAGATGAGGTTAAGTATGTCATATGACTTGAATTTTTGTTTGATGATTTATAGTTCATGAATTGGAATTAATTCATTCCATTAAAGAATTGAGGTAATTAAATGTACATTTGGTACACGGAAATTAGAATGACAAGGCCTAGGAATTAGTGACATTTGGCTTAGCTTATACATTAACAAATGGCCTAATTGAATGGTGAAATTCGGCAACCACATATGATGACATGTAGGTGGTTTCATTAAAGGACATATAGCATACCTTGAGGTGTTACATGTGCCTATAGTAAATCATGACAGCTTGCAAAGCAAGTGCTTATTCACTTCAGCTCATTTGGAGTTTCTACAGTCTCTCTCTATGCTTGCATATGCATTCTCTCCACCGAAACCCCTCCCATTTTCTCTCAACTTTTGGAATTTTGTTGGAGTCTGGATTATCAACCCTTGGAAGCTTTGTATGTTATTAAAAAGTAGGTCATGTGATTCTATGTATTATTACCTTAGTGATGCTGAAAGTTGCACATTAAACTTAGGTATATGTTGGTTCTTTGGAAGCTTAGTTTAACTGGGTTCTTGAAGTTGAATTTGAATTTTAGTAAGATAAGGGAATTATAAACTTGGTATCTTCTTATAACATGTATTGTTTGATGTTTTAAATGGATCAAATGTATAATGAATTAAAAAATAATTGAGGTTAGATACATGCTAGATATTGGTTAGAAAGAATAGTTCCATTGGACAGGTATTGGTATTTTAACCATATCTTGACCTGTAGCCATTCAAATGAGATGAATTTAAATTCATATTAAACTAGATACATATATATACAACTTTTATGAAGGAGAAAAATTTTATTTCTTTCACTAAAAGTGTCAAAATTTGTATTGAATTCTAGTTTTTGGATTCTGTCACTATTTGAGGACAATTTGTAGTATTTTGGGTATAACAGTCAATATACTGAACCAAATTGCATAAATTTGGTGTCATTAGAAACTTAAGACATAAAAGAACAATTTTTAGAAGAATTTTTGGCCTAAATCCTTAATTTTAACTATCAAAATGACTATGTAAAATTGACCTAAAAGTCTATATTGGGAAGTGCTGGAAGAAATTGGAATAAAATGTAGTGAACAATCGTGCACAAGTACAATCATGACTCTAATGAGTCATGAAGGGGTTGGAAGATCATGTATAAGAATGATGGTAACATAGGAGGATCAATTGGAAGTGCACGATCGTGCACAAGCACGATTATAATAGTGGATGTAGTCTGTTGTTTGACAACTTTAAACATCCTTTACTCTTTTGATCGTAACTGCTTCTTCGGACTTCTGATTAACTTGAAATTTGGACCATAAACTCCTCATACATTGTTGCACCAAGTTTCATTGTCATCTTAAATCATTAATAATGAATTATTATTTACCAAATGCTCAGGCATGGAATTTTGGAGATGTTATATAAATGAATGAGAGTTTGGATAATGTATGACATGTTAGTTTGTTTGGAATCTATGATTATGTCAAGTTGAACAAATTTGAATATTTTTCAATATGTTCCTCATATGAGGATTCTAAAATGAACTTATTTTTTTTAAACTATTAAGTCCTAATTGTGGGTAAATAGGCATGCCTAGAAGGGTCTACAACTGCTCTTGTGACACTTTGGTGTCTCCCGTTATTGAGACATAAGTCTCTCCTGTTCTATGATACCAATCACGGTATCTCCTATATGAGTCTCGTTACCCTCTTCTGTAAAACGGATTAGCAGTCTAGCTTGTTTTATATTTTGATAAATGTTTAGTTTTGCTATAAATAAAGTCCGTTCTGCTTCAAATCATGTTCTGTTCTAAAGGGTTTATACCCTATTATGATATTCAGATTTGACATTTCTAAATACTGATATAAGATTTAAATGATTTGCTTCAACATGAGAAATATTCTATATTGATAAGTTATATTAGGTTATGAGATACATTGTGTTTGAATTTTGATACTAATTAGTTTTACTTTGGAACATATATATATTTTGTTCTACTATGTTATATTCTATCCAGTGATTCATGGTATTTGGATTGCTTTGAATATGTGAATGTTTAGATGACTGTTAGAAACAGTTGACAATATGTATCTTGTTTAGTTGTTCCCTACTAAGCTATATGCTTAGCACGACCGTGTAGGTTCAGAGAGAAAGGTATATGGGTAAAGACAACTGTAGTGGACAATAAAGATTGTATTTTACTGTGAATAATGTTTAGTTTGTTGTTGTTACTGACTTGTACTCAATATGATGAGACAATTTGTATTTTGCATATATGGTTTGTAATATTTATACACAGGAAGAAATTTGAATTTTCAAGGCATCTAATATATTTGTGTTATGTCATTACATATTGTATAGTATGTTTAAAACATAATGAAAGGTAAAGTAATGTATGGTGCTTTAGTTTTTGAGAATGCTTGGAATTATTGGTACGATATGTTTTGAGTGCTGTTATGTATGGCATTTGGATATCCTTCCAAGGGGTATGTGGGTGTTACAGCATGCATTGAACATGACATATAAACATGTGTATGATTGAATAATGATGTGATTGATCAACTTAGTAATGTGTGAACTACATATATATATTACATGATTAAAGAAGCACAAGAAGATTGTCAGTCTCCAGACATTGCTGTATCATCAAGGTATTAGCTGATCTGGAGCGTACTGTGAGTTAACCTAGATGTGTAACTCAATTATATGTGCATTTGTATGATCTGTATATTGAAAATGAAATATGTGAACAATTGGATGTGAAATGCCAGAATAAATATGAATCATGAGAGTAATTGAATGTGAAATGCCGGAATGAATATGAATTGTGTGAATAATTGAATATGAATTGCCGGACTTAGATCCGATGAAATTGATACATATGACAGGATCACACAGGAATGAAAGGTAATGAAATATGACATATGAAATGATGCATTGCATTGAAATGCATCATCAGATAAAGAAGTTATGATCGGAGTAACCAATGTGAAAAAGAGTTTAAAGCTCATAAATATGCACAAAGAGCCACTGACTTAGTTATCAATAAGCCTGATATCTATAATGGGTATAGGATAGTATATAAAATAAGCCTGATATCGACAACGGGTATGAGACAGTATATGAAATGAGCCCGACATCTATAACAGATACGGGATAATAAAGAAAGGCGTAGTCACAACAAAGTAATAATGAATGGAGACATATGTGTGTCTGCATATATATTCTTATATATATATATTTGAATTTAAATGAATTACTGAATTGATTGAAATACAGTTGAAGAGTAAATAAGGATTTGTTATGATCTGAAATGTTAGCTTATCTTATATGCTTATGAAAATACGATTATTTGGATAAACTTGATAGAGTGTGACAAAATATGATGTGATAATCAGTATTAAATGTTATGAAATACTTGGTGGATTGGGATATGATTTGCCTCTGTGTTTCTGACCTGAGTGAAAACATTAATGATGGTTTACTCACTGAGTTCGCAAACTCATCAAAATTACAACGTTGATTTTCAGGTTTAGAGGAGATATAACTATTTTAGTTGAAGTAGCTTTTGCATTTGGATATAAGTCAGAGTCGGGATCAGTTATACCTGTAACTGTCATTAGTTATTTTATATCAAAGAATTGTATCTCTCAACTATTGTACAATGTACATGTGATTTTAGAAGTGTAATGACCTTTGAGACTTTATATGTTTGTGAATAAAAATGCAATAAAATGATTATTGGAATATTTTATGATATGTGCGATGGATTAAAATGTGAAATGTTGATTTAACTGTCTTAACGTTCCATTCTCGTAGAGTATGTTCTTGAACATCCTTTAGTATGTCGAGCATATGCTCTATAGGAGTGGTATTCTACAAAGTTCCTCCTTACACCAAATTTCTCAAGGAGTTATGCATGTCTAAGAGGAAATTGAGGGGAGACGAGAAAGTAAGTGTGGGGGAGAATATGTCCGTAGTCATTTAGAGAAAGCTTCCCCTAAAATGTAAGGATCTAGGTATATTTACAATTTCCTACAAAATTGATGATACTAGATTTGAAAAATCAATGTTAGATCTAGGAGCTTCAATTAATATTATGTCATATTCCATTTACACTTCATTGAATTTGGGATTGTTGAAAGAAACACGTGTTAAAATTCAATTGGATGATAGATCTAATACTTATCCCAAAGGGGTTTTAGAGGATGTTTTAGTGCATGTTAACGAATTGGTTTTACAAGTTAACTATTATGTGATGAACATAGAGGGAGAACCTTCGTCTAATTCTGCACTAATCCTTCTAGGTTGACCATTTTTGAAGACATCAAAGATAAAGATCAACGTGGATGTAGGAACATTGACTATGGAGTTTAACGGTGAAATTGTTAGCTTTAATATGTTTGAAGTTATAAGGTACCTTAGTGATGTTCATTTTATTTTATCAATTAATGTTATTGATTCTTTGTCTCAAGAGATTTTTTATATGGATGGTAAAGATAAGTTAGAAGTCATTCTTTGTATGAGTTTAATGTAAAAAAATTTGCAAAATTCTAACTTGCTCCCTACGAATGAAATGGAAGAAATTGTGCTAGCATTGCAATCACTATAAATAATACCAAAAAGTTCTATATTTCCAAATATTGAACTGCCAATATATCATACGAAATATCTACCTTCAATTTTGTAGGCACCTATAATTGAATTGAAGCAATTATCGAAGAGCTTAAAATATGTGTTTTTAGGAGAAGGAGAAACACTTCCATAGTCATAACAAGGAACTTAACAACACTTCAAGGGGAAAAATTCATTTGAGTGCTTAAGGACTACATCACAGCTATAGGGTATACCATAGCTGACATTAAAGATATTAGCCCTTCAACATGCATGCACCAAATTTTATTGGAAGAAAGATTCAAACCATCAAGATAATCACAAAGAAGATTAAATCCTTTGATGATGGAAGTGGTAAAGATAGAAATTTTGAAGTTGCTTGATGTTGGTATGATCTATCCAATTTCAAATAGTAAATGGGAATGTCCAGTCCAAGCAGTACTAAAGAAAACTGGGATTATTGTGGTAAAGAATGAGAATAATGAGTTTGTTCCTACAAGAATTCAAAATGCATAGCGAGTGTTTATCGATTATAGGAAGTTAAATTCTACTACATGCAAGGAACACTTTCCACTCCCATTCATCGATCAGATGCTTGAATGACTTGTGGGACGATCTCACTATTATTTTCTGGATGGGTATTCGAGATATAATGAAATCATGATAACTCTGGAGGATCAAGAGAAAACAACCTTCACATGCCCATTTGTTACATTTGCCTACAGAAGAATGTCATTTAGACTCTATAATGCCCTAGCCACCTTTCAAAGATGCATGGTAAGTATTTTCGCTAAGTGTGTTGAACACATTATTGAGGTCTTTATAGATGATTTTATTGTTTAAAGGGATTTATTTGTTGCATGCTTGGTTAATTTGAATTATGTACTTAAACGCTGCATTGAAACTAATCTTGTTCTCAATTTTGAAAAATGCCATTTTGTGGTTGAACAAGGAATAGTTTTAGGACATGTAATCTCATCTAGAGGAATTGAGGTCGATAAAGCTAAGGTAGAAATTTTGCAAAACTTACCCTACCCTAAAAATGTGTGGGAGGTTCATTCTTTTGTTGGCCATATAGATTTTTATCATAGGTTTATCAAGGACTTCAGCAAGATCTCGTCAAAACTCTGTCACTTGTTATGATAAGATGGATCCTTTGAGTTTGATGAGGGATGCAAGGTAGCATGTGAAAGTTGAAAGAACTTTTGACTTCAGAGCTGATCATTCAACCACCTAACTAGAGTCAACCATTTGAGATTATGTGTAAAGCGAGTAATTTTGTTGTAGGCGCTATCCTTAGTAAAAAATGTGGAAAGATGACTCATGTTATTCACTACAATTCCCGAACACTCAGTCCAGCACAATGTAACTATTCCACCACTGAGAAGAAGCTTTTAGCTATTATGTTTGATTTGGATAAATTTATACCTTACTTGTTTGGTTTTAAAGTGATTATATATTTTGATCATTCAATATTAAAGTACCTTTTATCGAAGAAAGAAGCAAAGCCAAGGATTATTAAATGGATTCTCCTACTCCCAGAGTTCGATTTGGAGATCAAAAACAAGAAAGGTATAGAGAATTCAATTACGATTCACTTGAGTCAAGTTGTGAAGGAGGAGGATTCAGTACCATTATAAGAATTGTTTTGGGATGACTAATTACTAACGCTTCAAGGTAAGGTTCCGTGGTATGCTGATATTGTGAGCTATTTAGTGAACCATAAGATACCTAATGATTTGAGTAAGGCTAAAAGGAATAGGATAAAGATTGAGTCGAAATATTATATTAAGGATGATCCTCAATTGTGGAAGCTTGTTCTAACTAAATGACTAGGAGATGTGTGCCTGAATATGAATATGAATCAATTTTGAAATTGTTATTAGTATGCTTGTGGTGGTCATTTTGGGCCTAATAGAATTGTTAGGAAAATTCTTGAATGTGGTTTTTATTGTCCAAATATTTTTTGATACTCCTATATGTTCTGTAGAGTATGTGATCAATGCTAGAAATAGGGTAATTTATCCCATAAAGATCAAATGCATTTATCTCCAATACTTGCATGTGAAATTTTTGATATATGGGGCATCGATTTTATGTAACCATTTCCTTCTTTTCTTAGTTTTGTTTAAATTTTTTTGCCTATGGATTATGTCTCTAAATGAGTGGAACCTAAAGCCACTAGGACTAACAATTTTAAGGTTGTTGCAGAATTTGTCAAGTATAACATTTTTACTAGATTTGGAACATTGCAAGCATTGATTAATGACAAGGGTATTCATTTTTGCAACCAATTAGTGAAATGTATTTTAAAGAATACCATGACACTCATAAGGTGTCTACGACTTATCATCCACAGATGAACAGGCAAGTAGAGGTGTCAAATAGAGAAATCAAGTCCATCCTCCAGAAAATGGTGAGACCAAATCGTAAAGATTGGAGTTAGCGACTTGATAATGCTCTTTGGGCATATAGCACCATATACAAGACACCAATTGGCATGTCTCCATACTGACTGATTTACGAAAAGTTGTCATCTTCTAATAGAAATTGAGCATATAGCCTTTTGGGCCATTAAGCAATGCAATATGAAGACAGACACGACAAGTGAACAACAAAAATTGCAACTATAAGAATTAGAAGAGCTTAGGCTTGAATCTTATGATAATGTGGAAATTTACAAAGAAAAGATGAAAAAATTTCATGATAAAATGATTGTTAGGAAGAATTTTATGGTTAGACAAAAAGTTCTTCTTTACCATTCACGACTTAAACTTTTCCCAGGTAAATTGTGTTCCAGTTGGATTGGACCTTTTATTGTTACTAATGTGTTTTCAAATGGTGCGGTTGAAATTAAAAGCTTACAAATAAACAAGAAATTCAAAGTTAATGGCCATTGACTGAAACCCTTCAATGAAGGATTCCAAGTAGAGGATGCGGAACTGATAAGGTTAGAAAACCTTCATTATAAAGACTGAGCAAAGTGGAGGCGAGACAACAACGGAAAACAAAGGTGCAGCTTAAGAGGCCACCCAAGGGAAGTTGATTTCTGTCTCTTTACGTTTTCCCAATTGCTATATTCCTTACATGCTCCATTTCTAGCATTTGATGTTACATTGGGGACAATGTAAGTTTTAGGTTTGGGGGTGGGGATCTTAGTTTGATATTAGCTTTTATACATGTTATGAGCTTAATTGTTGCTTATGTGACTTCTTAGACAATTTTCAAAATCAAACAAACAAAATCAAAAAAATTCTTGTTTTTTATTACTTTTAAGATTATTTTTTATTCATAATTAGAGTGTGAATTGACTAGAAAAATCCATGGCAACCTTAACATGTACATTTTCCCTTATGATTGGATAATATGCATTATTCTTATAAGAGAGGTGACTAGTGGTAAATAAAATTAGACTAACACATTCATATTAGTCTCACTGTCTTTTGTTATATGTGACCTTCATAACATATACATCCTTACTTTGCTTTGATTTTCTATTCGAGACCACATTTTTATCACATGCATTTTTATTAAAATGATTAGGCATTCTTTGTTGATTACGAGCTACATTAACCAAATAGCTTACCCAATTACATGAATTTTCCTTTACCAACCTCTTTGAGCTTTATTAACCTTTTCTTTTGTATAAACCACATGCATTTAACCAAATGCCCTAACCAAGCCTTAAAGCTAGTGGTGCATTTGTTAATTCTTAATGAATGTTATTGTACAAAAGCCTAAGTGTGGGAGTACGCATATATGTGGGTTGGTTATATTTGTTAAAATTCCATGTTATAAATCCTATATTGATGTAGGTTCCATCAATTTTATATAAAAATAAGTGAGTTTGAATAAAAGTATCAAGGATGAAATACAATTGTTGTGAAAAGTTGTCAATTAATATATGCTCTTTAAGTTATATTGATTGGGTGTTTGAATATATTACAAATGAGGCAGATGCTATTTTGGATGGAGCATTTTTTATGTTATGTTCATATGGCTTATGGTTCGAGAGCTAAATTGAGTTGTAAAACATAGTTTTTGTATTATTCATGGTTGACGATACCCAGTTTTGAATGAATGTTAACTTGTGCACTTGATATCTCATTGAGTGTTACTTTTGCTTCACTTGCTTGATGACTTTTATGCTACATCACCTAAAATACTTCTCACCTTACCCTTACCCATATTATAACCCTAGAAAAGTCCTTTGATTCATGATTATGCGACTTTTAGTGCTAGAGAAATGAAATGATACGTAAAGTTATGGATTGTTGTGATTATGAATGGTGTTTAAGTGTACCTATAGAAATATCTTGTTTAAATACCTTTTGTCCAAGTCTACCTCTAAATTAATCAATTTCAAAGGGTGATGATTGTTGATTGATCATGAGTAGAAGCTTTGAATGTTAAGTTATTGCTATAGGTTTTGAAAGTCATTCATCTTTACTTATGCTTATCTATTATTAGGAAATATGGAAAATGAGTAAAAGTTTTGATTTGTGATTTTTATTTTGACGATTTGCCCGAGGACGATCAAAAGCTAAGTGTGGGGGAACTTCATATGTTTTTAAATGTTGATTCATTTAATAAACTACATTTAGTGATTAATGCCTTAGAAATGATTAAGATACTCCCTTTAGCCCATATTTGATTTTAGGTGCATCTGTAACACTCCATGTTAGGGGTTAGAAAAATTGAGGAATTTCAGTGCACTGTATGCTTTGCATAATTAAATATTCACTTATATGTAAATATAAATTTTGACGCATTCAAATAAATTATGCATGCATTCATTGACATTTTTAGGTAAAATGAATTTATAAATGCAATTAAATTGTTGAAAATTTATTCCGAGAATATTGGAATTATTTCGAAATTTTTGGAAATTTTAGGCATTTCTCTAGAAAATTTGGAGTATTTTATATTAGTAAAAATTAGACAAA
>JAOQMP010000006.1:27142255-27160813 GCA_027563575.1 Erythroxylum pedicellare
TCACAGCTACTTGAATCTGCTCTTCTGTAAGACCATCTTCATTCCCTTCAGGAAACATCTTCTTTTTCCCTTTTTCTTCATTTCTCATAAGGGTTGAACATCTTGGTTGTATATTTGGCATAATTTTTTTTGATGTTATGCTCGTAATTAGATAGATTATATACTGATCCTTGGAAATCTTTATTGGATATGGTTCTGCCGTCTCATCTTGTAGAATACCATATAGTCTTTGTTCTTCATAGCTTAGAAGATGTATTGTTTGATCGTTAATAAGTATAGGTTTGACTTGTACCTTAACTGACTTTTTCGAAGGTTCTTTAATAATAATTGAGCTTTTACTTTGAACAGGTACTGATTCTTCTATAATTTTCATTTTTAAATCCTTTTTGTTTATTGGTTGAGAAGGGTTGTAAGGTTCCAATTGGTGTTCAACTGTCTTTGCCTTCTGTTAAACATTAGATGAAGAAACCTTTTTCTGACTGGGCTTTACCTTCCTTTGTTCTTCTGCCGGTTTAGAAGAAAGATGAGCTTTTATTTCAGTTTCAAGAAGGCCTACCAAAATAGGCTTCTTATCTTGCACAATCTCATTCACCATAGACTTTTTAAAAGGGTCATTTAGCCCTCTCATATTCCATAACAGGACTGCCGTCTACGGGAAAATCCCCTTTGGTTTGTTTTTTTTCTCTTCTTCTAGCTAATCTCCTTTTAGAGGTAGAGGAAGGGTCTTTGGTATCTTCAACTACCTCATATGTCACTTTGCTGTTTTGATTACCTAACTAAAGGTTTTCCATTTGTTCATCGCTGGGTTGCTTTTCCAGTATATAGTTTGCAATTTCTTGGCAATCTTTTATTTGTCTAATGGGGCTATCTATAGATTCACTTAGTTAGTTTTCCAAAACTGCCTTTTCATTTCCCTAATCTTCTACTATTGTCTTTGGAATACACCCCTACAATGCATTTTCATTTTTGTTTTCCACATTAGTATCTATCTTTTACTACTCAATTTATGTACCTTTTTGGTATTATTCATTGAGTTTTGGTCCCAAAATTTACTCCTGATCTCCAATTTTGAAGATTTTACTTATGAAAACCCACTTTTTGGTTGAGTTATTAGGCTTCCAAGGGTATGTTATAGCTAATTCAGTTTGCACCAACTCGCTGTTTCTCCTAGCTTTAATACAGGTAAGCTATTGGGTATAATTGAGTTTCTCTTTATCTCCATGCAAATCTTGGCATATCCAATTCTCTCTATATTAGTAGTTCGAGCATCCATATATAAGGGTTTTCCCAGAGAGCTTACAAAGAAGCTTAAGCCTTCCATTATCCATAATTCTGAAGGTAGATAGTGTAAATTCAGCCATATGGGGAAGACATCAATTCTTCCTCGATCAAACTTAACCCTATGCTTCCATTTTTGTAGAAACATAAGTTGAGCACCTATGTGTCACAATCCTAATTGAATTATTTCATTCAAGTTGCTATCTGCTGAGAATTTGAATAAAATGGTACCGTATTCCATTAATAGAGAAAAATAGGTCTTTTACTCCAAAATAGATTAATAAGCGTAGAAGACCAAGCTTTCTCGCCTGTATGAAGAAGCTCAATATGTGGGACAATCACACCATCCTTCATAACATTATGGTAATGTTTTAGTTTTCATTTTGTTGGATGTTGATTTTATTTCCCCAAGCTTCTACAGGTTGAGATGAATCAGGCAAGCTCCTATTTCTATCAATTTTTACTGTTCTCTTTATATTGTCATTATCTCCATTTTTTGTTACTACTCTTGAGAGTACAGGGAACTCTTCCTAAGGTTGGGTTAAAGCCTACCTCTTCTATAAGTGAAGCTCTCAGCCTTTGGAAGGCCCTCCATTAAGCTAGAAACCTCAGTAAGAAGTTAGTTTTTGGATGCATTAAAGGAGAAACAAACCAACTAGTCAGGGAATGAAGTTGTCAAAAAAGGAAAAATAGAGGGGTAAAAGGGTTACTTCCTTGAGTAATAAAATTTTCTGGTAATAATTTTCATAATTTTGGGACTATCCATCCAATATAAGATAATAACATCATTGCAAAATATAAAAAAATGGATAAAACAATAAAAGAAAATAAAAATAACACCAAATAAAATAATTACAAAATATGGAAATAAAAAACATAAAATTTAAAATAAAACCTATCCTAATTAATAGGTTGCCTCCTATATAGTGCTTGATTAATGTCCTTAGCTTAACGTACCTTGTACGTTTACCATCATCCTGGGTCCATAATGAGTAGCTTGCTTCCACCTATTTGTTCTCATAACAATTTCCTAGCTTGTAAGTAAGTCATATGTTGTAAGATAATAACAAGAGCATAATTTATCAAATTAATAATTCCAAAGGACTCAATTAATGCCCTTTTTAATACAAAATTGTTAACAAAATAAGGGATAAGAAAATTCCTTGAATATTTAATTGACAAGAGCAGTTTTTCATGTAGGAAGGAGGAGCCCTCTGTACTTCAGGTGACCAATGATGTGTCAGTAGTTTCCTCAATTGGCACCTTGTCTAGTTATTCCTTAATCTTCTTTGTCCAATCTTCCACTTTCTCTTCCTAGATAAAGGCTTTTTCATCTTTTTCTAGTTCAATCATCTTTTACCACTTCTCTACTTCCTCTTCTTCTTGGACAGAGCCTTCCTCTTCTTCTTCTTCATCTACTTTGACAAAGGCTTCCTTCTTTTCTTTGATAGAGGCATCCTATTCTTCTACTCTGTCATATATTCATCATCCTCTCCTATAGCAATAGTTACCTTCTTACCTTCTTGAGATGCAACTTCATTCATAAAATCAACCTTCATCTCTTCTTCAGTCTGAGATGTTAGTAAGCTCAGATAGTATGGGGCATTATGCTTAATAGATTAAGGTTAAGAAAATCTCTCTTTAAATTCAGGTTGGCTAGTTTCACTCTTGGCAAGGTATTCCATATTTTATCTATAATACTTTCCTTTTGCTATTTTTATTATACATATTCAATTAGAGCATGGTCATTCCATCCATTTGTGTAAGAGCTACTCCACTCTAAATTATACATATTCTCATAGGGTATATTTTGAAGCTAGTTTTGCATGCTTAGTTGTTCGCGCATATAGTTTGGTTCCTAACATTCATGACTATAATAGTTACTCCCACAAATGTTGTAACACGACATGGATATTGGTTGAGCTACCACAAAAATGTTAGGAAACATCTCTTTCTAACATGATGATGTTACATATTGCAATGACATATTATAACTCTCATGAGAATACTGACTGCTCGTTGTTAGAGAAGTGCTCTAAAGGCCATCACCTTTAGAACTTATTGTACAAATCATTTTATGATTAATAAAGCCATTTTTCATTATTTTGATGTTTATACATTTATGGATTTGATGTTGATCTTAAATTCATTTAATGAAGTCCATGATATAAAATATATCATGGAGGAAATCATGTTAAGATCATGATAATGAGATTCCTATCATGTGTAATTACGTTAGTATCCAAACTTTCACTAGTTATAGGATTAATGAGATGGGATATCATTAATCAAGATATACTATCACATATTATCCTCCTTAATTAGATTAAGCAATAGATCTTATAGGTTGTAGATATGAGTTGTTTTGAGTTAATTTGTGGATGCTTACTAAGGGTAGTCAGTACATTAGATTGACCTACTGTGAGACAATTATATGGATATTCTATTCCAGTATCAATGATAGTCTTATTATAGCAATGGTGATATATCCTTTGACTTGAGGTGCTCAAGGATATCTCAGATACTGATCAAGTGCTTTGACTCCATTGATAGGTGCCTTTCAGGGGTTACTCATAGGTTGGTGATTGGGTGTAGCTTGAGGTAATTAAGTAGCTAATAAAGGATTCACCACTCCTGATAGAAGGAGATGATACCCACAACCTTTTATTAGGGTCATTAGTCAGAAGTCTCTGGCCAGAGCAGATAAGTGTCATGAAGAGAGTCTTCAATGACATATAGAGTAATGAGATCCTCAGGACAAGATCTAATAACACTTGGATTAGATATGACATAGTCATTCTAGTAGGAGTTAACACTTTGACCATACTCTAAACCAAGTTGGGTATAGATGGTGAAAGGATGAATTGCATGGAAACATTGCATATGGAAGGGTTCGTAGTCAAACCACTGACTTTTTAGTCAATTGGGGGTCATGATATGTTACTACATACCGCTCTTAACTTACTTGAATTAAGTGTTAATTAAGGCGGCCAACATAACCAGGAACCTAATGGGTCACACACATAGACGATCCAAAGGATGAGTAAAATAGTATTAAATGGTGATTCAAGACATGAAAGAGTGTTTCGAGATTGTATTGTGATGTGATCTTGGTAGAAAATGTTGCATGGAATGGATTAGAAACAAGTGTTATTAGCTGCCAATTTGGCCATTAACTTCCCAAACTTCCATTAATGTATGCTATTCATCGTCATTAACTTCCCAAACTTCTATTAATGCATGTTATTTATGGTCATTAACTTCCCATAACTTCCATTAATGCATGTTATTCATGACCATTAACTTCCCATAACTCTCCATTAGTGATGAGAGTTACGGAAGGCCAAATGGTGCAGACAATAGAGATGATTTTTGTGTATCTTGTCTAAGGGTTCTTTCGTACACACACACTCTTTTTCTCTCTAACCCAGACAAGAGCTCATGCATTTATATTATGAATTGTTAGATTGTGAAAATTCCTATCTTATGTTAATAATCTCTCAAGATTAGTAACAACTAATCCATAAGTTGATTAATAGAAATCTTCTAGCTAAATCCCTTATGATTGCATTAACAATTTATGAATTTCATTATTAGGTTTGACCCTAATCTACAGGATTTATGTCGGCTTATCTCTAAGTTTGTATGCAACTCCTTCTAGTTATGGTAGATCTATTCATACAAGAGGAGATCTCAATCATATGAGATCAAATCATACACTAATATTTTAGATACATTAGAACAAGAATAAAACGCATAATTGAATCATATTAATCAATCAATATAACTGCATTGAATAAAAGATTAAAACATATTGTTATGCCAAACTGGGACTCATCAGACGTAGACATTAAAAATATTTAGTTACTAATCACAAAAATGAAATCGAAGATAAACAACAAGAAAAACTAATAGAAAATAAAGAAATCATCATTATAAATCTCCTTTTCTCTTTTATTTAATCTTCTTACAAGTTTAGATTTAGTGTTGTTATCTATTGAATCTTTTAATATTAACTTCATTTTTTTTGTTGAAGGAAGTTTTAATCTATTTAAACCCCTCAAAATACAACAAACACACAGGTCGTGGGTGTAATATGTGAGGTGTCAATCCCTCGAGGAGTTGTTGAACTAATCTAATTCTAATTTATCTAAAGCCTAATATTATTAAAAAGAAAATACAAAACTTCACAGAAAAGTAAACACATGAATATGAGTGATTGGAATAAAAATGTAAAATTAACACACGAAGAGAATCAAATTGAGCACCACCAATTAATAATGGAAATCAAATAAGGAAGATTAGCAGAATATGAGATAGGGGACTTATCATATGATCAAATACTAACATGACTACTTTTGAGTTAATACGATATCGATTCTATACTTTCGAAGGGTGGATTATTCTCTCTCGAGTTGTAATCATTAAACCTTAAATCATAACCCCTAATTGAATTATGGAATTTGCAATCTCTCAATTAATAAAAAACCCACAGTTACAATCATATCTTAAGCCCTCTAATAGATAACCAAGTCTTCACACGAGATCTCTCTTTGTCTAAATTCCTGATTTGATTATTTGTGTGGTCTATTAGATTGTTTAACTCTCATTACGCAATCTAATCATTTTGCTATCGATTCATTCTCTCGATTTATTACCGAAGCACAAATACAACAGATAATCACAACACCTAATGTATTAACATCAAAAGAAATCACATTAACATTGATTCAAGAATAAATTCCTTTGAGCCTAAAAATATTTCAAAACCAAAGGAAATAACCAGCTAAGCATAGAAAAATGTAATAAGGCATAAAGAAAAGAATAAATTCCTAAACAAGTTAGTAGAAGAGAAAGAAAGAGCAAATGATGAAGAGAAGGATCAAGTTCCATAAAGGAAGCAGTAAGAATAAAAGGAAAGAGGTGGGAATTTCTCACACTTCATTCTCTTTTATGCATAAAAAAAGCAAAGGATATAGCTTACCTCATTCTTATTTGAATATATATATTTATTCATAAAATAGGTTTGTGGTTGTGAAGTATTTGTGTTATTCTTCATATTATATACAAGTGAAAGCTTAAACTTGATCTAAATTTACATGTAGATGTTGTTAAAAGAATCTGCTTACAAATTGACTTAGGTATTTATATTGAGGATTGAGTATGGTATTAGAAGTAGACTTTCATGATGTTTTTGGTATTAAAGTAAACTTTTATGAAATTTCAAGGAAACACTATAGAAAAATATTAGAAAGAAAAAGTACTTTGAAGATGAACTTGTTCTAAATTTTGAATTATTTTTTCATTAGATATTTATACATTAAAAGGTGATAATTCATTACAATAGGAGACTTTGCTAATCCAAATAATGAAATCACTAGATATCTAAATCTAAAATACAAGATAAAAATAGGAGGAATTCTAAACTAGGTATTATATTATACATGTTCTCTTACCATCGATTACTTGCTCATTTATTTGTAATTGTTGTTTATGATTTGAACAATATTAAAAATTAACTAGGTAAATGCACCTATTCTTCTTATAGTATAGTCTAGTGAATATGAGTATCATTTCTATAAGAACTACATGTACTAGTAAAAATAGCCTTTCTATTATTTATTCCAACAAAAATGAATTATTGACATAAAAGAAGTGGTTAATTAAACTAGAATTGCTAATCTAAAATAATAATTTGAAGTAGTAAGCAAGAATGAAACAATTAAGGGATAATCAAAATCCCCATTTAAAATCCCCATAAAACCTTTATATGCTTAAATTTATCTTGATTTAATTATTAATATTAGTTTCTTATACTGCTAGAAATTCTAAATTTATAAACATATTCTTTCTTAATAAATGCATCTCTTACACTTAAGTTGATTGATTGAAATCACATTCTGATCAAAATCTTTAAGAATGCATAACTTGTTTTTATCAATTTTTTGTTAAGTTTAACTCTAACCTAGAAGATTTATATGATCCTATCTCCAAAATTCAATATAACTTATGATATTTATGTCCTGATCTATTAATACATGTAATTTCTCAATCCTTATATATAAAATCTAAAATTGAATCATAACATTAGAAAATTTCAATTCAAACATAAGAAGTAATTATGAATAATTCATAAGGAAACTTTAGTCTTTCATTAAATTAAAGAGTTAATCCTAAAAAAATTCAAAGTTCATCAACAAGATTTATCCCAATTTATTTCATAAAAAGATAAATAAAAATAAAAAAATTAAAGAAATAATCCAAAATAAAATTTTTTCTCATGGATCTTAAAATCTTGAAGTTCCTTAATTGAAATTTGATAGAAATCCCTTTTTCTTTTCTGTAGACGATTGCTCTTTTTTTTCCCTCCAAATGCTTCAATTTGGCTCTATTATCATATTCCTCCTTCATAATAGTTCCACACCTCTTTTATCTTAAAAAAACTAGAGAAATTTGAAACATCACTACAAAAATAGGTCCAATATAGATTCATGTTAGGCCTATATTACTTAAGTGGTTTACTATGTCGAAAATCGTCAAACATCTTGAAAATACCCATTAAAATATGACTAATATACGAATTAGTGTTACTCCCTTATTGGCTAACCATGAACATGGATTGGACACAGTTTCATTTTTTGAATAGGATTCTAAATCTTTTGACAGTGCGTCGTAACGCTAATCAAAATAAAAACTAAACTACTATTATAGCAGTGGTGAGTCTAGGTTGATCCCACAGAAAGTATGTGTAAAGTTATTGAATTAAAATTAATCAATGTTTAGGTTAGGGGTTTGGTTTTAGAAATAAGAAAATAAAATAAAGCTAAAATAACTAACAAAAGCAATGTAAAGAAAACATACAAAAAAATGACAAAAGTGGGAATTCAGTAAGGATTCGGTTCTTTGGTTCAATCTCGGCCTACACCCTAATTAAACATATTTCATTGATTTGTTGTTCTCAAACCTCTCCTAGCAATTGTTCATCATGGGTTAATAATTAACCCGAGTTTTCTCTTAGGTAGTGTTTAATCAAGATACGATCATTAATTAATCCTAACCACCAAATAACTTAACCACCAAATAACTTAACCACCAAATGATGAAAAGCTAAAGGAAAAGGAAATGAAAAAGTAAGGGATTGTAAAAGCTATCAAATTACATCAACAATTAATAATCATTAATCAGTTTTTAGTGTTCTAAATTTGTCTTTGACTTTTGCTCTCAATTACAGTCTGAGAAGGACGAACTAGTAGTGATGTAGTAGTTTGTTTCCTATATAACATGTAAAACTCAATCATACATAATTCCAAGTAAAATAATCATGATCTAACATTGAAACATAATTAAAAAAAAACACTTATCCATTACTTTAAAATTTCTTTTAATTAAAAACAGAAACAAAAAACACAATTATCATGCAAAAAAATAATAAAACTATGAGATAACATATTCAAAACTATAACTTTGTGATATTTTTTTTAAAAATTTTATAAAGTTTTGAATTTAATGACTAACCTTTCGATCTTCATACAAATAAGGTCAAAACATTATTTTTGTTGATGTGACTAATAGATGAACATCCACATGGAATTTAATAGACATGCTATATCAGTAAAAACAATCTTTTAACCTAGTTTGTTCAATTTTAAAAAAGATTAGTCTAATAACTATTAGTGCCTAATAACAAAACTATGCATAATCAAAATTTGTCCTAATTTCTCTCAACTATTTTGCTTTCTTTTATTTGAAATCTCTTCTAAAATAATCCCTACTCAAATGTCAACCTATGTGACCTTTTTGGACATAGATTACTTCAAATTTCTTTTACCTTATAAAAAACTTAAGGTTTTATGTTTTTAGTTGATTTTTTCATTTTTATTTATAGGTGGCAAAATGAGACCACAGTGAGCAAGAGGCCAACATCTAAAAAAGGGAAGGAGAAGGAAAAGAGAGGGGGAATTTCGTAATGCCATTCTCAAGTCTTCTCTCAAGATGAACGTGTTACATTGTATTCTACCATCCATATTATCTAATAAAGGTATTAAATCCTTACAACTAGACCATTTGAATAAAATAGAAGTTTGAATATATAAGCCTTAGTAGAAATACATTTAGGATAAGATTTACTTGCATTAACTAAGAATGTGCGATGGCTATTATTTATCAAAATAATGGAAGATTAATATAGATATAGATTAGGATGCTATCTATTTTCAAGGTAAAGATGTATACAAATTAGGATAACCTAAATGGATTAAAGCTTTGGATATGGTAAGAATTTTACAATTTCTATCTTCTAATATAGAGTTAATTATGATTTGTATACACTAAAAAATTAACACCTACTAATCCTCTTTTCTGAACTTTAATTAACATATATTCTAGCTTGTCCATTGTTGGTGCCTTATATCATATAAATATTAAACTTATGACCTTGCTAGAAATAAGCATAAAAAAGAATCCATATTTTTCTTGAATTAATTGAACATGGTTATTATTCATATTATTATTGGTAGGAGGAAGAATACATTGTAGTAGCCTTATGAGACCTATTACTTTATTATTTATAGTGGAGCATTACAACTTTGGGTATTATTTTTCCAAATACAGCATGTAGTGATAAGAAAGAAAGTCATCATATACAGAAGCTTACAGATCACCTACATTATGAAGAATTTATAAGTATTTACTAATATCCTTGGGATGATCAGAACATTGAGTACTATTTTCTATTAACATTAAAGTGATGAAAGATATGGGCTTGGTGAAGAGGGTTGAGGAAGAATATGTTTTAGTCAATTACAAGGATAACAAGTTAAAGGGTAATGTTTTGATGGTGTTGGCAGAGGAGGTAATTAAAGGGGAGGTATAACCACCACTAGTCACAGAGCATCAGGGGGCAGGGGTGTTAAAATTGATGATGTTAAGCCAATGCCAAAGTAGTTAATATAAGAAAAATTAAGAGTATAATTCATCAAGTGGAGGAATAATATATATCTTTATGCAAGACGTAGCAGGAAGATTAAGAAATCCTCATCATATAAGGATAGTAGATGGCTTAGTTAGAAGAGAGCTCAACATCTTATTTCTAGTATGTTGAATTTTCAATGATACCTAAACATTTTCCACCACCTTTACCTACAACAAAGCAAGTTGAGGGCAGTGATCATGATGAATCGGAAAATATTTGATATACTGTGATATATGCTCTATTGTTTGATTTGTTTTATTTATTATATATCATTTTCATTTCTTCTTGTATACTTATAACTTATCTAATGATTATTTAATTCATTTTCTTTTCATTAAGTATTATTGTTTAATTTCATTTCTAGTTCCTTTTTGTTTTTGCTTTTGTTAATTTTTATAAAATACTTAGTTATTCTTAATGTTTCTCATGGAATTAAATCAAGCAACATCAACCATACTGCTTACAGAAGTTCTTATAATTCTTTCTTTCTTTACCTTTCTCCATTTTTGCAAAATATTTATTTATTTGATGTGCTTTATATTTTTCCATTAAGAATAATTTACAATTTAAGTGCAAGGGTAGGTTTTACTTTAAGCTTTAGTTAAAAAGGAAATGTCCTTTTAGTAAACCAATACAATATCTTTTTGAAAAAGGAAATGGTATTAATTGATAAATAATGGAAAACGATACAAGGTAGAAATAATAAAGTGCAAGGGGTATACCCTTTGCACTCATTACACAGTAAGGAATTAAGACAATATAGTAGTCGAAAAATAATAGAGCAAGCACACATGTGTTTAGATGTTTAAAGAAAATAATATGTCAGTTGTACATTGTTGGTTGAGGTTCTTCACAATCAATAGCTCTCGAATATGTTGTATAAGATCTGACTGAATATATTCTCCTATTGAACTTTGATTTGCAAACCTTCTGAGATTACATTCTATATTGTGTGCAAACAAGTCCCTAAAGCAAGAATGAAGATGGCATGAGTATATTTTGAATGAACTGTCCTGACTGATAAGCTTTACATGATGTCTGGTATGGTGTAACCTTATAACACCCCCTATACAGAACCTACAACCATCCACACACATAGCAACCAAATTCCTGTACGCTCATTCAAGGTATATAATTCTATTCAATACTATACATATACACATTACAAAACTCCCCAATGCTTAATGTTATCATTTAACAGTAGTAATACATCTTTACATTTACATTGTAATCCAAAAGAAAAAATACAATTTCCATTTTTTCATTACATATGCAATCATCTGTAACTAAAAGTACTTTTTCTTCTATCTATTAGGCTTGGTCCTTGCATATGTTCCTTATACCTCACTCCTATAACTTAGATCTACACAGATTAAGACCCATGCTAAGCTTGAAAGCTAGTAGTGAAAACACTTAGTTTGGATGACCACTCATAACAGTCATATACTAAATATAGACATTCAAAAATATCATAACTTATGTATCATAAATTCATGTTCATGAACCAAACATTGATATTCAACACTCATGTAAACAATGATGGCATATTTAAACAAATTACATAATGCAAATTTACTTCAACATATGAAATATGATGTGATGTCATAGTATTTCCTTTATAGCAATGCCTGGTATAATGACTTACCTTTTATAGTTCCAATTAAATCAATTAGCAAGATTTCATATTAGATAATAAACTCTAAGTCTTTGAAATATTTGAAGCTAATGATTTAAGGATGTGATGCTTAGCTGAAGCATATATTATCCATTTAGTTTAGAACTAAATTGAGTAATAAAGTGTTATGAGATATTCAAAAGGTTAGATATAATCTTACAATCCCATTGAACAAATTGTTTGATTCAATGTATAATTATAAGAGAATGGTTCTCAAGATAAGTAGTGGGAGTAAGAAGAAATTTGAAAGGTTCAAATCTCATAACATTACTTTTAATTGGAACTAATGCCTTTAATGATACATTTGATGTATAGTTGAAAGACTACAAGATATTGAAAGATTCACTTTCATGATGAATTCAAAAAGTTTATTTTGAAAATGATTGTGAATTTATCACTTATACAAGAAGGTTAGTGGGAGTATAGCTATCCTCTTTAGTGCGAGTATGTGGAGACTTATTGCTCACAGAGAATAACAGATCTAACTTTCAATTGTTAAACATATAATTGTCTAAGAACAACTCTTTTTGCATATGAAAAGGTAACAACTTAATTATGGGAATCAGATCTATAGAGATAGATTGGACGTTGTTAACTTATTCCAAGTCCAAGTGCATAGATAATGTACTAAAGAAGTTTAGTATTAAGATATCATATACTTGTGAAGTATTAAAGCTATTCATTACTCTATGTGTGAGTTGATATTTGAGTTTAAGATGAAAAGGATATAACTTTAGAAGTAAATCCTAATTAAAGTTTATTTACTTAGAACAATATCATTTAGAATTGGAAAAGTTCCAATGTAGCAATTGGTTGCTAATTTAAGTCATAATATATTTTTCGTTTAGTGGAAATGATTAACTGGATTAACAAGTTCTTTAGTGAACTTGATAAAGTTTCTTTGCATTGTTCAAGACATTAATGTACTATAGAACATTAGAGCCATTGGGCATGTACAAGGAGCTAATGTCTCATTAAAGATTTAAGAATGTGTTTAGGAAAATTTTCGTAATTATGATGATAATTAAGATGGGGGTTGTAAGATTTAATCAAGTGCTCAGTATAGAGAATCTTGTAGTTTTTCTCTTATTAAGCCACTACTCTAGTAGTAGAATAATCATCATATGGTGATATGGTATAAGATACTTAAACATTTGGCTTAATGCAAGTGGGAGATTGTTGGTTTATATTAGAAGGCCTAACTAACCCCCAAAAGTTAGCTCAAGAGGGGAGGTTTGCACACTATTATAAATTGTTGAATGCTCTTATAGTTGTCCGATGTGGGATTCCTGACACACCTCCTCAGTCTAGAGCATGACTGGACATCTGATGGACATATTGGGTAAAGGGACATAACCGGTCACTGCCCCAAACCATCAAGACAAATTGGCTCTGGTACTATGTTAATACAAAGGATTTTGTGTAGGATAAAAACTGTGCATTATTAGAGAAGAGTTTATCTACCCATATACAATAGGAATCCTACCTAAATAAGGAATATATAAAGGAGGAGATTTATCAGCTCCTTTAATTTAGGTTTGACTATCTAAATAGGAAAGCATATAAAATACATTATTTACATTAATAAATAAGGTAACTAAATCGGCGAGTTGGCAAATGATTGATTAACTGAATCTTCTAGCATGTACATCATAAACAAGGAGATCAAAGTGGAGACATCAAGATCAACTCCACTTTTCTAGAATTTCCAGATCAAGACATAAAAGTGTTTTCTTTCTTTTCTCTTCTTATATTTCATTATCTTGGATATTAATTTTAATTATTGGGATGTTGAACATGATTATGGATTTCTAAATCCATATTAAGACTATTTTGTTAAATTTTATTCTTATTGAATTAAATTTATATTAATGCTTTGTGGTATTTGTTATGCTTATACTTGACAATAAATTGAGATATTGAATCAAGTTATATCTGTTAAGTTTTGCAATGAGACTTGGTAACTTAATAAACCTACAAATATCAAATTAATAAACAATTGAAGAGAGATCTTAATTGTGAGTTAATTATCCTTAGGATTTCTTCAAATCCAATTGAATAGTTAGGAGTACTTTTATGAATCAAGAGATTATAATTCTATTATTATTTATTTCAATTGGGATCACTTGATTTGATCTCAAGAGAGAGTAATCAAAACCTTAGGAAATCTAAGATAAAGCATAATTGAATTAATAAGATAAAGGGATAACAAAACAAGGATAGAATAACCCCAAGTTTCCATTATTGATTAACTTCATTCTTATTGCTAGCTTCAATTATTCAATTGTTTAGTCTTATTAGCTTTTTAGTTCAATTCTTCAATATTTCATTACTTTAGACAAAGTGCGTTCAAGTTGTTAGGTGACTAATCAATCCTTATAAGATTAATATCTTTAATACACTGAGTTACTATCTATATATATGCAATACAAAAGCTTTTGATATAAAACTATCAACACCTACACTCTTTTTAACTATCTCAGTTAATGGTGCAACAATGGAGCTAAAATCCTTCAAAAATCTTTTATAGAAACTGGCTAAACAATGGATGATCTTAACATTACTAATTGACCTAAGGGTTGACCCCTCCTTAATTACGCTTACCTTTTCTTTGTTAACATCAATTCCCTTTACACTTACCACATAACCTAAAAACAAAACCTAAGTAGTGCAAAGAGAACATTTTTTTAAAAGTTTGCATATTGCCTAAGTACATTCAACACTTAATTCAAATGTTCAACATGCTCTTCAAGTGATTTACTATAGATAATAATGTCAACAAAATAAACAGCCACAAACTTTCCAATAAATTCAGACAAAACTTGATTCATAAGCCTCATCAAGGTGCTAAGTGCATTAGTTAAACCAAAAAGGTGTTACTAACCATTCACACATTCTATATTTAGTTTTAAATGTTGTTTTCCATTCATCTCTTTCTCTAATTCTAATTTGATAGTAAAAAAATTTCAAATCAATTTTGAAAAACAAACATGTAACATATAACTTATCGAGCATATCATCTAACCTAGGCATTGGGTAAAGATGCTTTACAATGATTCTACTAATGGCACGGTAGTTTGCATATATACACCATGAATTGTCTTTTTCCTGCACCAATAGAATTGGAACTAAGCACGAAATCAGGCTCTCATTCGTATATCCTTTTGTAAGAATTCCTCCGTTTGCCTTTGAATTTCTTTGGTCTCATTTAGGTTTTTGTTATATGTTGGTCAAATAGGCAGTTATGCTCCAAAAATTAAATCAATTTAATGTTCTTTTCCTTGTTTAGGTGGTAATCACTTAGCACATCTTCTTAGAATAGATCATCATATTTTTGCAAAACGGAAACAACACTTGACAAATCATAGTTAGCAAGATATTTATAGGGTAAAAAAGCTTCTTTATAAAAGATAAGTAACATTGACCACCTAGCTGGAAAAGTATCTATCACATCCCCCACTCTCATAATGATGCTCACTTATTTCCCCTTATGAAGTGTTTCCTACAGTGTTTTAGGTTTTCACAAGTGTTTGCACTCTTTTTTAAAAATCTTTTCTCTAAACCTCACTTGTTCACTCTTATGGATTTTCAATTAATCTTCATAACATTGCTTTAATCAAAGAGGGGCAAAAGTGTATTTCATGTCATTCATTGTAAGTGAGTAATGATTCTTATAACCATCATAAATTGCTCGCCTATCAACCTACTATGGAAGCCCCAATAAAAAAAAATGCTCAGCTTATATAAGCAGTACATCACACAAAACTTCATACTTGTACCTCGAAATTTGGAACTCCACTAACACTTGCCTAGATACCTTCTCCTCACTTGATTAATTGATCCACAACAAATTATAGGGTATCATATGCTTGGTAGTTGTTAGCCCCCATTTTTTAATCAAATTAACACTTGTGACAATTTCCGCAGCTTCCTCCATCAATGACTAAGTTGTACATCCGATTGTTGATAGATCACTTTGTATGGAATAAATTCTGCTTTTGTTGGCTCACATCATCTTCATCTTTTCTAATTTAAAAGCTTAAGGCCCTTTTGGTTACCAATCATCTCCCCTTCATTGGTTGCTCAATTTTGGCCCCATCATCACTTTGCTTAATATCCTTCAATTTAGGCATGTTAGCATAGTCTTCATCTTCACTTTCATAAGTGAATTCTCCATTCCAAATTGTCATCAACCACTTGTATGAACATTGAGAGGCAATATGCCATCTTCTTGTGCACTTAAGCATTTTATATCTTGACTCCTTGAATTTGAAAAGGAATTGACCTTATTTTTCCCCCTTTTATTTTGCTTTCGGCTTTAGCATTTCAAATTTGTTATTTAGAGCTTTATCTTCCTTTTTGCTCCATAATTTGCTCCAAGAGGTATTTCCCACATTAGAAACACTTACACGATTAGTGAACTTCATTTTAAGCTATCTCTCAACTTTCATTGCCAAATGCACTACATCCTCTAACTCCATATAATGGTGTAACTCCACAACATTGGCAATTTTGATTGTAAGACCACTTGAGCTAAAGTAGCTTCCTAAGCTTCCTCCATGTTTGCTTGTGCCATTGCCACCTCCATTTCTTTGTAATATTCCTCCATGATTTTGCTTCTTTGGGTAAGATTTTGCAATATTTGGTAGAATTCCTTACAGTAAGAACTTAGCATAAACCTCTAACACATCACAACTTAAATCTCTTCCTAAATATTGATTAGTGGCTTACAATTTCTTCTTTTATCTAAAATCTGTTGATCCTACCAAGTAACCTTGTAATCATTAAATTCATAGGCTACCAATTTGACTTTCTTCTCTTAAAAAAAGTTATGGCACTTAAACACCAGCTCCACTTTCCATTCCCACTTTAGATACACATCCAATTCCATCGTCCCAACAAAGGGAAGAAGTTTCATCCTAATGCTACCTATTTTATTATCTAATCTATCCTCAAGACCCTCTCATTTCGATACCTGATTATGCTCCCACCATTTCTACCCATTTTTCCTCTACCAAAACCACCTATACCCCCTCTAAAGTTACCCACATCTTTAAAGGTGCTAAATTGGTGATCATCATCATTAACATCATCATGGGTGTTTCTAAGTTCAGTTATCCTCTTCCTCAGGTTAGATTGAAAATTTATCCTTAATAACATCTTAGAAATCTTCTCCCTCATGTTCTCTATCTCCCTAATCATACTTTCAAATGTCATTTGTGTTGATTTCATCGTTAAAGGATTACTTTCTTCTTCTCAAACTTTGAACACCTCTTTTAATTTACTTTAAAAACATAAATTTCTAGTGTTAGACATGATTTAGAGCTTACAAGAAAATGTTAATAAGAATCTAATCTCTTCCTCTTATGTTTTCTTTTTGAATCACTCATAAATCACCTCTTAATATCCTTACGATAAGAGTTATTTATAGACTAAAATTTTCTTTCAAGAAGAATAACTTCAAATATGTCCCCTTTCAATTACCACACTAAATAAACAATTTGATGTAAGGAAAACAAAACTAAGAGGCCAAAGAATACGGATCATATAAGATGAATTTTAGGAGACTCCAGGAACCCACCAATTTACCTTAACAAATCATAATAGAATTCATCCAATAATTAAGATTTTCTATGCTCTTGCAATATGTTTAAATTTAAATAATCGATTTCTTTTTAAAAAATGCTTAGCTTCTTTTAAAGTTTTACGCCCCAGATCCTTTTCTTTAGAAACTAGGAATTACAATTTTAAACTCCAAGCTTGTTATTTGGTTAAGGCCAGAATTGAGAAGAGAAAATAGTAATTCACATGTTTTGATAAGTTTTTGACAAATTTGGAGCTGGTTTGTTGTAACTCCCTAACCACCCAAGTTTGACTTTCCTAATCTTTGTAGCTTTAGGAATGGATAACACGTAGATAACTATTCAAGCAAGGACTTTAACTGAAGTTGATTTTCTTTTTATCCTTCTTTCTTATGTTTTATTTTTGACATTTTCTTTTCTTTTCTTATATTTTTCTTTTTGTTTCTTTTTTAAATAATAAAATCAAGAAACAAGATTCAAAAAAAGAATTCCAAGATTCAATTAGAGTACTTAGTTAAATTCAAAGATTCAATATGAGATTTAAAAGGTCAAGCCAAACTCAATTGTTGGCCCCTGGATTTTTGTTATGAATGAGTATCATTAAATTAATTTTTGGGTTTTGATAGATTAAATTGTGTTGGAGTTAATTAGCATGCTAAGGTGAGTAAGATATTATGTTATAGGTTAAGGGAAATAAAGTGTTAGACTGATAAGATTTCATGAGGGTTATTGTTGGAACATCAATTAAGTTATAAGGTCTTAAAGCATTGAAGGAAGGGCAAAGTGGGAAGAAGGAATTGTAAGCTTATATTTTGGAAGACAAAAAGTTAGTGAAGAAGAAGAGGAGAGAGAAGACGAAAAGTAAGAAAGAAGGGAGAGAGAGTGTCGGTGATAGAGAGAAAAAGGAGAGTTGAACTAGGTTTTAATTTTACTAAGCCTTAAAGAGAGATTTTGAGAGTTATCAAGGAGAGAAAAAGAAAGAGGAAGATTAGAGCTTTCATTAGAGTCAAGAAATTCATTAATTGGTGAAGACTCAAGGTAAGCTTATGTTA
>JAOQMP010000006.1:27170065-27182036 GCA_027563575.1 Erythroxylum pedicellare
AATGCAATTTTATTGTTTCTTTAACAATATAACTTTTATATTTCCATTCCAAGAACTACATATATCAAATAAGATTGTTTCTACAAATTCTTTAAAGAAATATATAATTTATAATGATAATATTTAGCGTACTAGAGATTATTCATATTAAAGGGAAAAGAGTTCAAAATTTTATAGATATTATTTGTATGTAAAAGTAGGAAGTAGACTTTTTATTTAGGCATGACTAATATGAATTTTGGATTTAGTTAAACTACAAATAAAGAATGATAATTTTATATCTTTCGAAAATATTGTTAAAAAAATCTTAGCCATATATATGTGTGTGTGTGTGTAATTTTATAATAGATACAATAATTGTTTAAAACCAATTATAATATATTATTAAAATTTTAAGATATTTATTCAACTAAAATATGGATCTAGAGTTACAATGCCTTTAAAGAGAGAAGCTCCTGCTTTCTTCTAACATTTTCCCATCTTATACCTTTTATGATGCACCTTGTTGCCTTCCTCTACAGTTTCAAATTCTCCCTATTCTTCTTCCTTATTTAGTGACTTTCTCTCTCTAATAGTGCCCTTCCATCCAGCCTAAAGTTTCTTTTTCATCGAGTAAAGTGTGCCTTTACTGAGGGCACTATTGTCTATTCTCCTTTCCCACTTATGGTATCAACCTTTTAAATATTTTACAACAATTTGAAATATTTTCCTTTATTAGCAACATATCTCATTCCTTACATGTTTCTAATTTTACAATCAACCTTATCTCTTTTAAATTTTCACCTTTACTCTCAGGAACCTTTAACTCATCTCCCTCAGACTCTAACCTAATTGAATCTCTCAAGGAATGCTTCCCTCCCCTAGTCCATTCCTAGAAGTCTTAAGCCACCTTCTCTTTAGCTACAAATATTAACTGATTTTCCCCTCTCCTAACCAATACTAGTAAGATAACCAATTCCAACTTAAGCTAGAAGCAAGTGGTTGGAGAAAGTTCAATAATTAGGCTACACTTTAAAACAAGGAAGGGGTTAGGGGCTTTAGAGATTATAGTGCCACTTCTAGAAGTGCTCAATGAGGTGGATAATAAGTGTAACATTACTAACATTACTCCTATTAGCTACTTCATCAGAAACATACTAGATTTCCTCATCATCAAGCTTGGGCAATAAATAACTGGAAGCATATATGATTGAAACAAACCTTACTTTCAGAAGACAAGATGTTCCTCTTCAATTTCACATTCAGAGATTTTGCATAAGAGGTTATAGATGAAGGACCTTGCCATCTCTTAGATAGACACATCCATCTTTAGCTCTATAAGCCTAATATGAAGATTAAATATATTATAAGTAAGCAAGTTCCCTTTTGGATCAATATTCGCAACATGCCTTTAGGTCCACCAAAGGGATAAGTTGCTAAGATAGTTATATTAGCTCCCAATTTGTCATGGATGAAAAAATAAAATTATTTAAAAGAATAGGTTATATCCATCTTTTCGTAGTGGTAGAGCTTAGTAAGGAACTACATGATTAGATTCACCTACTCAGACTTAAAGCTAATGACTTTATATAAAGATACAGTGAGAGTCTTGTATCAAGCTTTCCTTAGCAAAAAAAGGAAAAGTATGGAGACCAATAGGCAAACTCTTTTTAAAAAATGACTACATTGAGCTCCTAAGTTAAAAGGTAGATTTTATAAAAAAAAGGAATCAATAAAGGAAAAGGATAAAGTTATTCGCTACCTAAAGAAGCAAATTAATAATTAATCTCATCCTAAGGGATATGAATCTTTATTTTCTATAACTATTGAGATGCATTCTAATATAACTTCAAATCATAAAGATATTAAGCCAATTGTACAAAATTTAGCTATTTCTAATGATTCAATTTCAATTTTTGATAAAACACCAAGGTAATCTAAAGGGACCCATTTATGTTGGAAGCATCTAAGTCAACTGAAGAGTATAATAGTGTTGGTACTAAATCACAAAGTTGTTCCTTAACTAACGATCAATAAGTCAAAAAGGATTTAAAGGAGAGTGTTGAATGTAAACCTAGAACCTAAAGAAGTTCAAGGAAGGGTAAAGGCTCTAAGAGCCTTTACTGATAGAATGTCATTCTTATCACGAAACCTAAAAAATATTAACCGTCCTATGAAGCAATTATGCTTCAAAATCAGTTAAAATACATGAAACATATGTCTATAGATTTATTAGAAACCAAAATTAAGGAAGAAAACGAAAAAATCTTAAATTCTTGGCTAAAAATTGGTGCATTATCACTAAGCATCAATCTCATCATTATGGTAGAAATGTCCTTGCATTTGATCCTAATAAAATTGGAGTTACCTTAAAAGAAATCTTAAATCAAATTATACACTTATATATTAGTTTACTCCCTAATTAGATTAACTATGCAATTTCCTTTGTGTATGGTGCTAACTAGGTCGTCCAAAGGATAGAGCTATGGAATATGCTAACAAGAATCTACCAATCAATCAATGCACAATAGATTAATCTAAAAGACTTCAATAGCACTATAAATTACGCCAAAGCAAAAGGCAACATATGTTTGTACTACTTTAATGCATATTTCAGTGTGTAAAGATATAAAAGTAACGAATCTCACTTACCAACGGTCTTAGTTATAAAATTATAAGGAACTATACCTTCATTTGTATAAGGAAGCTATAAAAGGATAAGCATGAGCTTAAAGAACTCAATCAGTAATAGGGTTTCAACACTCAACACTCAATATTAGTTTTTTCCAATAAGTTAAAGGCAAATAAAGTTGATATGTATCTCAAACATAGAGATCTATCATTATTAAAATGTGGAAAAGGAAGCTCTACTAGAGGTTTCATAAGCCCTTGATATACATCACTTATTACTTAAGAAAAAGCCTCCTGTTTACTGGATGAAAGAGGGGAACATAAATGCCTCATTCTTCAATAAATCAAGAAATTCTAGGTGAAACATCAATTACATCACATCCCTTTTAAGAGAGCATGGTAGTGTTTCACAAATTCAAAAGGAATTGAAGTAGGAAGGTTATAATTATTTTCAAAGTTCCTCAAGCTCTTTAGGCCCCAAAAACTCTATTTTCCTACTACTCAAGTCCTTTATATATGATCATATCTCTAAAGAGGATGCTAAAGTTTAATCTAGCTCTTTGCCCCTAATGATATGGAAAGAGTAGTCTTTGAACTCCATCTAAGTAAGTCTCCTAGACCTAATGGTTTCAATGGCTTATTTTTTCAAACATCCTGGCCTTACATCAAAGATCTAATCACCAAGGAAGTCTTAGAACTCTTTATTAATTGAATGGTGTTAAAAGAAATCGATAAAACCTATATTTGCCTAATCCTTAAAGTCTAAAATCCTAACTCCCTCAAGATTTTAGACCAATCTCTTATTGCAACATAATTTACAAAATCATTTGCTTTAAGGCTTCAATTGGTGCTGAAGCCACTAATTAAAGGCTCTCAAAATGCTTTTATGTCATGCAAATTGATTAGAGATAATGTTCTTCTTACCTAAGAACTATTTAAAGGCTATAAAAAGAAATATTTTAATAGAAATTTTACCGTTAAAATTTACTTTTACAAAGCCTTTTATTCAATACACTGAAGATATATTTTGCACCTATTTGAAAATTTTAAATTCTATGCAATTCGTTAATTTGATAAACCAATGTATTAATATTAATTTCTTTAGAGTTCTAATCAATAGAGTGCCTACTAAATTGTTTAAAAGAGGGAAAGAGTTGAAGCAAAGGGACCTTTTATCCCCTTACCTCTTCATTCTATACATGGATTTTCTCACAAGGCTGATTGAAATATATATTAAGCATGATAAGAGTTTCAAGTTTCACTCTAAATATAAAGGAATCTTCATCCTAGTATTTGTGGATGACTTCCCCAAAGTGAAGGGTATATTAGTAAGTTTGTTAATATTTACACTAAACACATTTTAAGATTTTTTAGGCCTCTCTATCAACTATAATAAATGTTATATACTAGTAGTTATTAGTGCTAAAGTTATAACTCCTTCATTGGCTTTAAACACAAGCATTTAACACAAAGATCTACCTTTTTTCTACCTAGGAATCCCAATCACCACAAGAACATTAAACTTTAAGTATTGCATTTCACCTTTGGAGAAAATTCAAAAGAGGATCAATAATAAAACCTTATCCTTTGTTAGTTGAATCCAATTAATTAATTTTATTTCAAACTTTCTCCATACATATTGGTCCTCTCATATTTTCCTATCAAAAGAGATTATCAAGGCCATTAAAAAGATGATGAGATGCTTTTTTTAATTAAGTGAATCAAACAAAGAAATTATGGCAAAGTCAAATGGTTAGACGTATACAAACCAAAAGTTATTTATGAAGAGTGTATCATTTCTATAAGCATAGCCAACATATCTCTTCTAATAAGTACAATATGAATTCTAACTAACAAAGATGCTCTAATGGTCCAATGGCTTCATACCTATTTCCTAAAAGGTAAAAGCTTTTAGCAAATGAGAAGCTCAACATCAAATTCTTAGTTCATAAGGTAATTGCTTAGGTTAAGGAAGTCACTTGAAATGTGCTTTGATTGTAATATTAGTTATGGTAAAAAATACATATTTATGGTATGATAATTAGAGTAAGAATGGTTCCTTTCATTTCTCCACAGTTAGAAGGATGTTTCTTGAATCTTCAAAAGTCAAAAATCTTATAGATGGAAGCAACTGGACATGCAATGCTTCTTTATTTGAAAATTTAGTACCCGGTTGCTCTCTCAATCTTTCAAGGGAAACTCACTATGTCTGGTTGAAGCATTCCTTAGAAAAATATACAAATGCTTTATGCAAGAAGTTCATAATTCCTAATATATGGAGAATTAATTAGTATGAGATAGTTTGGTTAAAAAAACTACTAGAAAAATTCTCATTTCTACTATGGATTGTCTATATGCTAAGACTAGGAATCTTAAATAAACAAAGATTCCTTAATACTTCCCAAATTTGTTGTCATGTAGGAAAGAGCAAGAATATACTCAACATATTTTCTTCAAATGTCTGTCAAAACATGGTATGTAATTTAGGAGCTTTATAACATCCATGTTTATGTTGAGATCTTTCATAAGCTATAGCAAATGATATGTACTTTAGATAGATAAAAACATCAATATCTTGTGCTTACGAAAATACCATGTATATAATATTGTCTGAAAGGAATTTCATAATCTTCAAAGGCAACAAAAAGTCTAGCGATCAAGTTATGTAAGATATATTTTAAGGGGTTAGAGAGCCAATTCTCATAAACAAGCTTCACTCCTTTAATTCCTTGTTGACCTTGAAAAGGTCCCTTTCTTAACAATGTTAAAAGATCAGATGAAAACTATACAACTTCCCAATTAAAATTTGTGTGTATTGCTTTTCTTAAAGTTACACGTAAAGGCCTTAGTTGGTTCTATACCTTATATGCATCTTTGCTTGGCTAGTGCATTCACATTCTTTTGGATTGAACTTTTTAACTTTCAAAAAATTATAAAATACGTCTATATTAGAGCAGTCATGTTAAAATTCTTAAATAGTATCATATTAGTAAGATATAAAGTTCACTCCTTTACTAATATGATTTGCATATAAAAATAAAATTTTAAGATTTTAGTTTTGCGTAACTAAATTTAGTAATATCAATAGTAGCTTTTATAAATTAATAATATCTTAAGATAAAAGTTATGAATAATAAAAATGTCATTAATTAATCATGGTGAATAATAGTTTTAGTTTATGTAAACGCAGTTAGGCATAATTAAATTTAATAATGTTAATTATAAATTTTGTAAAGTTACAAACATTATAATAGTAACTCTTTGTTAATGGTTATCAAATAATTTTTAACAGATATTATCGTGCAAATGAGTATAAGAAGAAATTAAACAAAACCAAAATACAAAATTTATGTGGTCAGTTAGTATGTTAACTGTGTTTAGGTAACGAGATTTTTTTATTACTGTGAGAAGTCAATATAAGCAAAATAGTATGGCTACAATCTTCAACTTTATATATCTTTTATAAAGGAATTTGTAGACATGGTTACATATAAGAAGTCTAAGGATAATAAAATTCGAATTCCACAGATGTTTGAGGATAATGGAATTATATTTCTATAATTTCCAAAAACAAATTATATTGCTACACATCTTTGGAGTTTGTGTCATGAGTCTTACGTCTAATCCATTCTTGATACTATTACCAATTTGCTCTTGACTTTTTAATCTCTCTAAGCAGTACAAATGCACCTTTTAAATTCTTTAATGGGCTCTCTTATCAGGAAGGCTTCATGCAGCTTGTGAAAAGTTCTGGAACCACAATGTGACAGGTTTCAAATCTTATCAACTCATGCAAAAGTTAAGAAGGGATAAACAAGCAATCAAAGGTTTCTCTAATGCAAATTCTAGGAAAATAAAGCTCACTCACTAGCTTCTAAGAGAGGCTCAAAATGCTTGTTATAGTTTCCCTTATAACAACCATTTGAAATATATTGAATCTATTTGATTAAAGGACCATTAGGAGGCTCTTAATTTACATAATTCTATCTTGAAACAGAAGGCTCGCCTAAATTGGTTAAGAGATGGTGACTCTAACACTAAATTCTTCCATACTTCCTTACTTGCAAGGAGAAATAGGAATATAATTGTAGAACTCAAAGACTCCTTTAGTAACTCTTTCTCTAATCAAGATTTTTTATTAATGCTTACAAGGGATTTTTTGTTATAGTTAATGAGCACAGAAGAAAGTTCCAATGATTCTTATAACATTAGAAGAATTATCATTAACACTAGAATAGATTATCCATAAGATTGTCTCATGGTAGGTCATCCAATGTACTTACCACTCTTAGTAAACATCTACATGTTAACTTTAAACAACCCATGTTTACAGCTTATGAGATCCACTGCTTAATCCAATTAAGGTGTCTAACATGTGCTAATTTGTTCGGATTAATAATGTCCCATCTCATTAGTCCTATGAATATGGATAATTTAGATACTAACATAATCGCACATGATAAGAATCTCATTATCATGATCTCATCATGATTTTCTTCATGCTATGTAATGTATTAAGGACTTTGTAACATCCCATGTTAGGAGTCAGAATATTACGAAATTCATAATGCATGGTATGCTTTGCATATTTAAGTATTCCCTTATAAGTGAATATGTTTTTTTTGACACATACAAATATTTGTACATGCATGCATTGACAATTCCGGGTATAATTGGTTTCTAAATGTGATTAAAATGAAAATTTTGGGTTTTTATGTGTTGAGAATTTATTTGGAGTTTATTATTATTATTACAAAATTTTGGTGAATTTTAGGAAATTTATCAAAAATTTGAGGTTTTTTAGACTAGGAAAAATGTTGAAATAAGAGATAAATAGAATTGTGACAATTGTATTAGAAATTATTGAAAAATGGATAATTATGGAGTGACAAATGGATAATCTTATGTGACATGTGGACCTATAGCTAAGAGACAAATGGTAGCTTATCTAGTGGACAAGTGGAAGACATGCAGTGGAGACATGTGTTAAAGCCCTAATGAAACATCTAGGCTTTAGGAATGCAGCTCCTTTCTTTGGTTTCATCAAAAATCATCTTCCTTCTTGCTTTGCCATCACCAAAACCCATTATTTTCTCTAAGACAAGAAAGTTTTATGCATATTTTAATGTTTTAAATAGATGCATACGAGAATAATGTATATTTTCATGATTGTGCATTTCTGCATGCGTAAATGGTGTTGATGCATGTGTGGGTGGTGAAAGAAGTTCGGTGATATGATTACCAAGATGTAGGGTTATAGTCATTGGAATATGTTATATGCAGTACTTTACTGAACATACATCTGTATTTAGGGCATAACTTATTCTGTGAGTATCCAAATTAGATGGAGTTTCATTTAGATTAAATTTGAGACATATAACTACATTTTTCATGAAAGAATAAAATTCGAAATATGTCCTTAAGAGTCTGGAAATTTGGCTTGAAATTAAAATTGGTGTTCTGTCAAGGTATGAAAACAGTCTGTGGAATTTTCATTATAACTTGCAGGATACTAAACTAAAATGCATGATATTCATGTCATTATACTTTCAAGACATTGAGGAACATTTTATTAGTAGAAGATGTTGCCTAAATACCCCATTGTCGAGGTCAAAGTGGTCATACAAATCAGACCCAAATTTTGTTTCAGAAAAATCTGGAAAAAAATTGATAGGTTTATGATTGATTTTATGAAAAACAAATTGGTTTGAGAATGAGTTGATATGATATGGAAATGAATGTAAACGTAGTTTCAGTTATGTACAGAGTGAATAAACTGAGAAAGTAGTAAAGTGATTAGTGCAGAAAATGTTGTAAACAAATGTTGAAGATGATAAATAGTGGTGAAAATTTTCTGGTTTTGGTCTTTGTACTTGATCTTGCATTTTGAGTTGTTTTAGAGTAAGGTGAGTTGGAATGGGAATGGAAATGTAGAACATATAAGTTAGAAATGGAGTAGAATGAATAAATCAGTAGGAAGAGGAGTAAAAAAGTCTGCAGCTTCGGTGATGAAGTAAGAAACTTGCGTTTTAGAGAGAAAAGAGAAGAGTAGTTGCACCCGAAGGTTTTTCCAAAACCAAACTATGTTTCTTCTTTTAGCCACAACTTTGTTATCCAACCACCAAATGAAATGAGACTTAAACCAATAGATTCCTAACGCATTGTTCTACCTCTTTATAAAAATTGGTAGCTTTCTAAATTGTTTTGAAAAGAATTGATTGGATGAAAATGAGGAAATGTGCTGGAATTTTATAAACTGGAGAATTTTCATTAAACAAGCTTCAGTATTGTGACTATATATTGACCTGTAGATTTTCAAATAAGTTTATTCTTAATTCAGATTAAACTTGAGACATATTTCAACAACTTTCTTGAAGAAATCAAGTTTTAATTCTGTCTCTAAGACTTTCAAAATTGGCATGAAATTGAGTCTTGGCTTAGGCTATAGCACTACCAAGGACAGAAATCATGTCCTGTGTTTATTGAATAATTAGAATAAGGTATCTTCACCAAAGTTGTATCTTATTCTCTTAGTTTTAAATTGGTATAAATTTTGTAATTTTTGGATATTGGAATTGAGAGTTATGAGGTGAAACCTGAAGGAAAGATCATGCATTAGCCAAAATTTCAAATGTACATAGTCTGTGGTATTTAAATCATAACTCATTGAATAATAAACTAAATTGTATGCTCTTGGTATCAATAGAAACTTAAGATACAAAGAAACAATTTTCTAGAAGAGAGTATCATAGAAATACATCTTTTTCTTGATCTTATTGATTATACAAAGTTGACCAGAATGAGGTGCTTCTAGCAAAAGCTGGAATAGTAATTGAATGTGTGAATTTTGGAATTTTTGAAGTACAATTGATGTTTACATCAGTTTAGTAAGAACATATACCCGAGAATTTTTCATAAACATGCATCATACATATTCAGTAGACAAATGAATTTTTAATCATGCTCAATAGTGATTTGTATATGTGTTAAATGTTATAAAGGAACGTATAGAGCGACCACTTCCAGATATTGTCAGGACTTCAAGGAAATAAGCAATAAGGGAGCTTTTGTGAGTAATCTTATATGGTTACATCTTACTTTGTTCTGCTTGTTGAATTTGATTTATGCTGATTGTGTTCTGAATTCCGGAAAATGATTGTCTGAGGCGTTTGAGGCATGTTTATATGATTGGAAGTGCTACTTGCACATGAATATGATTGACTACTTGCTTTGCACATGAAATGTCTAAAATGACTTTGTTTTGGTTTTAAAAATGTTGAGTCCTAGTTGTGGGTAAATAGGCATGCCTAGAATGGTCTGCAACTGCTCCTGTGGCATCTTGGTGCCGAGACTTTTGTCTCTCCTGTGACACTTTAGTGTCGAGACTTTTATCTCTCTTGGACACTTTGGTATCGAAACTTTTGGTCTCTCCTGAACACTTCGGTGTCAAGACTTCGGTCTCTTCTATATAAGTCCCATTACCTGCTTCTATAAATGAATTAGCAGTCATTTGATTTTGTATTCTAATATATGTTGTTTCTAATAAAACAAAATTGTGTTCTAATTTTGAAGGTTTATAACCTCTTTAGATATTCAACTTTGTTAACTATAAAATATGTTTTGAAATGCATTATGTCTGATTTATTGTTTAAACAATCTGTTAATGCATGCTTATACTATTACATGATTCAGTATGATTAGTGATCACTTTATATATAGATTAGTTATTATTCACTAAGTTATATGCTTAGCACGATGGATTTCCCCCGTGTAGGTTCAGAGCGATGATTATAAAGACTGGGATGAGTCAACTGCAATGGCCAATGGAGTATAAGTCTTGTTTTGATAAAAATGTATTTTTGATTTTATTTTGACTTGTTTCTAAAGTGCATCACTTTTAATTGTTGTTAGTTTGTAATAACTATTTTCAAACTGGTTTCATTTTGGAACAAGTTTGTATTCAGTTCAATGTAATATAATGTATGATTTCCTGATTTGGTTTTATGGAAGTTTAAGAATGCTTTTAGTTTGTTTGTTATGTTTGTGAGTGTGAAACTTGCTTATCCTCCCAGGGGGTATACGGGTGTCACATTTTTTAGTATCAGAGTGTGGTTTAGGCGATTCTGGTTTAACTAGCGCTTATCTATTACCTGTACTTGAATATAAAAGTTGTGTATGGCCTAATGTGGTTTGTCCCATGTATTGGTTTTAGAATTTCTGTATGAAAAGATCTCATAAGGCTGATGATGAGGTAACTTGTTGAGAGTTTATGGGTTTGATATGAGAATTTCGTGATGGTTACGTATAGAGAACGTATTTAAGTAAGATGAAGGCAATGATAGTAATATATGTAGAAGTCCTCAAGATTAATTTAATCAGTTATTATAAGTGTACATCTGATAAGGTGATTGCTTTGGCGAATGATGTTACGATGTACGGATGTGATATATGTGCGGATAAGAATGAAAGAATGAGTATTGAACAAATTAAATATGAATATTAGAGTCAGATAAGTATGAGATTCAGACAAGGGAAGCTGGATAGACTATTGAGAGTCCATGTACTTTGTCTATTATAAAATTGGATTCTTGAATTTGAGATTACATTCTTATTACGGTTAGAAGGACTGAAGTTTGTAATGAATTCTATTTCAATATGTTCAAGAAGTACGAGTTTGATTTCAGATATGTGGTTTTAGCTCAGGAAGCTGAGATGTCAAATAATTAGAATGAGGATCTGTCTGAATATAAGAAAATGGATGTTTGTGCATATTTAGAAATGGGAAATAGTATATGGTTAGATATGACAAATAATGATGTAATGCATTTATATTAGTGAATATATTATGGAATACGAAATCAATATTGTACTGTGGTAATGTATCCCCAAATGTGATATAGATGTGAATGCATTGTCATAGATTATTTGAGGAAAAGAGTGAAATAAGTAGAATTGATGAGATTAAAGGATATGAGCAGAAGGTAATAACAAAAAAATTTAGTGAATTACTATGATTCTAAAAACATGAACTTGGAATTGAACTGGATGTTGGTTACTGTGACAAGAGTTATGATTCACTATCCCTACGTTTGGTTCCTGTCCCCGTTAGTGGGGACAGAGGACGAGACGTAAAAAACCTGTCTCCGGTACTGTTTGGTTGCTGTCTCCGTTTTTTTGTCCACCGTCTCCGGATGACAGAGACACACTTTTTTGTACCTCTCAAAAAGGAAGGACGGGGACGCTTGTCCCTGTCTCCCATCAATATAAGCAGCGTTCATGTTGTGGTAAAGAAAAGCATCCCCATGTTTTTAATAATTTATGTCCGTTTTGTTTTAATGTTTTGCTTTTATGTTTTTATTTT
>JAOQMP010000006.1:27216038-27288294 GCA_027563575.1 Erythroxylum pedicellare
TCATAGCTAAACTACGGATTAAGCTACTCCCCTTTTAAGAACATTGAACTCCAGCCATCGCTACATCTTCAAGAGGACGGAAATCTCCAAGCCACATATTGCAACCGGAAGCCTCACAACTAGGAATGAACCCGAGCTAACCATAGTGGAAGTTAGTAGTGAAAAATGGAATAGAAAAGAAAATGAGACAAGTCTCCGAAGGGAACCGTGGGTGTCAAGGTAGTGGAATGTGTATATGATCTGTCGATTGTTATTGTTACTTATCCCAAAATAGGTTTTCTTTCCAAAACGGGTTGTGGATCGGGTTATACAGTATGTGAAATTTCTAGAAATGGTTTAGGTTTGCACTAATTCGAAGGTTCACTGTGGTGAAACACAGACTTCGTCACTGCAATCTTTAATGGTTTCTCTGCAGCAAAACATTGACTTCATCGCGGCAATATTTAATGGTTGCACTGTGGTGAAACACTAACTTCGTTGCAGTGAACTTTGCCTAAATTGTTCGTGCTTGATCTTGTGACTTTAAGTTATTTGTTGCACTTTTAGCTCATTGTCTTAAGGTTCCTGCAATGAAAATAGAACTTTGTAATATCAATTTTCATATAAATCAAGTGAGTGCAATTATTAACTAATTTTGACAATTTGATCCTCAAATTGAATTAATTCAAAGGAAGCACTTTTAAGTCAAATAAAGCACAATATCTAACAAAAGGAGCTGAAAAGTGTAACAAAAACCATGAAAATGTCACTAAATAATATAGAAAATTTGGTTTCAATCACAGAGATTTAGTTAACATAAATTTAATATTTCATGAAACAAATATATGAAGTTGTTTCATGAATATGATAGTGTTTTCAAATGTTCTCCATCATTTTCAATTGGCCATCGTTCTCCATCATTATTGATCACCGATGATAAAGTTGGTTAATAGAAGCACCATTCTCGTAATGTAGTCATCAACAATCATCTAGAGAAGTTATCAACATCAAAGCATGTTGAGTTAACTGAGGTATGTTAGATTTTAGTATTGTTGTCTATTAGATATTTTTATGTGTTTTTGATGCTTCCTTCTTATGGGCTACATATGCGGTCATTGTTGGTGTGTGTTAGATAATGGATGTTTTTGTTAGTTTATTGTTTGGGTGTGGTCCCAAATGTTTAACTACTATCTGGTCCCTAATTTGGTCCCATAATGTTTATACCTTGTTGTTACGTTTTGGATGTTTTGTGGTCTGCACATGCTCCTTCTATTGGTCTTGTATATCTTTTAGATTTTGATTGGGTTAAGATTAGAAAACCTGGAGAACATAAAATAAGCTTTGATTAACTAGTCATTAAACATTTAACATTTCTCTCCAAGTACTGAACTAGTCATTCACCATTTACCATTGCCCTATCCAATTTCTATTTGATGTTTCAATTAAAGCTTTGCTTATTGCTCTATGTAAACAAACTACCTCAAACATTGGTGAGAGTCATTTGGTTGAAGGGTTACCTTATTGGAACCTCTCCTTTTTATCGTCATACTCCAACATTGGTTCCCTTCCCTTAAGCTCTAGCATTGAGAGTGTCCTCGTTGATTTTATTCACATCATTCAAATTCTCTTATTCCTCCGATCCCATTAACTACTCATAGGTAAAGCCATAATTTACAAATCCATTAAATATAAGGAAACATAATTTGTACTTAGCTAATCTAGCAACTTCAAACTTGACCTGTAAAAGAAAAATTATGTGGAACAATAGTAGATTGCATGATGCAAGCAAGAAAACAAAAATTAATTAGTTGTATTGCTTAAATTTATTTGATACTTTCATTCTCATCACATCTTTTTACTTAGCCCTTTACATCAATATGATTAAGGGTCTAGTCAACACTTGAAATTTATTTGATAGCGAAACCTTTTGATGTTGTTTTGTTGTTTATCTGTTGTATTGCTTGAATTTATTTGATACTTTCATCCTCAATACATCTTCTTACTTATCCCTTTACCTCTATTAAATCAACTAAAAAAATTTACATTAATCAAGAATGAGAATTAGAGATTCATGAACTAATTTATTTGGTGAAAATGGTTTGGAAACTAAAAGAAAAAGGAGTTAATTGTAAAATGATCTAAAATCTATACCAAAGTTTTTCTAAAATCCATATTTATTATGCAATTACTATTGCTCCTATGATACTTTCATAATAGTTTTTGTACAAATATTAAGCACTATGAGTGTCACTAATTTAAAAAAGACAATATGTCTTGCATTTCTTTTGATATAAATGTGAACTTTACCATCCTAGACAATTTTTCATTATTAAAGAAATCAATGATTGCAATTTTTTCTTCTTCTCTAGTAGTATTAATGTCTTTTGATATAAGTAATCATTAAGGCTATCTACAGCATGTGCCTTTGTATTGATACTAAAAAACTGAGTTCATAACATCAATATGATTAAAGGTCTAGTCAATACTTGAATTTGGTCTTCTTATAGCCAACTTTAATGTCTTCAAGTGTCAAAATTTGCATGGAATCATTGCATTGCTTTTATATTTTATGATAATCAACGTGTTGTTTTTTATAATCATTGCATTGATTTTTTTATTTTAACTTATGTGTATGCTTATATTTATAGGTTTTAATGGCTCAATTTGGAAGTATAAGGCTTTTTCATAGTGGAAATTTTATGTTAGAGCCTAAATTGACATATGTTGGTAGGGATATTCCTTTATTTGACAATGTTGATGTTGACTTTGTTAGTAATAGACAAATAAATGAGATGGGAATGGAGTTAGGGTATGATAAAATTGATAAGACATATTATAAGGAAACTAGTTTAAACTTTAAGGAGTTATTGAAAGTTATAGAATCAAATGAAAGTTGTATTAGGCTAGGCAACCTAATGCAAATACATGGGATTGTTGATGTATATGTAACTCATCATGTAAACACACCTATCTATGCTATTGATGATGATGATGAGAACATAGAGGGGAAAGATGCACAAACATATGACAATGTGGAGGGAGAAGGTGCAGAAATGAATGAGAATTTGAAGGGAGAAGGAGCACAAATGGATGAGAATTTAGAGAGAGAAGGTGCACAAATGGATGAGAATGTGAAGGAATAGAGTGCACATTTTTAATTAAACTTCTATATTGACATTCCAGATGACCATCATCTAATTAAAATTAACTCATCAAATTGTGGTAGTCCTATTAGCACTGATGAATATCCTATTGAAGAGGATGTAGGTGAATCTTTACGTAAACCCAGCTTAACTATTAGGGATTCTACAAAGGTTGCACATAAGTGGAGGTTGGGAATGAAGTACAAGATTGCAAAAGAATTTAAAGATATTATTGTCAATTATGGAGTGCATACTGGATACAATGTTAGGTTGAAAAAGTGTGAAAGTAAGTGGATTAGGTATGTTTGTGTGGATGGATGCCCATGGGTTTTGTATGCTGCTTATTATAAGAATGAGAGATGTTTCAGGGTGAAAATATATAATTCTAATCACACTTGTTTTACTACAAACAAACCAAAATTGGTTTCTGCAAAATTATTAATGAGACACTTCAAGGATAAAATTTTGGAGAAGCCTAGTATCACAACCAAGAAAATGGTGGAAGAATGTAGAGAGAAGCTCAATATTTTTGTTAATTCAAGCATTTGTAGAAGATAAAAAAAAAGAGATTGAGGAAAGAGAGAGCAACTTATTCTATTATTGAATATGTGAAGTTGTAAAGATAGGTACACGAGTTAAAGGTAAGCAATCCTAGGTCAACAATTGAGTTACAATTATCAAGAAATCAAGATAACTCATTGCTATAGGTATGTTATGTTATAAAGTTTATATTGTACTTCATTATGTTTTGTTATGTAGTATATTAATACTTTTTATATTTTCCTGCAATTCAAAAGATTGAATATTTGTTTTTACACCATGAAAGGAGGATGGAAGCATTTAAAACCAATTTTTAGGATTAATGGATGTTTCTTGAAGATAGAATTCTAAGGGCAATTGTTAAGTGCAATTGGTAAGGATGGTGAAGGAGGAATGTTTTCATTGTCCTGGGCAATTGTAGAGGTGGAATCACATATTCATGGACTTAGTTCATGAATTAGTTATCATTTGATTTGGAATTGGAAGATGGACAAGGAATTTCATTTATATCTTCTATGTAGAAGGTATGTAAACATATTTAGGATTTAAATCATTATATGAAATATGATCTAATATATTTTGTATTTGTTATAAGGATTAGTCAGGGCCGTCGAGGACACTTTGCGCATTCCAGATCACCAAATGTGTGCTAGACATATATATATCACAATTGGTCTACGAATTGGAAGGGAAAGGATCTCATAAAGCAGTTTTGGAATTGCACTTGTTCAACTTATGTTCAAGATTTTGATGAATAACTAAAGAGGCTTGACAAAATAAACCCTAGATGTGTTTCAGCGTTGCTTGAGTATCCAAAAGAGAGGTGGGCTAGATGTTATCAATCTTTTCCAAGTAAATGTTCCATTGTTGACAACAACATGAATGAAACCTTCAATAAATGGATTCTACCAACAAGGGAGAGGGTAGTGATTAGCATGCTTGAGACTATTAGAATAATACTTATGAGGAGGCATGCTGAGAGAAAACATTTTGTACTTGGGTGGAAGCATGATATAACACCAAATATAATGAAGAAGTTGGAGAAGAACAAAAAAGAAGCAATGCAATGGAGAATTGTATGGAATAAAGATGGTGGTTATGAAGTTTCAAAGGGTGATGTGAAGCATATTATCAAGATCTATAAACAACAAACATGAAGTTGTCGGACATATGACCTATATAGATATCCATACAAGCAAGTGATTAGTGCAATTCATCACTTGAGAGAAAGGATTAAGACATTAGTTGATTCATGCTATCGTAAGGGTCAACTTGCGAGTTTGTATAAACATGTGTTATAACTAATTATAGGTAAAAAAATTTAGCCTTCAAGTGATGCAAAGTTGATACATCCTCCACCTAAAAGAGTTATGCTCGGTATACTGAAAATTGTAAGAAGAAAACAATATGATGAGCTTAAGAAGATGAAAAATCCAAGCAGATTGAGTTAGAAAGGGCAAGTTTATAAATGCTAAAAATGTGGTCATCAAGGTCATAACTCCAAAAATGCAACAACACCTCAAGTCAACATGATGAGGCTTCTTCACAGTTGTGTGCACATTACTTCAATCATATGAATACAATTTTATAAACATGTAGTTACTAATGTTGATAATTGTGTTAATTAGGTTAAAACAGAGACAACTTCATAGGTATACCAATTTTTTGTTTTATATTACTTATTTTTGTACTTGTAACATCCTATTACCTATGTTAAGGCAAAAATAGTGAATTATGAGAAATTAATAAGTAACTAGAAAATGCATATCATGCTTTGCACGTGTTTGCACATACAAGAGAATTTTGATTATTACAAATGAATATGATTGTACATGTATTCATTGATGTTTTCAGGTTATAATTGACTGAATAATGTGATTTAAAATGTGAATTGTGACATATTGACATTAAAAAAATTATTTGGACTTATTTGGAGACTGTTAATATTATTTCAGAATTTTTTGGTAAATTTTATGAATTTCTAGAATTTGGAGTATTTTTGTATTGGAAATAATTGACCAATTATATTGTGACATATAGACTGAATAAGTTAGTGATAAATGGCACATGTGAACAGCGACACATAAAGGAAATCCAAAGATTACACGAATTATTATGTTTTGGTTAGAAGCAGACTACTATAGCTTCAGTCTTCACTAAACCGAAGTTCTCTTCCCTGTTATCCATCACCGAATAGCTTTTTTTGTGGAAATTGATTCACCCCTTACTGCTGGAAACTTTGTTGAATCAAGTAAGTGAAATTGATGATATTATAATGTTGTTGATTCTACATATGCGTTTATCTTGAGTAATTAGAGAAGTATAGTATCAATGTTAATAAATCAGATGAATGATTTGTGAAATAGTGATACGAAATAGGTTTTATTTTGAATATACCAAAGTGCTGGAAATTTGATGTAGAAATAAAAAAAACTTTGTTTTGGTTTAGAGAAATCCAAATATGTTGATTTTACTGTTCCTGCATGAATTTATGGAAATGAATTTAAATAAGTTTAGTGAATTTAAATGAAGATATGGTGAAGTTCTGATTTAGAGTTGATGAGTTGATAGGTTGTTTGGATGAAATGAAATAATGGAGATGTGGAATAAATGCATCAGATGAAAGTAGAGAGGGGAATAAAATGCAGTAAATGGAATTTGCAAGTATAAGAATCGGATTTTTATGTTTAAGTGTGAATTTTAGATTTTTGAATTGTTGTATGTTGATGAGTTGAAATAAATTTAATAGAATTTGTTTAAGTGTTTTAAGTGTAATTGATGAAGAAGATAGAAGTGAGATTAAAGATTAGGAAAAAAAATTACAGTAGAGATAGGAAGTTTCGGATTTTTGATATTTGGATGGTAAACTTGAATTTGATTTTGTTTAGAGTTTATGTTGGCTATAGAAGTGTAAAAGAGATGATTCAGAAGTGTGTAAATCTGGAAATGAAAGAAAAATGGAAGGAGAAGAAGAAGAGAAATAATCGGTAAAAAAGAGGAGGAAGCGTAATCGTGCTTCAGCACGATCGGGACTTCGCTGTTAATAGTCGCGATTGTGAGATGAGGGAAAGAAATGAACTGTTTTTGGATATCTGAAGTCACAATCGAAACTCAAGTAAGCATGATCGTGACTTTGCAAGTGAGTTGGTGATCTCATGATCGTGTAGACACACGATCGCGACCCGAAGGTGAAATTCGCGATCCGACCTCCAACTATTTTTCTGGAAGTTATTTTTCTCAACATCCTTTAGTATTTTTGTTATAACTTCTTCACACGGTGTCCAAATGACCTAATTCTTTAACCAATAGATTCATAAGACATTGATCTTCATTTTGACCAAACATTATAGCCATCTGAAATGGATTGATTGATGAATTTAAGATGAAAATGTTGACTGTGTTGAAGTATGATAATTAGAATGATTTTTTTTACTGAACATAATTCAGTATTGTGATTATATTTTGATATATAGGTTTCTAAATGGAATGATTCTTAATTTGAAATTAACTAGATCTGTAGGGCTACAAATTATCTAAAGAGATCGAATTTTAATTTTGTCATTAAGAATTGCAAAATCTGACTTGAAGAGCACAGTTATGTTTTATGAACAGCCCAAACTAAATTGAGTATAACTTTGGAAATACTAAATTAAATTGAATGATTTTTATATCATTAGAAAGTTAAGAAAATGGAGAACAAATGTCTAAAGGAAAGTATTGCCTAATTGTGGCATTTACATTATCAAAAATGATGATACAAGTTGATCTGAAAGCATGTTATTAGAAAATCTGAAATGGTCATTTAATATGCACAGACGTGAGTTAAGATCGTGATTGTTTTAATTTGGACTGCACAGCCGTAAGTTTTGTGTTGCACAGTCGTGACTTTTCTTGGTTATTATGCATGGGTGTGCGTGATGTTTCACACCTGTGACTTGGTTCTTGGAATGTAAATTGTTTATGAGGACTTTGATATATGAATGATATTGCGATATGAATTATAATAAGATACCTGGGATTTGTCAGTGGATATGCATTGTGCATTTTTTATATACATAATGTGCACAAGGAAATATTTATACATTTGTGCAAAAGTGTGATATTTGTAAATGTGTTTTATATGATATAGAGGAGCACATTGGACGTTAGTCAGACATTGCCAAACCATTCAGGCAATAGCATATTGGAGCGTACTGTGAGTTATCCTAGATGTTTTTCATAGGATTGATTTGATTTGTTTGACCTCCAATTATAAATTGTTTTGTTATAAATTCCGGACTTAAATTCCGAGGAGTTTAATATTTGGGTATTTAATGGAAGTGATCTGAACTGATGTGAAATTCTGAATAATATTTGTATTCTCAATGAAAGTTGAACGCCAGACTTAGGTCTAATGACTATGATATTCTAACCGTGCATCATATGTGATTATTATGTATGGCATATTCTATATTTGATGCATTTCATAAAATACATGCTCAGATAAAGGCGTTGTGATTGGAGTAACCAGTATGAATACATAGAGCGTTGTTCCATGGTTTCTGATTCTACACGTAGAGTTATGCTCCGTGATTTTGTTCTAACTGAGCCCAATGGGCCAGTATCTATATACGTATGTGATAGGCACGTGATCACAACATTAATAAAGAATCTAGGGTCTCATATGCATTTGTATTTGTAACTATCTATTATGATTCGTAATGAATATATGATAGGCCATATTAATGTGAGTATTTCGAATATACATGTTCTGAATGAATATTTGTGAAATATGTGATTTGTGTATATGACCTAAGTGAAATCATCAATGATGGTTCGCTCATTGAGTTCGCAAAACTCATAAAAAATTATAACGTGGCTTTTCAGGTACGAGACAAGAGACCTAGTTTCTTAATCTAGATTAGAGGAACATTTTGGACTAGTTATGGCTTAGAGGTCTATCAGCTAACATCAGAAGTGTTGTAATTTATATTTTGTAGTTTTTGTCTAGAACTTGTATAAGGTTTGTAAAATACAATGTAAGCTTTCGTGAATGAATGCAATGATAGGTTTTAAAATTTCATAACTTTTAATTAAGTTAGTTGATGCCATGTGTAAGTTAGATCTGTTTTTGCTCTAACATACCATTATCATAGGATATGTACTTAAATGTCCTTAGATGTTTGGGTATATGCCTTATCGTAGTGGGATGTTACATTTTTTGTATCAGAGCATGGTTGGCATCTTTAGGGACACAATATGATCAATAATGAGAGATTTAAAAAGTAATCACATCTTTTGTTTGTTATAGGTCACCTTCCATAGGAGATCAAATTAGAGAGTCAACTAACATGGAGTTTATAGGAGCCAATATAAGGTCTCCTATACCTGAGTTTGCTCAAATACCTCCGAGAATTCCCATTAGGCGATAAAGAAGATACGATAAATTGAGAAAGCAGGGAACTATGGACTTCTACGGAAGTACAGGCCCGATTAAGGCAGAAGGGTGGTTAGAGAGAATGGAAAGAGATGAACTATAAGGCAGATGAAAGATTTGATTATGTGGTCTCGTTACTACAAGCTCCCGCATATCAATGGTGGAAGACTGTTCCGGGCAGTACCACCAGACCTTATAGTTTGACCTGGGAAGATTTTCTGAGGGTGTTCCAAGAGAACTATATGCCGAAGATTTATATGGATCAGAAGATGAAAGATTTTTTAAATCTGAAACAAGGCAAGCTCACTATGGCAGAGTATGAGATAACATTCAATGAGTTAATGGCATATGCAACTGCATTGATCCCAACTGAGAAAGGTAAATGTAGACGATTTGAAGACAGTTTGAAAATGGAAATCAGAACAAGGCTAGCTATTTCAAATTTGGGCAGTTTTACAGAACTTCGAGCGGCCTCGATTAAAATTGAACAATTGTTAAAGGATGGTCAGGGAGAGTATAGACAGGAGGTCAGAGGTAAAAGGCAGGATGAATCTCAAGCTGACTATGGAAAAAGCTTCAGAAAGTGCCAGAACAGATCGTCTCAATTCCAGCCTAGATCGAGATAATCTGGATTTCAATCAAGGGGTGAATTTGTTCAGTCTGGGAGAGGTAGAGGACAAATGTCCTCCAACTAATCACAACAGTTGCCTGAGTGTGAGCAGTGTGGTAAAAAGTATGGTGGTGAATGTTGGAGGTACACCGAAGCTTGTTTCTGTTGTGGTTCTGTAAACCATATGATCAGAGATTGTCCTGAGATGTTAGGACCACAATCTGGAGTTAGAGGAGGAGGAGCATCTAAGACAACGGTTCAGTAGAGTAGAGCTGGCAGAGCCACACAAAGAGGTAGAGGTAGAGACAAAACCCATTCAGCAGGGCCTAGTGTTAAGATTGAGGTACAGAGTAATCAGTCGCAATCTCAGGCCAAGTTCTATGCCATTACCAGATAGGAGGTTTAGAACTCCCCAGATATGGTAGCAAGTGTGTTGAATGTTTTTTATTTTGAAGCATTTGCATTGATAGATCCAAGATCTACACATTCATTCATCACACCTAATCTGGCATCTAGATTGCATTATGAGAGAGAGATACTGAAATGTGGGTTAGAGGTAAGCACTCTAGTGGATAGCATAACAGTGATTAGTAAGGTATGAAAAAGGTGCCTAGTTCGGATTGATCAGGCAGAGTTAGAAGTTGATTTGATCATATTGCAATTAAGAGAGATAAACCTCATCTTAGGCATGGATTAGCTCACTGCTCATAGGGTAATGATGAATTGTTATACTAAAGAGGTAGTTCTTGAATCCCCTAATTAGCCGAGAGTAGTGTTTTGAGGAGTTAGTCAGGTAGTGTCAACCTGACTAATTTCATGTATGAGTGCTTTGAGATTGATCCGAGGTGGATGTGAGGATTATCTGGCCCACGTAATTGATACTTGGGATGAATAAACCATTCAGGATATTCCTATTTTTAGGAAATTTCTGGATTTGTTTCCTGCTGAACTACCAAGAGTACCTCCAGAAAGGGAGACAGAGTTTACTATTGATCCTGTTCCAAGTACCACTCCTATATCAATTCCTCCATATAGGATGGCATCTATGGAACTGAAGGAACTGAAGATCCAATTACAGGAGTTGTTAGATAAGGGTTTTATTCGACCCAGTGTGTCACCTTGGAGAGCTCCAATATTGTTTGTGAAGAAGAAGGATGGAACTTTTAGATTGTGTATTGATTATCGGCAGTTAAATCGGGTAACGGTTAAGAATCAGTATCCATTCCTGAGGATCGATGATTTATTTGATCAATTACAGGGAGCTCAGGTGTTCACAAAGCTAGACTTGAGATCAGGATATTATTAGTTGAAAATAGTTGAGGCGGATGTACCGAATAGTGCATTTAGAAGAAGATATGGGCACTTCAAGTTTTTGGTAATGCTATTTGGATTGACTAATGCCCTGGCAGGTTTTATGGCCTTAATGAATAAGGTATTTCAACCTTATTTAGATCATTTTATAATTGTCTTTATTGATGACATTTTGGTGTACTTGAAGTGTAGAGAAGATCATTATGCACATTTGAGATTGGTTCTCTAGATAATGGGGAGAAGCAGTCATATGCCAAGTTCAATAAATGCAAGTTTTGGCTTGATCAGGTAGTATTTCTGGGTCACATCGTGTCTGGACAAGGCATTTAGGTTAACCCAAAGAAAGGATAAGCAGTGAAGAAGTGGGAGGCTCTGAGGAATGTGTCTGAGATCCGGAGTTTCCTTGGATTAGTTGGCTATTACAAAAGGTTTGTTGAGAGGTTTTCACTGATTTTATCCCCTTTGACAAAACTTTAGAGAAAGAATGTGCATTTCAGATGGAATGATGAGTGTCAAAGGAGTTTTGAGAAGCTAAAGCATCTGTTAACTACAGCACCAGTTTTAGCTATTCCATCTAGCTCAGTAGGTTATATTGTGTATAGTGATGCTTCACACCAAGTTTTAGGTTGTGTACTGATGCAGCATGGCAAAATGATAGCATATGCATTGAGACAGTTGAGGTCTCACGAGTTTTATTATCCAGTTCATAATTTAGAACTTGTTGTAGTAGTATTTGCTTTGAAGATTTGGAGGCACTACCTATATGGTGAAACTTTTCAGGTATTTACTGATCATAAAAGTTTGAAATATCTATTGAGCCAGAAAGAGTTAAATATGAGACAGAGGAGATGGATCGAATTGTTAAAATATTACGATTGCATAATTGAGTATCATCCTGGTAGAGCTAATGTGATAGCTGATGCATTAAGTCGAAAGTCTAATAGTAGTATGGCATAAGTACAATTATCGAGATTACCAAACCTAATTCATTTGAGAGCACTGAACATTGAACTGAATGTCGAGCATAATGAAATATTGATAGTACATTAAAGTTGAGACCGATATTGCTTGATAGAATCAAAGAGGCTCATAATAAAGATCCAGACTTAGTAGAGTTAATTGAGAAGTTAAAAGTGAAGCTAAATTATGAATTTGAAGTTAAAGATGATACATTATGGTTAAAGCAAAGATTATGTGTACCTGATGTTGATAATTTAAGGAAAGAGATTTTGGAGGAAGCTCATATAGCGGCTTATATTATGCATCTTGGTACTACCAAGATATATAACACGCTGAAACAACATTACTGGTGGCCAGGAATGAAAAGACAAGTAATGGAGTTTGTTTCTAAATGTATAACTTGCTAGCAGGTTAAGTTTGAGCACCAGGCTCCAGTTGGAAAACTACATTTGTTACCTATTCTGAAATGAAAATAAGAACGAATCACTATAGATTTTGTTACAGGTTTGTCGAGGACTCCAAGGCAACATGATGCCATTTGGGTCATTATGGATAGACTGACCAAATCGGCTCATTTCTAGCCTGTGAGAGAAAATTATTCACTAGATCAGTTAGCTTCGCAATACGTGAATGAAGTTGTGAGATTACATGGGGTTCCAGTGTCTATTTAATTTTACAAGGATCCTAGATTTACCTCGAGATTTTGGGGTAGCTTACAGATAGCTTTGGATACAAAACTGAATTTCAACATAGTATTTCATCCTCAGACAGATGGTCAGAGTGAGAGGACGATCAAGACTGTTGAGGATATGTTCAGAGATTGTGTTTTGGAGTTTCAAGGAGCATGGGACCAATATGTAGCTTTGATTGAATTCGCCTATAATAATCAGTATCACAGTAATATCGGTATGGCTCCATATGAGGCGTTGTATGGCAAAAAGTGTTGTTCACCTTTATATTAAGATGAAGAGGGTCTAAGGATTGTCGAAGGCCTAAAGTTGATCCAAGACACTGTTGATAAGGTAAAATTGATCCATAGCAGGACTAAATAGTACAAGATAGATAGAAAAACTATGTGGATCAGCATAGGAGAGATATGGAGTATCAGGTGGGAGATAAAGTATTTTTGAGAGTATCACCATGGCACGGTGTACTTAGGTTCAACAAGAAGGGTAAGCTAAGTCCGAGATACATTAGTCCATATGAGATAATTGAAAGAATTGAATCATTGGCTTATAAGCTAGCCTTACCTTCTGAAATGGCTCAAATACATAATGTGTTTCATGTGAGTATGCTTAGGTGATATCAGTTGGATCCAACTCAAGAGATTAAAGTCTCTAATAATCTAAGTTATGTTGAAGAACCAGTTAAGATAATTGGTTATCAGAATAAGCAATTGAGGAACCGAGTGATCCCAATGGTGAAAGTCCTTTGAAGGAATCATTCGAGTGAAGAAGCCACATAGAAGACAGAGGAGCATATGAGGAATCAGTACCCCTACCTATTTGATCATTCAGGTAAGAATTTCGAGGATGAAATGTTTGTTAGGAGGGGAGAATTGTAACATCCTATTACCTATGTTAAGGAGAGAATAGTGAATTATGAGAAATTAATGAGTAACTAGAAAATGCATATCATGCTTTGCACATACATGAGAATTTTGATTATTGCACATAAATATGATTATACGTACATTCATTGAATTGTGACATATTGATGTTTAAAAATTTTACTTGGAGACTGTTAGTATTATTTCAAAAATTTTGGTGAATTTTAGGAATTTCTGGAATATAGAGTATTTTTGGACTAGAAATAATGGACCACTTATATTGTGACTCGTAGACTGAATAAGTTAGTGATAAATGGCACACGTGAACAGTGACATGTGAAGGACATGCAAAGATTACACGTATTATTATGTTTTGGTTAGGAGGAGACTACTGTAGCTTCAGTCTTCAATGAACCAAAGTTCTCTTCCATGTTATCTGTCACCGAATAGCTTTTTGTGTGGAAATTGATTTACCCCTTACTGTTGGAGACTTTGTTGAATCAAGTAAGTGAAATTGATAATGTTATACTGTTGTTGATTCTACATATGCATTTATCTTGAGTAATTAGAGAAGTACAGTTTCGGTAGTAAAAAATCAGATGAATGATTTTTGACATAGTGATACGAAATAGGTTCTGTTTTGAATATACAAAAGTGCTGGAAAGTTAATGTAGAAATAAAAAAGTCTATTTTGGTTTAGAGAAATCTAAATATGTTAATTTTACTATACATGCATGAATTTGTGGAACTGAATTTAAATGAAGATGTGGTGAAGTTGTGATTTAGATTTGATGAGTTGATAAGTTGTTTGGATGAAATGAAAGAGTGGAGATGTGGAATAAATGCATCAGATGAAAGTAGAGAGAGAAATAAAATGCAGTAAATGGAATTTGTAAGTATAAGAATCAGATTTTTATGTTTAAGTGTGAATTTTAGATTTTTGAATTGTTATATGTTGATGAGTTGAAATAAAGATAATAGAATTGGTTTAAGTGTTTTAAGTGTAATTGATGAAGAAGATAGAAAAATTACAATAGAGAGAGGAAGTTTTGGATTTTTATACTTGGATGGTAAACTTGAATTTGATTTTGTTTAGTGTTTATATTGGCTATAAAAGTGTAAAAGAGATGATTTAGAAGTTTGTAAATCTAGAAATGAAAGAAAAATGGAAGGAGAAGAAGAAGAGAAATAATCGGTGAAGAAGAGGAGGAAGCGTGATCGTACTTCAGCACGATCGCGACTTCACTGTTAATAGTTGCGATCGTAAGATGAGGGAAAGAAATGAACTATTTTTGAATGTTTGAAGTCACGATCGCAACTCAAGGTGTCCGCAACTTTGTAGGTGAGTTGGTGGTCTCGCGATCTTGTAGACGCACGATCACGACCCAAAGGTGAAACTCGCAATCATGCAAACGCACAATCGCGACTTCCAATTATTTTTCTAAAAGTTATTTTTCTCAACATCCTTCGGTATTTTTGTTATAACTTCTTCACCCGGTGTTCAAATGACCTAATTCTTAAACCAATATATTCATAAGACATTGATATTCATCTCCACCAAAAATGATAGCCGTATGAAATGGGTTGATTGACGAATTTAAGATTAAAATGTTGACTATGTTGAAGTATGATAACTAGAATGATTTTTTTTTACTGAACATACTTCGGTATTGTGATTATATTTTGATCTATAGGTTTCCAAATGGAATGGTTCTTGATTTGAAATGAACTAGAGTCGTAAGGATACAAAGTTTCTGAGGAGATCGAATTTTAATTTTGTCATTAAGAATTGCAAAATCTGACTTGAAGTTGAATATAGAGTATAATTATGTTTTAAGAATAGCCTAAAGTAAATTAAGATAACTTTGGAAATACTGAGTCAAATTGAATAATTTTTGTATCATTATAAAGTTAAGAAAATGGAGAACAAATGTTTGGAGAAAGTATTGCCTAATTGTGGCATTTACGTTATCAGAATGATGGTGCAAGTTGACCTGAAAGTATGTTGTTAGAAAATCTAAAATGGTCATTTGATATGCACGAACGTGAGTTAAGATCTCACACTCGTGATTGTTTTAATTTAGACTACATAGGCGTGAGTTTTGTGTTACATGACCGTGACTTTTCTTGGTTATTATGCATGGGCGTGCGTGATGTTTCACTCCTATGACTTGGTTCTTGGAATGTAAATTGTTTATAAGGGCTTTGATATATGAATGATATGGTGATATGAATTACAATAAGATACCTGGGATTTGTCATTGAACATGCATTGTGCATTTTTTATATACATAGATATGCATAAGGAAATATTTATACATTTGTGCAAAAGTGTAATATTTGAAAATGTGTTTTGTATGATATAGAGGAGCACATTGGACGTCAGTCAAACATTACCGGACCATCCAGGTAATAACATATCTTAGCATACTGTGAGTCAACCTAGATGTTTTTCCTAGGATTGATTTGATTTGTTTGACCTCCAATTATGAACTTTTTATGTTTTGTTATGAATTCCAGACTTAAAGTCTGAAGATATTATATTTGGGTATGTATTGGAAGTGCTCTGAACTAATGTGAAATTCTGAATAATATTTACATTCTCAATGAAAGTTGAATGCTGGACTTAGGTCCGATGACGATGATATTCTGACTGTGCATCATATATGATTGTTATACATGGCATATTCTGTATTTGATACATTTCATAAAATGTATGCTCAGATAAAAGCATTATGACCGGAGTAGCTAGTATGAAAGCACTTGCACATAGAGCTTCGCTCCGTGGTTTCTAATTCTGCATGTAGAGCTATACTCCGTGATTCTATTCTGATTAAGCCCAATAGGCTAGTATCTATATACGTATGTGATAGGCACTCGGTCACAATATTAATAACGAATCTAGGGTCTCATATGCATTTGTATTTGTAACTATCTGCTCTAATTTGCAATGAATACATGATAGGCCATGTTAATATGAGTATTTTGAATATACATGTTCTGAATGAATATTTGTGAAATATGTGATTTGTGTATATGACCTGGGTGAAATCATCAATGATGGTTCGCTCATTGACTTCGCAAAACTCATAAAAAATTACAACATGGCTTTTCATGTACGTGACAAGAGACCTAGTTTCTTAATATGGATTAGAGGAACATTTTGGACTAGTTATGGCTCAGAGGTCTGTCAGCTGACATCAAAAGAGTTGTAATTTATATTTTGTAGTTTTTGTCTAAAACTTGTATAAAGTTTGTAAAATACAGTGTAAGCTTTCGTGAATGAATGCAATGATAGGCTTTAAAATTTCATGACTTTTAATTAAGTTAGTTGATGTCATGTGTAAGTTGGATTTGTTTTTGCTCTAACACACCATTATCATAGGATGTGTGCTTAAATGTCCTTAGATGTTCAAGTATATACCTGATGGTAGTGGGATGTTATAGTACTAATGACTGACAAAGATGTTTTCATTATGACTATAGTTAAGCGATGGTAATTTAGTTGATGATAATATTGTACTGAGTTAATAAAGTAATATTATAAGTGATATGTTTTTTTATCAGTTATCTAACTTTAAATAACTGTAAAGTTTGTTTATAATATTTTATCTTCCATTTTGTAGTTTAGTACACATGTAGATGCCAATATGAACAAGTTTGGAGATGTTGACCCAAACACATTTCAATTATCATTTCAGCTAAGGGTTTACGATTCAAAGGACGTCCCAGTTTTACTTCACAACATTTACAAGCTGAAGCAAGTAAAAGGAGAACTTCATTGACTTCATCATCATAACCTAATTGTACGCAGTCAAGTTTAAATGAAGCAAACATCCATTACTTGTATACATACAATGTAAATATTTGTGTTGTTTACAGATAATGTAAATATTGTCAAAATCAATATGACATATTTGACAACATATGTAACAAGTAAATTATTCATTATATATTGGTTATATATAGTAGTATTGTTTTTCCTTCATTACACAATTCATATACCAATTTTATTATTCGTATACAACATATTCATTATAAGTTGTTGTACAACATATCCATTATATATTGGTTATATATAGTAGTATTATTTTTGGTTGATTACATAATTCGTATACAAATTTTGTTATTCATATACAACATATTCATTATGAGTTGTTATATAACATACCCATTGTATATTAGTTATATATTCAAAATCAAAATTTTCATAATATACTTGAAATTAATTTAACCATTACATTGTTAGAATTCAATACAATATCCTTATAACATAATTACAAATAAAAAGTACTACAACCATATCTAATCCTATTACAATATTCATCAACATACACTTCATTTTTGTTTTCTCTTTTCTCAATAAATGTACGTCCTCCTTTAGAAGATTAATTTATTCTTCAAACTCCTTTTTTTTGCTTCTTTGAATCTTTTTATTTAACATTGATAATTCACTCCTTAAATTTTGAATCACTTCAATAGCTCTCTTAATAAATTCTTTATCATATCAATTTAAAAGTTGGCATCTCCTAACCTAAAACATTCGATTTCATTAAAAATATACCTTAAACACAATTTGAACATTCAACTTCATTAATCAAATAACCATAAATTCTCACCAAACAATTAGGATATCCATAAAACCTTCAGTTACGATTATGATCACTTCATGAGGTCCTTAATAGGGCCTTTAGCCCACAATAACAAAAGATATTACCTGACTTTGAACTCACTATTTTATTAGTCGATAATAATTATTCCGTGTTCATACTTAAAAGATGATAACAAGATAATATATGATTAGGTAAAAATGCATTCTATTAACTATGTCACGAAAACACATATAATTCAACAATGAAGTGTTATATGTTTATCAACAATCACTCCAACTATTTCAATGCCTATATCAAAGAGGTTCAAGACAAACCTATCTTAATCGTGAGAGAATTTTTGAAATTGAATGTATTTCAATTATGAGAGATTTTCTGGAATTGAATACATACAATTTGGACAACATTTAGAAAGAGCAGCAACATCTTTAAAGAACAAAATGTAGTTGATACGCAACTAATTTCAACAATTGAATAACACAAAGAGGTTTTACGTCTTTTGCTTACTCTTGATTTTGCATTCTTCATATTAGTCAGTATATGTTTAGATGGCATCTCATAACTAATTTAATGATGCTATAGAAGTGAATAAAAGGACAAGAGTTGGATGAATCCAAAAAGGCATGCAAATAAATATATAAAACATTTTTTCAGTTTAACACCGTTGACCCACTATAGATGCCTACCTGTGTAGAGTTAGTCATCTTTTGTCTACAGCTTATTAGAAAATATGCCTATTTACTAATTGCAACTATATCTGGCATGTTTCTAAGGTTGATTTACATAACAATTTAAAGTTTGAGCTATTTTTCAACTAGGTATAACACAACTCCCATAAACCATCTAATATTTATGAGATTCATATGTTCGATCAACAATCTAATATTTCCCAATACCTGTTGGGTGTTCCATTTCTTTGTAATAAGAAAGGCCAGCAAATTTAATCATGATAACCTTGTTATTTAACAAAAAAATCAGTTTTCGATATTTTAGATGTATTACCTTATCCATAGTTGGTATTGATAAACAAAACAAAAAAAAATTGACTCTAACAAAATGGTATATTGTTGACTTAACCAAATTATTTTCATCACAATCAAAACTAAGGAGTGTTAATATGGTGTGCACATTAAGTATATGCAAGTAGTGTATATAATAAGAGAACACTTAATTACTACCAACTATTATCTAGCAAGTAATATTGCAATTTGTAAAAGTGATCAGTGGTCATCAATAATATGACGTTAATAAACTTTGATTAAGTGTTTATGTTACATATTGGTCGAAGAAGCTTAGGAGAATTATAGTAAAGACAATCAAATGTCTCAGCTAAAAAAAAGGCCTCCAAATTGTAGCAATATCAAACATCAACTGTTCTTAGACTATATATAGAATTTGGGCATCATAGGATCTCAAGTATACAACAGTCTCCTAAAGCACCAGTAGAGATCAACACAAACATGGCCATTCCCCTCAAAACTAGCTTAAATGGAATGAATACTTATCTCAATAAGCATGGCCTAAGGTGAATAATCTTATAACTGATGCAATCTTAGAATTTATATAAACAAGGAATATGCTTAACAAAACCATATATCACTACAACTTCCTATATAATGGAGCTACTAGTAAAGTTTATCATCACTACAACTTACTGGAAAATATATTGAGGAAGGTTCTTGGGCCTATCATCACTGAGAATAATAGAGTTATCGGTAAGGGCAAGATGATTGGGGATAATGTAATCATCACGTATGAACTACTCAAAGGTTGTACCAATCAAAATGCTCAATATCAAACCATTTATGGCAAAACCAAGCAAATTTAGGACCCATTTCATCACAGCAGGAGTAATTTAAACAGAAAAGGCATTAATATATACAGAAAGTCTATTCTTGTGTTTGTTCTGTAAATAACACAATAGAACAAATGAAAGAACAAAACATGCCACACAAAAGGTGACGGATTCCAAACGGTGAACACAACAGAACCCACCCAACAGAAAAAATATATTCCATACCCATATAATGTTAAACCAAATATTACAGACACTCACTTATGAGAGCCACTGTCAGATGACAATGCTTGCGGTGGATACTCTCCCAATCCAGCGCCTCCTTACTTTGTAATGATAGCAACGAATGAGAGGGATATGAGAAGATAAGGGATTCCACATGTTGACGAATTCCAGACGGTGAACAATTCCAAACCCTCAAATAGAATACGATGAGGGAGGGTCAGAGGGATTTCAAAGAAAGGGTAAACAAAACGTAGCAGGTGGGATCGTTTTGTTTACCAGTAGATTAATTATCTGCTTAAGCATACTTTAAGGTTTAATTAAAAGGTGGGTCCCATATTTAATAGTAAAATATCCAAATTTCTTTTATTTAATTAAAATTTGGGTTCTACCTTGCCACGTCAGCGTTGACATGTCATATGGTGCCCACTAAAATAATAAAAATTATTTTACAATTGTCAAGTCAACACTAACCGGACACTTAATAGAGGAGTTTGAATTTTCTATTAAGGTGAGGTCAAATTTTAACTTTTTCTAAATATTAGAATTATAATTATTCACTCTGAAATGTTAAGGTTAAATTTGTCGATTAGTGAAAAACTTAAAAACAAAATGACCCTTTTGTCAACTTTTAATATAAAAATAACCCTTTTTTATTAGGTATATGTGTGCAAATAATGAAAGTACTATTTGTCATTCATTGAAAATAGTAACTTCAGTTTATAAAAAAAATAATGGTAATGTCTCTCGTCAATTTTGGACAATAGTAGCTTTAGTTTATAAATTAAATTGTCATTGATATTTGCAAAATAGTTTTTAACAGAATTATACAAGTTATTCAAACATTTTAATATAAATAATTCTTTTTATTATAAATAGATAGATAACTATAGTCTTGTTTGGTAAATGACTTATCAGTCATTTGTTGGAAGATTAAAAAGTTTTAGTTGTTTGCCTATATCAAACTGCTAATAATTATATTTAGTAATCAGCTTATTGAATTGGTAAATTGAGCGTTTTCCTCCGGTGACTAAAAAATTAAGGAACCAAAAGACTATTATATCCAAAAGTTATTACAAATTACTCAATGAGATAAAAATAGAGATAGAAATAGAGATATAGACAAGTTTATATTTTAAATTTGATATTTTTAATTTTAATTTTTGAAGATAAATTAATATCAATTTTGAGTCAGAATATACAAAGAGTTATCATTTCATTATATATGTCTTCTTTTAACTTTGAAATGATAATGTTGACTTCTTTTGTTCTATTTAAATACTTATGAGAATATTCAAATAAATACTAAGATATAATACTCATGTCTTTATAAATTCTTTTTTTAAGGCATGCTCTTGTAAGTTATTTTACACATAAACAACTAATACTAATAAATTAATTTTACCAAACATCTTTAAATAAACAGTCGATGTTATCCGCTGGTCAAATCAATTATATTAATCCGTTGTCAGCTAACTATTGATAAAATCAGCTAACAGCTAATGCAATTTGTTGATTGCTAAACAAGGCCTATAGAAAGGGATAGATAATAGATAGCTTACTCCATACTCGTATTATTTTCTCTATTATCCACGTATACGTTGACAAGTCCTTTTTTAATTATCAATTAATCTTAAAGCAATCGCAGTCTCATAGTTGTGTATATCTTTTGAAATAATTATGTTATTTTGAATATATTTTTCCTGTTTGATTACCCAAATAGTATTATGTTATTGCATGTTTTTTCATTCTATGTATCCTAAAAGACTTGATTAATAAAGTTCTCAAGAATTTATTTTTTGAAGTCCCTAAGTAAATTGAATGGTATGGCAACAAGTCTTTAATTGTTTCTATCACTTAGTCAATACAAGTGCAGGACTAATTACTGGAAAATTTAAGAAAAAACATTACTATCTTAATTAGGCTAACACTATGGACATATATTTATATACATTTATTATCTTTTTTAGTTTTAGATAAATAAATCAAAGACTATTTAAAACATGTGTTACATAACTATAAAAATATAAATTTAGATTTTATAATACTATTCATGTCTACCTTAATCATATTCTTTTGCATACAAGTGATTTAGAATTTAATTAGATTAACATTTCAACTATGAAAAAAGATATAACAACTACAACTTTTGTTTGTCCGCTCTCAAGGTTTGTCTACACTAGACCCCTATGAAATTAGTGACAATTTACGACCTTTGTCTGTCTATTGTCATGTCTACTTGTGGTTAAAATGGATAATGAATTGTTTTAGGCGTCACTCTCTAACAAGGTGGAGTTGCACTGGCTTCAATTGTCATGAACCCCCCAATTATTCCATTTAATACATAACAAAAAAATATAATTAAATATACAGTACTAAATTAAGCTGATTTTGTAAAATTGACATACATATTTTTCGCAAGTTAAATGGTATAATTATTTAACTAGTTGGGTGAATCAACAGATTTTCTGTTCCGTTTATATTGTCCTATGTGTGCTATTAGATCTCAGCCCTTCCATAAATAAGAAAGAGAAAAACAACGAGCCCGTGAAAGTGAAAATTATCTGTCAAATTTTTTATTTCCAGATCTCGAGGAAAACTCTTCACAAATCACGTGCCGTCCGGTGCTCTTTGTCCAACGTAATAATTACTTGTATAGATAACCTCGCCAAATGAATCCAATCCCAGCCCACAAAAAAAAAACATCCGACAAGACTAATTAAAGATTATGATAATCGTACAGTATAAGATTTTCCTATAGATCTTGAGGCCCCACTCCTCTATTTTGTTCCTAGATAAACCCACCTCTTGAAATAAAATAAAGATTTTCAAAATAAGTTAGAGCAACCCAATTCAGTTCCTTGTGAACCTTAAGCGGTTCAAATTCAATAGTAGAGCTTATATGTTTGTCGAGCTACAGTTTGAAATTGAAATTTCATTGGAGATAGTTTAATTTAGTTGAAATGTTTAAAAGATAATTGGTTGAATGTATAAATAAAATAGAATTTTTAAATAGGAATTAAATTGAACTTTCGTTATTATAAATTATTTAATATCCAATTTGAATATAATTTATAAATTAATATTTATTTATAATTTTATTTATAACTACACCTAAGCAGAAGTCAACATCAAGAGTTTTCCAATAATTATTTTGGAAAATCAAATATCATTACGTCATCATTGAATACATGTATTTCTACATATCCACGTGGCATATATCCATTAGTTTAGTTGAAGGGCTCCGCGGTGACTTGAGCCAAGTTTAGAGTATGTCGTGTCGTCCGCAGAACAGTAACAGAGTCGAAAAACGAAAGATTATTAAACGTTGGTTGGATCAGATCTCACCTGTTTTTGCTGTTTTTATTATATTTTATTAAATAAATTTTAATAAAATAAAATCATTGGAAAAAAAAAAAGGACGCGTAGAAGCTAACGTATGCAGAAGGGTGCAGTGGGGCCAAGGAAGGACTGGTCACATCAACGTCGCTTTTGTCTAATCAAAATTTTGTTTCGTTTCATTATTATTTTTAAAAAATCTTCTTCTTTGACACCCACCGTTCCCTCGACGCCCTTGACGTTTGCTTTTTTTAACCGACACGTGTCCAAACCTAACTCTTTATCCTGGCGATTTTTCTCGCGCTTGCAGGAGATAAGACTTATAAGTCTTTGAGAATTTAGCGTATGAATAAATAAGAGACTCTTTTTATTTTGTTTTGGTATTTTAACTTATACATTACAGGAATAAAAAAGAAAAAACAGATAATTAGCTCGACAAAATATTATGAATGTTTTTGGTAAATAATTTATCAACTATTTTTTCGTTTATTCATTAAAAGTTAATTTTTAATTATTTTAAAAAATTATTCATGTATTTCATAAATAATTTATTGGTTAACTTATTTAATTTCAATAAATTAATTTCTAAAAATTTTATAAAAGAAGCTATTTGTTTAATAATAATATTGTCGTCCTTTTTACTCTCTACTTTTACTTTATTGAATCTTCTTACAAAATCTTCTTACAAAGTTGATATTTGATGTTGATATCTACAGTATATTCCGATTTATTCTTCAAACTTTTCTTGTCCCTTAATCAAAATTATTGTTTCTTTATGTGTTTCACATCTCAATGTTGCTGCAAAAGTCGACTCCCTTCGTTTTGCCTTTGTTCACATCCTTTTGATAGTGAAAAATAAGATTACTAGGACATACATAGCTACTTACATAATTGTGTAAGTGATCATGTAGCTTTAAAAATTCCTCAAATCGAGACTTTACATGTTCACAGAGACTTACACAGTCATGTATCTCCAATTTGCTTCAAATCTTTATTTTATGTCACAATTTTATTCGAATCTGTCTCCTCTTGGTTCATAAAGACAATTATGACCTATAAATGTACTTAGAGAGAATTATGTACCAAATATATACCAAAATTATAAAATATCAAGCAAAATATATCAAATATAGATGTATAATTATAGTCAAATATGCATCTATCACACATCCTCACATTTAAGCTTTTACTTGTCCTGAAGAAAATTATAACCTAAATTATCAAGTTTACACACATCCATCCTTCCTTAACTTCAACTTGTCCGTCCATACTTTAAATCATCAATTCATATTGATCCAATTAACATGCAATTAAAATTAAGTTATCCTAAAACTAACTTCATATGTCAATATTAATAATAATCACATCAAAAATCTCATTGAAATCAAAGGCATGAATCTTTATACCCTCAGCAAGGTTTCACTTAATACACTCAAGTGTTTAGGGTAAAAAGTATCAAACTATTGAATCAATACATAGTAGAATTCTTACCATAGGTTTGTGATATTATAACTTCTCCATCACTTATATGTAAACTAAAAACAAAAATCAAAAGATCTTTAGAAGATTGTAACGGGGCTTAGGTAAGGTTTGATTGAGATAATTAAAAAAGTAATAAATTTGAAGGAAATTTAAAAAGGAAACATTTCAAGAAACTTGTTAACAATTTACAGATCCTTTCATTATAAATATGTTGGTACTATACATACACACGCACACCCACACACGAGCAAAGAAAGAAGAAGAAAAAAAGTCACACGAGCATAGAAAGAAGTACCAACATATTTATAATGAAAGGATATGTATATTGTTAACAAGTTTCTTTAATTGTTTCTGCCATAATTAAAGATATATTGGACCTTTCAAAATCTTAAGGTTAAAACATTCAAATAATGTGAATAATCTCAGGGTTTAAAACAATAAAAAGTTTTTAAAGAAAATAGGATAAAGGTTAATAATTAGGTTATGATCAATGAAAAAAAGCTAAGTGTCAAACTTAGTTATTCCTAAAGGATAAAATAGGGTAAGGTAATTATTAAAAAAAAAGGCTTAAACAAGTGTAAAATTTAAGTGCCTTTATCACTTCAATGTTTCTAATTTTAAAAAATTGTGATCTTAATATATATAATAAAAGCAAGTTCTAGAATTGTTTCACTATACATGATAAGACACACGAACAGAAATAAAGAAATGAAAATTTATGATCTTATGTGTGTAAATAATATGCAATTTTCATTCAACTTGATTATTTCAATGATTCCTAACGGTATGACTTATAAAAGCAAATTGATTCTAACTATCATCCTTTTGCTTACTAATTCAAATCAATATTAAATAATGAAATAAAGTTTTTATGAACAGAATTCAACTAATTCAAAATATTAGTTAACAAAATTTAGTAACAAAGATTGTAATAAGTTTAAGAAAATTATTAACCCCTTCCCCACATTTAAAATCGTACATTATCCTCAAATGTACACAATATAAGCACATATAATAAGTGAGAAAGTTAAGTTGGCACTTCATAGAGTAATACAACTTTCTAATTTTGATTTTAGGACTATCTAACCAATATTAAACTAATATCCTTGCAAAATATAAAGAAAAAGTGATAAAATAATAAAATAAAAAAATAAATACTCAATATGAAAATAGAAATAACATAAAATTTAAAATAAAACCTATCCTAATATGAAGTTGCCTCTCATATAATGCTTGTTTAATGTCGTTAGCTTGATGTACCTGCACGTTTATCATCATCCTGGTTCTATGATGCGTGACTTGCTTCCACTCTTTCTTCACATAAAAGTTTCATAACCTGTAAATAAGTCACATGTTGCAAGATAATAGTAAGAGCATAATGCCTAAAATTAATAAATCTAACTAACTATATTAATATCATTTTTAATGATAAACTGTTAATAAAATAAGGGATAATGAAACTTCCTAAAACTTCAGTTGACACAAATAGTTTGTTTTTGAGGAAGTGAGAACCTTTTATACTTAAGGCGGCTACCAATGACTCATCGATAGTTTCCTTATTTAGGTCTTCCACTAGTTCTTCCTCAACCACCTTGTCCACTCTTCTTCTTCTTCCTGGACAAAGGTTTCTGGCTCTTGTTTTTCTTCAATTATCTCTTTCCACTCCTCTACTTCTTCTTATCGGATAAAGTCTTACTTTTTCTTCTTCTTCCTTTACTACCTTTGTCATCTTTTTTTGGAATGCCACTTTATTCATGTAGCTAACCTTTTTCCTCTTCTTCACTTTACTATGTTAATAGCCCAAATAGTATTCTGTGTTATATTCAAGATATTGAGGTAAAGAAAATATTTATTTAAATTCATATCGACTAACTTTACTCTCAGCAAAGAGTTCCATTATTTTACTTGTAATACTCTTTTCTTCTTCTTCTTCTTCTAAAAGCTCTTTTCCACTTTTAGGGGTAATTGTTATTCCAAGATCTTTAGAATCTGTTTCAATGGTACTAGGCAAACTTCCCTCCAATTCATCAGATAATATCTTCGTAAGCTGATTAATCCGATTCACTATATTATATATACAAGCCTCTGTTCTTTGATGCCTCGTGTTTGATTCTTGGACAAATTTGGTTATCCTATCTTCCAGAGCAATAGTTACCTCCTTGCCTTCTTGAAATATATCATATTTAAGTGAAGAAAATCTCTCCCCGAATACACACCGGTTAGCTACAAACTTGGTAAGGTATCTTATTAGTTTATTTGTAATACTTTCGTATTGTTGCTCTTGTCATACATATTTAGTTAGAGCATAATCATTCCATCCATATGCATAAGGTTTGCTCCATTATGAATTATATGTATTCTAATATAGTAGACCTGAGGATAGTTGTACATGCTTGTTTACTCCTAAATATAGTTTAGTGCCTGACATTTATGATTGTAATAATTACTTTCACAAATGTTGCAATATGGCCTGGAAATCGATTAAGCTTCCAAAAACATACAAGGAAACAACTCTTTCCAATATGGTGACGTTACATATTATGAAGACATATCATAACTCTCATGAGAATATTGATTGCTTCATTTTTCCATTATGAGTTGTGACTATGCCATTAAACCTTAATCCCTAAAACTAATCCACAAGCAAATCGTCAATTTAGAGAAGTTTAAAAGATAATTAAATGAATAAGTCAAAAATACAATAAAAATAAAATAACGTAAAATAAAATAAATAACAAACTTAATTAAAATAAAACAGAATAAAATAAAAATGCTAAAGCAATAAAATTGAGGTTTTTCTAATATTACAGTCCCTAGTGACGACAAAAAAATTAGATTGGTATTTTTATATCAATATTAAATTATTTGTAAGTGTACGACGTAATTGTAGCTAGCACAAACAAGTATGAGTCAATTTCACAAAGAATATAGATATTAGTAATTACTTTTTTTCTATCATCTAGACTAAGAATTTTATTTTGGATTTTAATTAAATATAATGATAAACAAAATAAACTAATTTAAGATTAACCACCTATGATTTCAGGATGAGTAAAATATGAAGAAAAATATATATCAAAGATTAGTGTTTAGGTAATGAATCTCTCTATGAATCTTTAAATATTGGTAATCTTTTACCGTACAATCATATTATTGATTATTGGATTGTGAAAATTTTTATCTTATGTTAATAACTCTTTCGAGATTACTAACAACTAATCTATCAGCTAATTAACAAAAATCTTTCTAGTTAAAATCCTTAGGATTGATTTATCTATTTGTGAATTTTGCTATTAGATTTGACCATAATCCATAAGATTTATGTTAGCCTATCTCTAGGTTTGCAATCAACTCCTTTTAATTATGATAGTTATACTCATACAAAAGGATTTCTCAATTTCAATTATACAAAATCAATTCATATACTAAAATTCCAGATATAATAAAGCAACCTTAAAACACATAATTGAATCACAGAAATAAATCAATATAATTGCATTAAATAAAAGATTAAAAATAATGTTATCTCAAACTAGGATTCATCACACCTAGAAATTAAATACATTTAGTTACTCATGATATAAAATAAAATCAAAGATAACCATGAAGCAAAACAAATAGAAAACAAATTATAATTCTAAATATCCCTTTTTCTTTTATTGAATCTATTATAAGTTGATATTTGATGTTATTATCTACTAGATATCTCATTGTATTCTTCGTATTTTTCTTGTCCCTTAATCAAAATTGTTGCCTCTCTAGGTGTTTCACATCTCAATGCTACTGCGAAAGTTAGCTCCCTTCATTTTGTCTTCGTTCACATCCTTTTATAATGAAAACTAGGGTTATTGAGACATACACGTTCGTGTAGATAATCGTGTAGTTCCAAAACCCCCCAATCATGATTTTAAACATTGACATCGACTTATACAACCATATATGGCCACATAAATGGTAACATATACTGCTATGTATCTCCAATTTGCTTCAAATCTTCGTTTTATGTCATAATTTTATTTGAATTTGTCTCATTTTGGTCTATGAAGACAACTATGACCTATAAATGTACTTGGAGAGAATTAAGTACCAAATATACAACAAAATTATAAAATAGCAAGTAACTTACATCAAATATGCATCCATCAACTTACTCATATTTTTAATATTCTTTCCTTATTCTTTCCGTTGCTAACAGTGAAACCAACATTTGATTCACCTTTATATGTATCATAGACCTTTTTCTTCAATTCTTTGGATAGCAAAGCAACCATTATGTTACTCATAAAAATAGTCCATCTACCATATAACACGACATCAAAAAATTTCTTATATAAATTAACATAAAAGGATTATGACTTAATCATCATCCTCAATTTAAACCTCTATACCTTATAAATTTAAGATGATTCGATTTAAATTATTAATGTAATATTTCACAGGTGTAGTTTTGTCATCTTTAAAGTATACAAACATTGCTTTTAATATAAAAAATTCATACATGATTCTTCTTGTACTTACATTATAGTCATTTCCATAACAAAGCAGTTGTTATTTTATTAATCACATCTCTCTAAACTTTGTCACCCAAACTTAGCAGTATTGCATTAAGCGCCTTTGACAGAATCTTTCTTCTTGGACACCTTTAAATTCTCCTACAAATTTTCTTCTCTTTTCAATGCTAACCAACCTCATCTTCACCTTCTATAGATTGAAACCATTGGCTCCTTTAAATTTCTTAGTAGTGAACTCGTAAAGAGACTTCTTAATAGTAAGAACCTAAGCTTTGATACCAATTTAAGATATTAAAAACCTAAGCTTTGATACCAATTTAAGATATTAATTGCTTTTATATCAATTATTGTACAAGCAGGAGCAATATAAGAAAAAAAATAAATGAAACAAAAATATAAAAATTTACATGATTCAACTAATTATATGATGTATATATACAAGCAATGAGATATTATTTTTTTTATTACAATGAGAAAGATGATACAAGAAGAAGTACACCACTTATATAACCTTTTCTTACTTAATATCTTCAGTTCTTGGTCACTCATGTAAGCCAATCTATAATGTTGTAATTCCGCACTATCGCCTTTCTATGTTTTCCAATGTTGATTAGCTTATGAAATTTCATTATTCACAAGGCATATCTCATAACTAAAAATATAAACTAAAAATTTAAGACAAATAATTTTTTTAGTAATTTTAAAAATCAAAATTAAAATAAAAAATGAAAGTAAAATCATACAAGTCTTAAAAGTTTTCAGTGTATTAAAAATTACTAGTAATGTCACCTTTGAGCCTATATATATAAACAATAAAGTAGTACAAAATTAACTTAATTGCATGCTTCTTCTTCTTCCTTTTTCCGGTCCTTTTAATTCTGAGTGTATATCTATCATCTAAGTACATCAAACAAATTAACGTTCTTGAGTTTTGCATGGATGATTATCTTTAAGTATTCTACAAAATTATAAGTTGGCTTTGAAATTTGAATACAAGTGTTTTATTTCCATTGCTTAGTTGCACATTTATATTTATATTTATATTTTATTTCATTTTATGAATTGTTAAGAAGCTTTTCTTACATGAAAAAATACATATAAATGCTAATATTTTAAACTAAAATTAAGTTAAAAACTAGCAACACTCAAATTGAAGTCTTATCAAAATTTGTTAAATTGGCAACAAATACTATTCAAAGAGAAACTCTATCACAAGATATATTAATACTGTTAGATGATCAAAAGTTGAATATTATTACGTAAAATTAAGTAGCTAGAAACTAGAATAAATTTATAAAAATATAAAATAGAGACAGATAAGACTTACATTATGTATAATGAAAAATTTATTAAGTTCTGATGAACAAACATCATAAGTATTTATTAAGTTACTGTCTCTGGTTAGCTAATATTTAGAAAAAAAATCAAAACACACAAAAGTATGAGAGCAAACTTGATTGATCAAAATAATAGAAATGGTAGTTGCAAAAAGATAAATAGTAAAATTTCACAATATTTTGTTTACGAAAGGGAAAAATTTGACAGTATTGTATGCTTTAAATAATTATCAAAGTATAAGACTTCTAATAATTTAATTCAAGTTATTTTAAAATTTTTGTAAAGGATCTTAAAAAATTTATGTTTAGGAGGTTGTATTATTAAATTTGAGCATCATTTACTGCAATCTTTAAGTGAACTGATGCATAAAATAAGTTAAAAAGGACACAATAGAATACGGATCTTTCAGTATTCCATAAATATAATGGGTTGTGCAATTTATTTTATAACCATGGAAAACCATCGACTGATATAGCAAAAGAGTTCAACCAATGCCGTTTACTTTTAGACGAATATAAACAAATAAACAGATGCAAATCATACATAAAGTAACACCACAACAGTACTTATCTCGCTTGACAGGGAAATACACCAGAATTGGGCTTGCCACCGAGTTCTTTCCTCATTCTACCACGAAGGACCGAGTTTTAATGGTATATTTTAATGCTTGTATAATTGTATGTTTCGCCAACACAATATGTGGATGTGAAAGTACTGTTTCCTAGTGAAAACAACGATAAACTGAGGACTTTTAATACATAGTGGAGAGGAAAAGCAAAAACAAAGTCATGTCATGTGATCATAGCAGCGCAGGGAATCCAACCAACGAGCCGGTTCCCGAGAGACTTTTCAACTCTCTGCCGACCCACCATTATTTATCCAAACCCTACGCCACCTTAAAAATAATTTCCACTTTTTACGAAAGTTCACTAGTGGGTTACCGAGCTTTAATAAGGGTTAGGGTAGATGGGTTGATTACAACTAGGGTTTCTAGGTGGGTTTGGAACTATATATATGGGGTAGCTGGTGGCTATAAAAGGTGTAACAAGAGCTGTTTGCAGATAGACTTTCAGTGGCCTGAGTTTTTTGTTTTTCATGATAGGCCAAGCCCTTTGGATCTGGGTTATGTGACTTCTTTTGGGTGATGGGAGACTTGGTATTTTGCGCTTATTTGGGTTGATGGTATTAATCTTGTCATATAAGTTGAGTACCGGTCGTTGGGTCTTTCGAACACGTTGGTCTTCATATTTTCCTCTTTTGCGAGGTATGAGAAGATTGGTTGTTCTTGTGATGATGTGTTATATCTAAAGTATAGATGATCTCCTTCTTCCTTATCTCTTTCAGTGAGTATAATATGTTGTTGGTTGTGTGGATTACAACTGAAGTTAGGTGGCTTGAAATTGGATCTGCCTCAGCTGGTTGACGAGTAAATTTCATTAAGATAAGAAAGCTAAACCCTCTTCTCTGCGTCTTCTTTTTGTTTTTTCATTTCGAACACTGTTTTGGGGGAGGGGCTAGAAGATGAGGTGCATGATTGGTGCTTTGATATGGTGAAGGAGTGGAGCTCCTTGAAGTCCAATAGAGGTTCTTGGTGGGTGGATTTAGCTGCTGGGTTATGGATCCCAAAACCCTATCCTTAAGGGGGTGCTGGAAGGATAGGTTTGTGGCTTGCATATCTCAGGAGCTGCATTACCTAACGTTAGATCCTTGTTTGGATTGAAGGGAGCTCTACATCTCTTCCTTTTAATAGAGAGTTTACACGGTTTTTCTCTTTTCGATTGCCTTCTCTTCTTTTCTATGGATATTTGATCTCTTTTAATGTTTACGAAATAGGATAATTAAGATGGTAACTGCAGCCTGGTAAGTTCTGTATCTTACATCCGCTATTGCCATTTTTAATTGGTTCGAATTCTGAACTTTACTATTTTTGTGTTGGTGCTTGCTGTTTGCGTAGGTCTTCGGGATCCAACCGAACTCCGCCGCTGCTGGTGAAGAAGACTCAGAAACTGAAGTTAGATCACGAGCCGCACAGTAGTGACTGTGCCATTACGTAGTGTTGATTGACTCGTGTGTAATATTGTTTTGGCTCTTGTTCTTGTAGCTGTAAATATAGGTTGAACTTTTTAAGACCTGATTGTTCTCGTTTAATTTTCCTGCTATGACTATAAAATGATCCCACGGATGTTTTTTATTGAAGCTATCTGAAAATGCTATAAAGGTGTTTTGTGGAAAATGTTTTAATCTACGATTGTAAATTTCGCAACAACGGGAAGTAAGTTAGATAACACGCAAGTAATAAATTAGTAAGAGCATATCGAGTGCTTCATTTAAAATGAGTTGTACGTAATTTTCCTCTTGTGATAGGCTTCACATGTTAATTCGAGTGCGGTTTGCATAAATCATTCTGTGTTTCTTTGTCGTTCAGCCTACATTATTATTCCAAAACATTGTCACTGTTTGACAAGGCCGTTATTTATTGAATCGAAGTGTATTAGATGGTTAAAATTTATTGTCATTATTAAACAGTTAACCCTATAATTCGAACAAGTAAAGCTTGGAATGTCTACTCTTGGTACTGATTATTTGTTCACAAAAAAAAAAAAAGAAGCAGCTCAAGAGATGAAGAGCTAGACATTAAGAAACCATTGACATAACTAGTTATAGTTTGTAAAGGTCCCAACTACTAATGGAATACAGACAGCCAATCTTCAAAATGTTTTATCTAACTAGACTAATAAAACAAGTCCTAATATCCTCTCAAAGACTCGGTCATTAGCGACAGCTCTTGGCATGTAGAAGAAAGTTATACGAGACGAAATTCGTGATGGTACCAATGCTCTATAATTATATCGTATATGTGTATCAACTATTACCGCCAATCTTTATGTTGTTTCTTAATTCCTTAAAATTTGTGTCCAGAGCTGTATAGCTATTGGCTGGATATTTGGGAGGTTGTAGGTGGAGACAGAAAGTCTAACAGCTTATCATGGTCGGAGAATTTCAATCTTTGTTACATTCCGATTGAGATTTGAGACGAATAGAGAAGTAGCTCGGAAACTACCTGTAGTAGGTGTAGATGAAAACTTTCGTGTGTTATATAAGGTGTCCTGAAAAATGCTAATGGTGTCTGGTTGGTGAGATTTTCTTAAAGAGTATTGGAGTTGCATAAATAAATCCTAGTGGCCTAACTCATCAACCAAAACCGGATAAACAATTACTTCGGATCATGGCCATCGTTGGGTTATTGTAAAATCTGATTCCAGTCAAGCGGTTAATCTTATCAGATACAATAACTCAAAACACCATCCATATGGTGCAGTGATTGATGGTATCAAATACTTATTGCAGCGCAATCGGCATTGTGCGATTACCCATATCTTACCAGAATCAAACACTTCTACGAATCGTTTGGCATCTTTAGGACAAGAATGTATATAAGGGCGTATGATAGGAAACACGTACCAATGTCTTTAAGCTCGCTTCTTAATTAAAAACATCAGAAGCCCACTTAAAACTTTCAAAATATTAGGAACAAATTGAAGCCTTATATATCGCAAGAGAGATGGACCTGCAAAATAGCTATTTATGAAAAGGTCTAAACATCAACTTATTTGGTAGATGGTGCGGTCCTGCAGAAGCCCTAACTCCCAATTTTTTTTTATTGAACAATTTTGTTTTCACACCAGATAAGTATCTTATCAATTATTATATTTATAAACGTATTCAAATTCTTTATTAAACTAATACAATTCAAATTAACTGAATGTACCTAAATAATGATGCCTATTCGTTATTTGAATTAACTAATAAAAATGTTAGAAGAATTAATATAACAACACTAACAATAAAATTATAATAGAATTTCACTTAGACGCAAGCTTTAAAAGGATCGACGTTCCTTATCTCTAACTAATAGAGAACAAATAGTATAAATACATTAAAAATTCAAAATCAAATTTGGGTCTAAATCTTAAGATATGACATGTAAATACTCTTATAGAGATAGTCTTTTAATGTTAAGCTAGAAAACATGCAAGTCTCAAGTGTTAAATTCTTATGTTACTGTGTGGAGAGAATTTTACCTATTCCCTTGTAGTTAACTCTATTAACATAATTTGGTTATGTCATATAACTTTAAATTCAAAATTAAAAATTTTCTTTTTGTGCGATCTCAAAATTTTAAGATTATGATATTTATAAATTGATAGATGTTTCTTGATTGAGTTGGAGGTTGATATAAGATAATTAGAAAGTACACGAGAGATCAATTATAGTGATAATACATAAGGAAGAAGAAAAATTTTATTAAAAAACATATTGATTTAGTTGCTGTTATGGTTTAGCATTATTCCATATTTTGGACAAAGATTTTTATACAAAATTGAATTAAGGTGATTCAAAATGTTATGAAAAAAAAGAGAGAATTCTTTATAATTTACAAGATGACACTTAAGGCTGATTCGAACTTATCGGTTGACCAATGTATCTTACCACGAATGTTATGCATAAGAAAATACTAGTCAACCAATGACTTGTACTAGTCAATCATTATATTTGAAAACTACTTTTTAAAATTATTTTTTTCAATAATAGTTTTCATTTTTTGAAAATAAATCTAACAAGGTTTGAAAGGCAAATTGGAAGGGAAAGGAAAGTGATTCCAACATAATTCATTAGCATTAATAGGATTTGGGTAGCGCTTAGATAATTCTGAAGTACAAAAAAATAGATTTAAGATACCTTTTTATACAAAATTTTTTAGTATACGTAAAAAAGGATTCTTCAAGTTAATTATTTTATTATTTATTCTTGCTAAATGCTTTACCAAGGATTAATTAATTGTCTATTTTTTTAATTTTTAATTTTGAGTAGATTAGTAAAGATCCCTAGTTCGATGTATTCAACATAATTAAGTTTTTTGTTAAATTATTATTTATGAAGGTTGAGTTTATGTGAATTGTGTATATTTTATATAATTTGTAGACATAAACATATTAAAGATGTATGCGACTTGTAATATTAGGTGTCGAAGAATTCCTACAGTTAGCCCGAGCTCATATCATAGATACATTCTTTAGATAAGTGCCTTATATATGTATTGGGTGTGTTGAGTGACTGAATTTTGTTGTTTAAGTGATTTGAGGCCTTAAAAGGGCGATGGTTGTGTATGAATATGAGGGAGATGACGACTATGGTTGGTTGATACCAATTCATCAATTTTAGAATAGTGTGCATACTATTTCATTACCCAATGCACATTATCTTGAGCCAAATCCAGTCATATTTGAGTTTTTAGGTTAAAAAATTAGTCAACGCCTATCTTAAGACTTGTATATGAAATTATTTGGTTAGTTAGCATCATTATATGTTGCATTTATTATGAATACTCTGATATAATACATTATTAAGACTTCTTTCCTTGATAAGTTATTCAAAAAGCTTGGTAGTATCGTTTAGGTACAATGATGTAGTTCTTAATGTAGTGATATATATGAGAATAGTTTCATCTTATTTACTTATTCTATTTTTTAAAACTAATTGGCAATATGCTATCCTACTTTGTATAGTTCCAAGTGAGGAGCCGATATTGTTGAAGCTTGAGAATATATAAGCGGATTGAGCTATGTACTCTACTTATGGTTCTTTTTTTAAATAAATGATTCCTATATTCTAGTAGAATTTGGATAATTATTTTTTTTTATTGAATGTTTTGGAATTTACTAATGAATGACTAATTTGCTTTCTTATCAATGAGATGATTAATGAGAATTTTGGTATTTTATATTATTTAGTTGAGTTACGATACAAGTGCTTAGCCTTGGCTCAATTATAGGTTAATGTATATGTGATATACATATATTTTGTTATCAGTGAGATGATTAATGAGAAATTTGGTACTTTATATTATTTTGTTGAGTTATGTTAACAAGTGCTTAACCTTGGCTGCATTGTAGGCAGATTTGTATATAATATACATATATTTTACTTAGTATTTAGATATATTATTTTATGCAAATTACCTTGAGTTAATTGGTTAATATTATCTTTTAGGTAATTGTTAAGAAGTTGTTTAAGGAGGGATGTTGGCTACGGATTGGATGGTTTGTAACAAAAAGAAAAAGAAAAAGACTTGACTCTAGCTAAACACGGACTGATAAACGACTCTGTGCCAAGGCGTATTCCTTTTATAAACTCTAATGTCAAGAACATAACATGCTAAAACATATATTGTGTCAAGTGAATGATAATAATCAGAAAGATACATAACATAAAACACGAGCATGTGAAAGCCTATATTATTCTTTGGAAAGATTTGTAAAAAAATAGTAAAATATATAATCTAAGATTAGCCCATCTCCCATATTATGTTTATGATATAAATTTGTTCAAGGATGACCATTGACTAAATTCTATATGCCTAGATGAGAAGGAACCCCTGATTTATACTTGTAAGGATTAATTTCAATTTTTATAATAAAAGATATGTATTTGGAAAATATTGGTATTATTATTAATTCTAGTTAGTTATATGCGAAAGCTTAAGCCTAGTATGAATTTACATGTAGATGTTATTGGAAGAGCTTACATATAGACCGACTTAGACACCAATATTGAGAATTAAATAGGATATTAGGAATAAGCCTACATGATGCTTCTAATATTAGGTTGACCTTTATGAAATTTCAAAAATATGAAGGCATTCTTAGATGTGTCAATTAGATAGGGATGTTGGTTAAACATTATAGAGATATGTGATTGTATACTAAAAAGTAATTCACACATTAAGACATTTCACTAATCCAATCATATATTCTCTAAATAACTAAATCAAGGATATAAGACACTGTTAAGGGTAATTATAGTTTAGGTGTTTTATCATATTAGATTGCTTCTCATTATTACTTGTATGATTATGGCTAGTGATATTGTAATAATGTGTACAATATAATGAATTACCAAATGAAGATCTAAATGCATATATCACCAATTTCTTGGGTATATGTGACACTTTCAAGATTAATGGAATAACCTAAATTTTCATAAGGTTGAGGTTGTTTCCATAATTGAGGGATCGTGTAAAATAGTGGTTGAAGACATTACATGCATCTCAATCACTATATTACAGAATATAGTAGAGAAGTTCTTGGCAAAATACATACCACTAGTAAAGATTATAAATTTACGAAATGACATCTTTTCTTATGTACAATATGATAATAAGACGTTCTATGATGTAATAATCTACTTAGAAGGTACCTACGTAATGAGTTTCTTATATGGTTGTAAGTCCATATTTTCTATAATTGTTTGGACTATGCAATAGATGATCAATGTTATATTTAGGGTAACTTTGAATAAAAAGATTTTAAACCTGCCATATAGCTAACTGAGGAGATGACAATGCATAATTATTAGTGATAACCAAGTAAGACCACGGTATAAAACAATGGTATACACAATGTCCATGTGATTACCATATTGGCAACTCAATTGGAAGTAGTAATGAGAATAATTCATAAATTGAATGGAGCAACAACACCGACACAAGTATGAAGGTGTGAATAGTACAGGGGAGGATATAGCATCAATGATTGTCAAGTTGACAATCCCTTTATCAAGCCAATTGAATAGGTCGTCTATTGAGAGATCTTTCAACAAGTTCAAAATAAATCTTATAACATGTATAAATTAAGGTGGGGATATTATCCAAAATTTGTTTGGGACAATTGAGGAAATCAAATAAAATTTCAAATATTAGACCTAATAAATAATCTTATGAATTTAATAAAGATGCCCATTACAATAAGAAAACAAACCAATTTGGGATTTAGTTGTTCAGAGATTAGTTAATGTGAATTCTAAAAGGTTTGAGAGAATGGAATCAAAAATTGATCAGTTAGCAAGGTCATATAAGAATTTAGAGTTTTTAGATTGGATAGATTAGCTAAGTGAGACAAGAGTGGATCTTGAGGTGTGTGTGATAAAAATTATTATTAAAGAGTAACAAGAAACCAATGGAGGATAAGGAGATGAAGCACACGGAAAGATAAGAGGGCGTCTTTAGTACTTTAAATGAAAAAAATCAATCTCTTTCTTATGCTAATCTCTTACATGGTATTAATGAAATATATAATAATATTTATCATTTTTTTTCAAGAATTCATCAAGTAAGATGCACCAAGTTATAGGATCAAGCAAGTAAGAAATATAGAAAGTCAAGATGACTAGGTGTCATAGAAATATGAGAAGGTATGGGTATAGAACATCTCTAATATCAAAGTCGTAGGACTTTCACATGACACCTATAAGATTATGAAGAAAAAGTTGACATCTGACCTTATAAAGAAAAATAAGGATGTAGTCTAACTAAAAGACTCTAAAGAAACATTTATTAAAAGAAAATCCAATCATTTATTTAAATATATAATAAGTTACTTGAATATTGTTCAAACTTTATCTTATACTCTTATATTGACTTTTCTTACTTCAACTCCTTAAAATCACTTGTTGGATCCTAAAAAATTTTCCCATTAAGATCTGAGTCAACACTAGCACAAACTCCCTCCATCTTAATGATTCCTAGTTCAATATGTTTTTAAAGTAAAAATGATACCACTTTTGAGTCACTGAATAAAAAATTGCTTATACATATACATCTAATTTTAAACCTTTTCTCCTTTAATTACTTGGAAATCTATTTTACTTAATTTTGTAGATGATGTGTAGTTGACATATTTTAAAGAGGATTTCACTATAATATCTGCAATTCATTGCTTGCAACCATTAAATTGTTTGGAGAATGATTTGCTCTAATATTATCTTCAACTCAATCCTCATTCATTCCTCTCTATTTAATTTTAATTATCCATTAATTTCTTACCATATGCTGGTGACTTTATAAGTTTCTTAATATTTTTCTCTAATTTTTGCAACTCATATCCACATGTTCTTTCCATTATTGCAAATTTCATAAGTGGAGGAACATTGCTCTTACTAATATTATTGAACTAAATAAATGATTCAAGTCAGATTATCCAAAATTTGGGGAGAGGGAGAGATATCTAAAACAAAAACTTTATTTCTTAATTTGATTGCTAGCAATACCAATCCATATTAAACTTTCTTTACAACTCAAGAGTGTTTCATTGTTATGCTCAAGGACTATGTTTGAAATTACTTATTAAATATGTAGCTATTTTGTAAATTAAAAATCTAGATTGGTGAGTTGTAATATCTCTAACAAAATTCAGGTAGAGAATGCCTTTGTTTATAGAAAGAAAGCAACATAATAGGGAGGAATAACCCCTTATTTTGTATCTCTTTTCTCTTCTTAGTCCTTCTTCTCTTCTCCCTTCTTTCAATTCTTTTCTTCTTAATTAATCTATTCTTCTTAATCATTTAATATTTTTCAATTAACTATAACCAAAAGCTCAATAGTAGCTGTTTTTATTAAGAGATGATATATTACTTAACAACTAGATATAACGCATTGGAAGACTTCATTACTAGTCTATCTAAAGAATTGAAAGAAGTTGTCATTACTATCAAGCAACATTTCGACGATGTTGTTAAAAATGGCTCCTATACTAAAGTTATTAAAAAAAATCCTTGGAAGCCATTTTCCATATATTAAATCATAAGGAGATGAACCATTAGTCTTGTTTAACCCCCTTTGCTCCCTAGATCAATCTTTTCAATCCTCCATTCTTATTTATTAGCTTCACCATTTGCCAACTCTAATCAAGCTTCTCCTTTAAGTACCCATTTTCCTTCCACACTCTCTGAACTATTCTAAAACTCCCAACTCAAATTACCCAAACTCGAGATCCCCTTCTTTATAGGAGAAAGTTTCATTGGTTGGTTATTCTAAATTGAACGATTTTTCCTTTATCACAACACCCTCCCTGGTAAAAAAACATTAATATAGTTGTCATTTATATAAGTGGATTGCCCTTTGAATGATATCAGTGGATGTATTCCACTCATTAGCTCTCCACTTAGGAAATTTTTTCTAAGGACCTTAAACTTCGATTTGGCCCCTTAACATTCACTAATCATGAAACTATTTTAACAAACTTTATCAAACATCTAATGTTATTGCCTATATGAAAGAATTTGAGTCCCTCTCCACTCATACTCCAAAGGTGACTAACAACAATATTTTGAATTTTTTTATTTCAAGGATTTGTGATGAAATTAAACAAGAGCTTTTCTTGTTAAAACCCATTTCCCTATATGAAGTAGTAGATATAACAAGGTTAACTGAAGAGAAATTAGCTTATTACTAACCTCTCCGTTCGTTTCCCAAAAGTCAAACTGTTCAATCTTATACTCCTTTACCTAAAAACCTAAATCACCAATCCTTTATTTCTTATCCCCAATTAATTTATCCCAAATCACCAATCTTAAACATCATAACCATAATACTTATAAAAAAAATTAACTCCTACTAAAATGGAGGATTGCTTATAAAAAAGGATAACATTTTAATTATGATGAGGCAAAAATGCAAGAAGGTCCAATTTCACTACCTTATAGAAGATGAATCTAATGATTAAGTCTTGGTTGAAGTACCACCTAATCCAACAGTCGAACTGTAACCAACTTCCACTACTATCACGATCAAGACTGATTTTATCAAAGGTCCTTTAACTTCTTTATACGTTTTTAGGGTTATTTTGTTCCTATCACTTTATTATTGGAAAGCTTCATTCTTAGTAAGCTAGTGGTTATTCTAATAGACAGAGGCTCTACACATAATTTTATGCAAATCAGGATTGCTCAATTTTTAGGTTGCCAATTCAATAATCAAGTCTTTTAAATGTTATAGTGGGTAATGTAGATACTTTGGCATGCACTAGTCTTTACTCTTAAATGAGAATAACTTCAGGTAACATTATTTTCTCTATTATTTTCTATTTATTTCCATTACATAGTTCACTTTTGGTTTTAGGTGTAAATGGTTAACTCATTGGACTAATTTTGTTTGATTATAAGGCCCTTTGGATGTGCTTTATTTGTCAGGAACCTTGGTCACTCTTTATGGCATTAAACAAGTTGCCTTCAATCATATTTCCACAACTCAAATTTGATGTAGTGAACAAACTGTAGTCATTGCTACACTATTTTTGATTTCTATTAATTCATTACTAAGTCCCAAAATCCCAAAATTCCTAATAATTCACCCTCATATTTTTACTGTTTTGTAATCCATCTAACTTCTCATACCTCCATCCTTCAAGTTCCTCATAGTGTGCCTCCTTGTGCCATTGACCATTTTATTCCATTAATTCCTGGCTCCTCACATATTAAAGTGAAGCCATATTGATATCCTAAATTCCAAAAAGGGGAAATTGAGAAGCTTATTAAAGAAATGCTTGTAGAAGGTATTATACATCCAAGTCAATTCTCATCACCAATGTTGTTGGTAAAAGAAGATAATAATTGGTGTTTTGTGTTGATTATATGGCATTTAGTGTAGTGAAAATGAAAGTCATATCTCTTAATCCCATCGTTGATGAGCTATTAGAAAAGCTTGATGATGTTTTAGTTTTTTCCAAATTGGATATCCATGTTCCGTATCACTAACTGCGTATTCATTTAGATGATATTGAGAAAATAACATTTCGAATGCATAAAAGGCATTATGAACTTTTAGCAATGTCGTTTAAGCTATCAAATGCTCCTTCATTATTCCAAGAAAAAATGAATGAAATGTTCCAACTAGTTCTACGAAGATTTGTACTTAAACTTTTTGATGATATCCTAATCTACTACTCTTCTTGAGAACTTCACTTTCAACATTTGGATCAAATGTTAGGAATTATGAAAGCTAATTCATTTTTTCCAAATCATTCAAGTGTGATTTTGGGCAATCTTTTTTAGCGTATTTGGGACATATTGTTCTGATATTTAAAGAGGATATTGATCCGAAGAAGGTGATGGCTAGTCAAAATTGGCGTACTACTACCAATATTAAGCAATTACAAGGTTTCTTAAGCCTCAATGGTTATTATAGCTAATTTGTTGCTCAATATGCTCATATTGTTGCACCTTTGATATAATTATTTCATAAGGATGCCTTTGTACAGAACCTTGAAGCTTATGCTACTTTTATTGCTTTGAAGATTGCACTTATGAACACATTGGTTTTAAACTTGCCAGACTTCTTTAAGCCTTTCATAGTTCAGATTTATGCCTCTAAATTAGGAATTAGAGTTATCTTATCTCAAGTAGAGCATCCCATTGCATATTTTAACAAACAACTTTGCCCAAAACTCCAGACATCTTTAACTTATATTCAAGTATACATGCTGTAACTATAACTATAAAAAACGGCAGCAATACCTCCTCGGGATCAAGTTTATTGTCCAAAATGGCCATCAGCCTCTAAGATCTCCCTTAAGTTAGACAATCTAGAACCTAAAGCAACAATATTGGTTAAGTAAGCTTTTGGGTTTTGATTTTGAAATAGTATTTAAACTTGGTTATGATAATGGACCTCTTGATGTGTTGTTGTTCCAGCTAATTCAGCTCTTCAATGACTCATTCTTTAAGCATTCTATAGTTCTCCACTAGGTGATCATGTTGGAGTAGAGCATATAATGACTCAAATTACAAAAAGATTCTATTGACCTAATATGTGTAAGGAAATTCAGAATACGTAGCTAAATGATCATTTTGCTAATAGGTTAAACCACCAAATACTACTCCTCAAGGTTTGCTACAACCACTTTTGATCCCTCATAATGTGTGAGATTGTATTTTCATGGATTTTATAACATACCTATGCCTTTTGCATAGAAAAATAGTTAATTTTGTAGTTGTAAATTGTTTGTCTAAATTTGCCCACTTTGTTACATTATACACCCATTTCACTCTTACGAGTTTGACTGATGTTTTTGTTGAAGAAATTTATCAACTGCCTGGGTTTACCTCTAGTATTGTCTCTGATCGTGGTCTTCTATTCATAAGCAATTTTTGAAAAGAGCTATTTAAATTTCATGGTATATGATATCTACTAGTAGAGCCTATCACCTACAATCTGATGGATAAGAAAAAGTTGTTAACCATTGTTTGGAAGACTATTTACATCGCTTTGCTATTGATAACCACAATCTTGGTTCAAGTTTCTCTTTTGGGTGGAATTCACAATACTTCTTTACATTCAATAATCAACATGAGTCATCTTGAGGCAAGTTATGACATTTCTCCTTTATCATTAATTGATTATGTTTAAGGGACTTCAAATTTTGCCTTAATAAATGAGTTATTATCCATATGATCTCAATTACTCTATTAGTAGCAAGCTAATCTACAACAAGCCCAACTATATATATGACAACAAGCTAATGTACATATAACTGATCACAAATTTTAGGTGGGAGATTGAGTTTTTATTGAACTCTAGACCTATGGACAAACCAAAATTTCTCATCGTCAGTCTAGGAAATTGGAAAAATGTTGTTATGGTCCCTTTTTCATCCTATAACACATTGTTATTGTTGCTTACTGCTTAGATTTACCTATCACCTCTCAAATCCATAATATGTTCTATATATCCCTCTTAAAATAATGTCATGGCGATCTTACTTCTGGAAAACTTTCCCTTCCTACTGAATTTGTCAGGTCGAATGCTCTCTTAATTCTTGAAACCATTATGAATCTCATAGAGTACTTTAATGTGGCAAATTTATTCCTCACCTTTTAGTACAATGGCAATCTCAATCTCCAACTAAAGTTACCTTAAAGCCAGTTGCTGAATTTGAACAAGATTTTCTAGGTTTCAACCTTGAGAAGAAGGTTAATTTGGAAGGAGAAGGTAATGTTGTAGGCTTGATTAGTGATAATAGCCTAAGAAATACCTTAGTTAATGAATTAAGTATACCAGTAGCCCATATAGTTAAAAAAAGTAGCATGAAGACCCAAAAACCTTTAAAGCTTAAAGACTATATTTGGAATTACTGATTAAATAGGTAGCTATTTTGTAAATGAAAAATATAGATTGATTAGTTGTAATATCTTTAGAAAAATTTGGTAGAGAATGCCTTTATTTACATAAGGAAAGCAATACAATAGGGAGGAATAACCCCTTATTTCATATCACTTTTCTCTTCTTTATTATTCCTCTCTTCTACTCCTTTTTTTTTTCCCCCTTAATTCCTCTCTTCCTCTTAATTCTATAATATCTCTTAGTTAGCTACAACCTATAACTTAACATTCATAGACCTCGAATCAAGTTAGATCATGCTAGACTAGGTTAACCCAATTTAACAACCCTAATTGTTCCTTTTATTTTGTTTCTTTTTTTAGTAGTTATTCTTGTTGAAGCTCTACTTTTCTCGCAATACTAATAAATGTTATACAATTGATGATTGAACATTTTCATTCATAGTAGAACAATAACACCATGAAATAAACCACCATTATAGTACAATAAAAATGCCATTAAACAATAAACTATCCAAGGCCAAAATAAAACTAGAAAAACTTGGAACTTGAGAGATTGCTGGCGGATCTACAATAGTTATTGAAAATAATTGATAACATGAAAAAGCAACTGTACTAACTTAAGTATTATGGTGTGAATAATGCCAAGGAGAACATAACATTAATGACTATCAAGTTGACAATCCTTTTGTCAAGCCAACAAAATAGATTGATTATTGAAAGAATTTTCAACAACTTTAAAATAACTCTTTAAAATTTTTTAGAATATCTCTTACACTAACATGTACAATTTAAGGTGGGGATATTATCCAAATCTTTCGTGGGAAAATTAAGGCAATTAAATTCGTGGGAAAATTAAGGCAATTAAGCAAAAATTTCAAATACTAGACCTAATAAGTAACATCATGAATTTCAATTAGGATCCCTATCGTAACAAGAAAACAACTAATTTGGGAGTGAGCTATTGAGAGATTAGTTATTTTGACTTGTAAAAGATTTGAAAGAATGGAATCCAAAATTGATCATTTAGTAAAGTCAAATAAGAATTTACAGTTTTAGAATGGACAATTAGCCAATACTTGCCAAGGGAGACAAGGGTGAATTTTGAGGTTTGTATGTAAAAATTATTATTAAAGAGTGGCAAGGAATCGATAGAGGATAAGGAGATGAAGCATACTTAAAGAGAAGAGGGCATATTTAGTACTTTAAATGATAAAAATAAATCTCTTTCTTTTGCTAATCACTTCCATTGTATTAATGTAATATACACTTTTTTTTTTCAAGAATTCATCAAGTAGGATGCACTAGGTCATGACATCAAGCAAAGAGGGAACATAAAAGGTAAAGATGACTAGGTGCCATAGAAGTATGAGAAGGTATGGGCTTAGAACATCTCTAATATTAAAGATGTAAGGCTTTCACATTACACCTACAAGATTTTGAAGGAAGAGGGTTTTGAGTTTGTTGCCTAACCTTATAAAGAAAAATAAACATATAGTCTAACTAAAATACTAAAAAATGTTTATTGAGAGATAATTCAATCATTTATTTTTACTTACAATAATAAATGATAACTTAATTTGAATATTTTCGAAACTTTATTATGTACTCTTGTACTGACTTTTCTTCAACTCCTTAAAATCACCCATTGGATCTTTAAAATTTTTCTCACCAAAAGAAACTCCCTCCACCTCATTTAATATGCTTTTAAAGTAGAATTGATATCATTTTAAAGTCATCCCAGCAAAAATTTTGCTTCAATTATCTTCAACTCACTCCTCATTCATTCCTCTTCGTTTGATTTTAATTGTCTATCAATTTCTCATTACTTGCTTGCAACTTTATAAGTTCCTTACTATTTTCCTCCAATTTTCACCACTCATGTCCCATATTCTTTCTGTTGTTGCAATTTCACATGTGGAGAAACATTGTTTTTACGAACATTATTACACTAAAAATTTAAGAAATGATTAAGTCAAATTCTTCAAAATTTGGGAGGAGGGAGAGATATCCAAAACAAAAATTTGATATTTCTTAACTTGATTGTAAATAACACCAAACCTTATATTAAATTTTTTCTAAAATTAAATCAAGTTAGATTAAATCAGACGACCAGGCTAAACCCAATTTAACCTTGATCGTTCCTTTTTTTTTGTTTTCTTTCAATAATTTGTTGTTATTCAAACTCTACTTTTCCCGCAACATTGACCATACAAAGGATTATACAGCTGATGATTGAACATCACTACTCATAGCAAAACACCACCACCAATAAACCACCATTATGGTAGAATAACATCGTCATCAAACAAGAAACCATCCAAGGCCAAAATAAAATTAGGAAAAAAAACTTGAGAGATTGCCTGTGGATCTATAACAGTTATTGATTTATCTGTAGACAGTTGCATGCTGAAGATCACAAACTATTTTTTTTCCCTACCGTTTGTGATTGTTTCTCGACAGTGTCCGACAATCTCTGACCAAAAGGAGTAAAAGAAACTATAGATTCAAAAGAAAAAACGAAGTATATACCAACGGTTGTGGTTAATTTCGCTTTTGAAGGTATATAGAAAGCAACTTTGAATATTTTCTATTTATCAGAAGCGTTTATTATCGAGTCACGAACAGGTAGCCTGTAAGTCAGGTATCAGACTGAAGTCGAACCCAAATTCGAAAATCTAATCCTGATTTGAAAACCAAACATACCGTGGCGTTAACAAACATCGAATTTCCATCAGGATCGGAGATTGTATTCAGAAGAACTTAAACCCTCTTAACATGCATCATTTTTCTGGTGCCTGTACAGTTCTTGATAGCTCAATATGATACTTTCCAATAATTTTTAAGTTTTAATTTTAAGGTCGTTAAACTGTCAACTAAAATTCCATCTAATGATAAAAGTATTAATCTGCATGTCATTTCTCGTACATACGATACCGTTACAGCCTTCCTCTGGCTGGACTAATATCCATGTTCAAAGAGATTTTAAAATTCATCTAATATGTGAATTCTCATTCCTAGTGATGTGGCAAGTTCACATCTAATTAAACTCTTCCCTCTGAAGATTTTAAGTATGAAGTACTGGGTAATTCTTGGAGACCAAACTGATCTTGAAAATAAAGTTTGGAGGAAACCAGAAACATTATATCACTGTCCTGTGCACAGTACAGTAGATCCTTTGATCTCTGCAGTTGTACACTTCCAATTGCCTGCAATACAACCAACAATGTTGGTGCACTAAGTTCCAGTTCTTGATCTACGCGAATACGCATTAACATCTAATCCAAGTCCAAAGATATACCAACATGCAATCAAATGACATTTGATCCTAACTGTACCTTAATCTTGTAAATGCACCAAAGAACCATTCTCTATATTGGCATCCAAGTTCCAGCCTCTAAATGGGAAAAGAATAGTTAGCTCTCGGAGTAGTGCAAAAGAATCAATATAATAGTAAAGGAATAATACCTCTCTTCAGCTTCTCTCTTCATTTCTGATATTTGCATTTCCAACTTAGTACAAGATGCATGAATGTCCATATTTTTGAGACAAAGCTCCTTCCATTGAGTGGATAAAGCATTCAGCTCATAGGCAGTATTTTGCTGATCATTCAAAGGACGAAATGTACTTATTGCATTGGAGCCCAAGATAGGGCTCAAGCAGAAAATAAGATGTTCCTATGAAACAAATCGATATAAAGCTTGAGAGCTAGGGAGTGAAGTACCTGATGAAATTTCCTTTCACGATTGACAGCTTCAATCTTTTCATTTTGTTCCTGAGCTAGTTTTTGTAATCTGGGAAAGGACAATTACATCGTAAAATCAAGAGATGTACATGTAAATAAACATGGAAATGAAAACTATTTAGCTGATAAATTGAAAACGAACCCTCTTATGATATCTACCCAAATGAAGAAATAAAAGCATCAAATTTGAAAGTTTTATATAAATTTTTGAATAAATTAACATTCTGGACCTCATAATCTTGAAAATTAATACAGTTTATCAGCCTGCAATCAACTCAACTGTAAGAATAAGGATAAAAAAGAATAACCAAAAAATCAAAAGACCCACCACAGAACTTGATAATTTCATCCTATAACATTATGCATGGATGATCAACTTAACACTTAGTTCAGCTTCAAAGGACCTTTGCTAGCGTGCCACTCAAGTCCCTCTTAGAACTCATCGCACCCAGTAGAAAAGGAATAATATGAGATTATATGTTTATGGATTGTTGTTAGCATAAATACTATTGCAACAGGGACCTAAAAAATCATAATTCTTAATATGATCCAATTATCTTAGTCATTGCAATTGCAGATAGAAATATTTCACTTTGGTTAGTTGAAGTAAACAAGAGACGTGTATTTTAGCTCATTTTTCATCTTTGTTCAACATCAATTATTTGCAAAATTTGTGGAACGTCATTGCTGAATCTGGGTTGATGTTAGTAAACCAGGGGCAAATACCCAAAATGGCCATAACGAGAAGGGCAATTTAGGCTTAATCTTAAGTAAAGAACAAATGAAAATATCCCAGTTTAATTTAATTGATTTTTCAACATAATAACAATGCTTACGAGCAGTAACTTAAAGATGTTCATCCTGCGTGGTAAAAGAACATGACTACTTAAAAGGGAGTTAGGGACCATTTTGACCATCCATCTGATATAACTACTCGAATGCTATATAAAATTCATAACAAAATGAATATGTTGGTGGCTTGGAGCCCAGGGGTAGATAACAAGATTCAAAAGGAGAAATAAGCTTAGATTCATGCTTTTTTCTAGAACAGGCACGCCTGAAGAATTAAATCTCAATTTCCTGAGGTATACAGCGAAAGAAAAATCATGTAACATGATATGTGAAAATTATATACATATGAGACAGCAATATTCCCCTTTACCTAAATAGAACTAATGGCATACACCCAGATGATAATAGGAAGAAAGAATGAAGGTTTTCTCAGCAATCTTTTATACATACACAGAAAGAAGATATAAATAGAATATACCATCATTTTGGAATAAAAATAAATACCTGGACAACATTGCTTCTGACTGTCGATTGTTTTGAATCCACACATCGGGACCGTATTTTGACATCAGATCTAAGTTTTCTAGCCTGCAAGCATCCGCAGCATTTATCATCAGTGCTACATAAAGTTATTCTACACTGTGCATAAGAGAAGTTCATAAGGAGGGAAATATATCTGCTCCCTGATAATCAAGACATAAATTTGCAATGCTCACAAGTAAGATGATTCATAAGGAACATTAAATATTAGAAAGGAAAAAAGGCCCATTTAACAATTTCTCAACTCCCACAATCTTACCGTCTCATAAGAAAAGAACCCACCAAGAAAAAATGGCTTGTTTCAACAGAATTCTTTGACTTCCAGCATTATTATCCCAATGGCAGAAGTTTCAAATTTTGCAAGAATTTAGTCAACGAATGAAAAAGCAATCACAGACCTGATTACTTGATGTTGTAACAAGCGTTGAGCTCTCTGAAGAGCTTGCTTCCAAGCAGTTTCGTCATTCATCTTATTTGCAGGTGGCAAATCTAAGTGAGAGTACCTAGAGAAATCAAGAGAGATTGGAGGTTTCCCAGCACGCACTCGATCATACTCTTTAGCAAGCATTGGGTAATTCTGTAATTAAGGTTTCCCATCAATGGTTCATTCTTCTACCAATCATGTTTTTGTTCACACAGTGAAATGCATTTTGGACTACATATCCAAAGCAAAACTTGAAGTACTCTTGAGTAAGTAGTCATCACAAAGGCCTCAAATTGATATATGGCCCCTTTCAACAAAAGTTTCATACAATTATATGTCAAAATCAACCAAAGAATGCATGATAAATAACAAAAACAAAATTTGAATCTCAGCACTTGGTTTGTTATTTTATTACTTGTCAGTGAACAAAGAGAACACAAAACACACTCAAACAATCATGAAAATCCTCCCAATTCAAGGAAATGAAACAAACTTAAGCCTTTTTCAAGTATTTCTCGAGCAGTAGAACCGTAATGAATAAAAAAATGAAAACAAAAGAAAACCTAATTTCAAAAGGCAAACCTCAAAATTGAAATTGGAGAGAGGAGGCAGGTCCTTCAAGAAATCGGCGGGCTTCTTGTGACTTCTACGCATCTCCTCCTCCACGAGTCGGTCCACCTCCGCCTTCACGGAAGGATGGCCGTAATCGTCGTCGATGTAGGGCAAGGCGTCAATCACTTCGGCGTTGGAGGAGAAGGACCAGGGCCTGGAAGGCTCCGGCGCTGCCTCCAGCATTAGTACATGACTGTTTCCTTTTCCTGCGGCCATCTCCGGCAAGCACTGTATCTCTCCCGCTGAAGCTCAATTACTGTAAGATGACAAGCTCTGGGGTGAACGTAATTCCATTGTAATCAGTATCTGAATATTTAATGTCAGACTATTTGGTAACATTACATGAGTCTAATAATTCTTCTTTTTTTTTAATAATAATTATTATTGTTATTCAGAGTTAGTGTTAAATTATTTTCTTTATAAAAAAAGAAGGAATACGATACAAGTGTTAAATAATTTATCATTTATGCATTTTAAAAAATCAAACACAGTTTTAATTATTCAGAATTAACGTTAAAATAAAATCAAATGTCTAAATAATGCCCTTAATACTTGGAATTAATGAATGGATTAATAGAAAACAAATGTTAATTAAAAAGAATGAGAATCCATTCCACGGTATACAAATTTTGCAAAAGAACAAAACACTCCTTGGCCAGACACGCCAGCTGGCTGTGCATTAGACTGTAATTTTGCTGTCACCATCTATTGCCCTAAGATTTAAAAAAGTGACGTTGACTTTAATATCATTTATTACAGGTCTTATGAACTTTAAAAACTAGCTTAAAGGGTAGAAGAACTTATAAGCCTGTAAGCTCTGCGTCAGCCCCTTATTTGACTGACGAGGGACAATTAGACCATATAAGGCTTAGTAGAGTCGAGAACACCGAACACCCAGGCAGACCCAGACCCAGACCCAGATCCAGTCAAGCTGACCAGAAACTAAGTGAAGCTCATTCTCTGAGGCAGCAAAGCAAATGGCAAATGCATAACAAGAATAATGAAGCTCCTTATTTCATCACCCCTATCATATATGGTTAATAAAGAATTACAACAAATTGGCATATTCTCCCCCAACCTAGTGCCTTACAAACCAAACCAAAATGTTAATGAAGATACATTCAATGTTCACTACTACTTGTCCATGAGGTTGGCATATTTGAATAAAGTAGAGTGAAGAACAGTTCTACTTCTGCTGCACTCTGGATCATTTTCATAAACCTGTTCTCACTTGGTTCTTCAAACAATGATGGACCCATCTGTGCAACTCTTGGCACCAGTCTCGCAAGCACAATGCCTCTTGTCAAACCGCCCCCAGTAACCTCAGCCCCTATTTCATCCACCACTAGTTGAAAACAAGTATCCATGATTCTACTGAACTCCCAGCTGCAGGTGAAGATGAAGATTTTTAACTTTGAACAAACAACATAATTTCTTTTGAATGGTATATAGCTTTTAAAGTTGATGCTGAGACCAAGTGCCGTTAACATTTCATTTACAGGGATACTAGCATCTTTTACCACTATCAAATAGAGATAAGGGAAAGCCTTTTCCCACTTTCTTATGCCTAGACTAGTAAGCACGAATCTTTTGTGCATCCAGTAGAAAAGAAGACTGCAGAGAGAGTGACAAAAGACCAATGCTTATTCCAGTTATGCATCTACCCTCCAATGATCACCATGTGTTTACCTAAAGAATACAGTGTTCTCAATTACAAGCAATTCTATGCACAAACCAATGGAACAAACGGCCGTGATGTATGAATAAACCTTGACATACAGTGATCATGCCTCTGGCAGCATACTGCAGGCATTTTACCCTCTTGATTAAAGGCCAACAAGACAACTTATAAATTGTTGCAACTCAAACATAATAAGCACAGCTCTTTTTGCCAAAGCCAATAAGACAAGCATACCTCAACAATACAGACCGTACTTCAATCATAAGCTGATCAAACTTTGTAGTTCCCAAGAGAATAGCCTTATCACTACCTGAGGCTGTAGCTTGTTTCTTGCCATCTTTAGGCATCACACAGTCCACCCACTGGTGGGGACTTCCTGTGCTCATAAACACATGCAGTATCTGCATGACTGTTTCACAAAGCATTTTGGTATTGAAGAGATCTCCAAGCTGTTTCCTAAACAGATTAACCGAAAAAAAAAAACAGCAAGTAAAACCTTCAAGAGTTACTCTCTAGTCTCAAACAATCAGCAAAAAGTGCTAGACAGATTAGTGTAAGCACAGTAAAGAAACCTTTAATGATTAGTCTTCTTAATCAGGAATTGCTAAGAGGCTATGGAGTAAACCTTAGTGACATAATCAATGAGTGTGAGGAGAATCCTGACAGACTATCTTATGTAAAATCACTATAAATATATACATCTCATGAACCGAATCTGCATCTTGTATATAGTTATTGCTTGTGTAATTATTTAAATTCCAGTAACTCGACTATTAAATAGAGTATGAGATGCTTATTATGAATGCCCGGATTTTTGTAACAGAAGAAAATTACCCCCTGAGGCATTCAGTTACTGCTGCCTGCATATTGGAAATTAAAATTGGCAAGCCATCACTGGCGAGAAAATCTGCACTGGCCAGAAATTTTTGTTCATCATTTCGGTCAATGAGGTCAAGATCTTCCTGTAATATAGAAGCATCTCTTTTAAAATATGAGGAACAAGTAATTGGTTGCAGAACAATGATTGGTCAATCAGAAGAAGCAAGCAAAGAAACAAGAAGAATACAAACACATACTGACATCCATTTCTACACTTCATACAACTAACTGGTATCAAGAGTGAATGCAATTGACAATATGCAATGTATGGGGTTCAGTTCATTAAGCCAATATAAAAAGTGGTTGTATTACAATATTCACAACTTATGTTCCATATCCAAGGTTCTGGGAGAAAAAGTAGTTCCTTGTGCTTGTTAGAGTCCGTGCAAACAATGAAAATTTGTTCATGCTCATTTCATGTAATAGGGAGCATCTTATGCTGTTTAGTACTGTATTAATTGATTGTAGACTACAAACGAATGTCGACCGTTTTCCAATCTCGTGAAAAAAGATGCTGCAGATACATATGTTAAGAGCAATAATCTACAGACATGAAATGCATGCTATAACCAACTTCAGTTTCAATAGAATGAAAACATTTGTAGCATGTGACGGAGTGGGAATGATGCGCATCCTAAAATAAATAGTATTCTATAGCATACAAGTGAGAGTGATGCCAAATTTGGACATCCATTTGGGCAAATATTTTCCACACCAAACAGCAAAATCATTTAGGCATAATCTAAAAGTGAACAGGTAATGTAAGGGAATAAGTGTAGCATGAGACTCTGGCTATTAGAATTTGGATGACAACAAAACCTAAGAAGTTCCAGGTTTAAAAGGAAAAAAAGGAATTATCATGGAATATTTAAGGGTCTAGAAATCAATGTCAATCGCTGATCAGAGGGGCCAAGCAAACTAGAATCTGCGATGCCAAATTAATTCATGATTTGCTTATAGGATTAGCAAACCACAGGATATAAAATCATGAATACAATCTGAAAGGAAAAAGAAAGAGACACAATTCATATCGAAACTGTGAGGTAAACCAGCATGATTATAGTTAGCAGATGCTACTCTTAATAGTCCATCATACATGAATTGTTGTTACCAGCTTGAACCACACCCCACCTTCATCCATTATGGAATTAAAGCAAACTGTATGATAATAGTTTTCTAACTCTTCCAATCCTCTAATTCTTTTTTTCCCTTTTCGCAATTTTGTGTGAGTTCAGGTCTTCTAAAAGTAAACTTCCATATAAGTGTCCTCCAATGCATTTCACCCTAGCAGTCTTATAGCCTATGCAAGCTGTCCATGGAATTGATACGTAGCTTGTTTCTCCTCTAATTGTAACTAATGTAGATCACAAAATATGTCCATGATGTTCTTAAGAATGGGAAGTAATTAGCAGCAATTATTGACCTACGCAAGCCATGGTATGGTCATCCCAATTAATATTTCTAGAGGTCAGAAGAAGGCACAGATTGTAGACAAAGGGGTTTGATTTGTTCACAACTAAACTCCTTCCATCAGTATCAGTAAATGCAATCATATGTCAAATCTTCACAATTTATATACTAAAAAACCAAAAATGGCACATTGAATTTAACTTAAACAGTAAATTGTAGCACAGATTTGGATGCACAATCATCCGGATAGCATAAGCAATCAGAGAACCCTATATAACTACTGCCATCCAGCACAAATATGACCATCACCAAAAACAGATGCATACCACATCCTTCTTAACTTTCAACTTGTGCCACACCTTAATCAAAATCCATATGCAGCCTCACCTTTTAAAGTACAGATAAAATCTCTTCTCAATTCTTTCTCGACCATCATTCCAAATACTTAATAATAAAGTCAAGAACAACTTATATGCTTCATTCATCTGGTAATTGACATATCACTCTACAAGTAATCAGAAGTAGGAATGGTTCTGATCATCGTCAAATTATTTCCAAGTGCTCAATCAAGTTCCAAGCATCCTTTTGGATCATCAATCCTCCAGCTTGAACTATTGTCAACTCTACATTAAGGCTACCATATTTCGAAACATCTCATAATTACAACCATTTTAAACTAAAGAAAACTACTCCATGCAACCCGGACAGAACTGCATGCCTTCAGCTTCCAAGTTATTCTTTCGTACTAATATCAACATATTGGGTTAATCAGATAGAAATGTAGCCAATTTTAGTATAAATGGATGTGAAAACAAATTTTCAGACAATTTGCTGGGAAAACAATAAAAGATAATGGCACTTACAGTGACAGGAGATGTTTCAAGAGAACGTGCAGTATCAACATACAAATGTCTACCCAGAACATTAACTTGAACTCTTATGTATAAGGTAAGAACTGTTGTTGCCCACAGCGACACCACCATTCTTGTGAAACCTGAAGAACACGATGGTATCCATAACATCCTACAACCTATAGAAATACGGTAAAATGATAGGAAAATAGCAACTTGCGGCGCTGCTTACTTAAGATTTTGAGTCTATCCCAAAGCTCAACTTTATGTAAAGGTGTCATAGTACTAGGCTGAAGCTTCCCTTTCCTTAGCCTCTCAGTGAGGTCTGAAAGGTCCAAGTCTTCTGCTATCCGGTCACTCAAATATTGAATCACATGAGGCAAAGTTGTTGTATCTGCTATTCTTTGAATGTTCTCGAAATGCGTTTGCATTCTATCAAATTTCAAAATAAAAAAAACACATAAGAATAAGAAAACAAAGAAGTCCTTCACCCATAAAAGAAATGCAATAAGAAGTCACTCAACTGGGCCTTAATGAGGTCTTCATGTTCTCTTTGACGAGAAAGGCTTCTCTCCAGATCAGCGAGGCTTCTTTTGTGTGCATTGTACATGTTGTACAGTAAATACCCACCTCCTAAAAAGCCTGCTGATGTAAGAATCTTCCTCCTATGTCTTCTCCAAAAATGGCTACGTAGGTCAAAAGTATACAAGTGAACGTCAATTACATAATGTGCAAAATGCACAATGGGCAAACATTGTAACTACCAGCACAAATGCAAAGGAACTAGGAGTGAACAAGCAATAGGTAGCTATTTCCATTAACAATCAAGTATGTAGAAGGAAACGCAACAGACAAGAAAAAGGAAATCTTCCAGACAAAGGCATAACAACCATAACCCATGTGGAGAAACGACAGTGAAAGGCATAACAAAAACTGGGAAAATGGAAGACATAAAAAGAAGAATGAAAGAAGCTAAAGTAACACAAACCTTAGATGAAGCATTTTCAATGTTGAGGGAACAACCTAAGCCCTGCAAAGAAAAGGGAAAGCATTGGGGTAGTAGTGGAGAACGTGGGTTGAAGTCTTGGATTTACAGAGAGAAATCACTAAGGGATGGGAAAATAGGGAACAAAGGGCAACCCAAAACAAAGAAAGCTTATTAAGCTCTTCCCTAGTTGATTGATATGCATATGCTGCATATATCTCTTGTAGCTGAAGTACACGCGAGGCAGAGTTAAGGAGGAGGAGGCGGAGATCTGGGACGAGGGTGACTAGGAAGGAGAAGTGAAAAACAATGAAGATTGATTGACTAGTAAATGATAATTACTAATACATGATATTAGGATTGTTACTATGATTTCATTTGGGCTAAGACGACAGTAAGACAGACACTAGATTATCATTCTAGTTCTCCTCCTCTGTCAAAGTTATAGTTTGATGTTATAATGTACAGTTTATAATAACTTAACATGGTCTGCTAATTTGATGTTATAGTTTATGGTTTATAACCCAAAGCAAAGATAAAGACTTAAAAACGCCGAGGAGCTGGAAATAGGGCTGTATAGTATAAAACTACACAATTTCTATTTTCTTCAATAAAAGGCCCAACCTTTTAAAACCCTAGTTCAGGTCCTAGTATATATAAACCAAAATTTTACACATTCCCACCCCCGTCTCTCTATCTAAAGTCTAAACAGAATCAAAACTGCTAGTCCTCCTCTTACAATGGCAGAGGGACTTGTACTTAGGGGCACCATGAGGGCCCACACCGATCAGGTCACAGCCATAGCCACCCCAATTGATAACTCCGACATGATCGTCAGCTCCTCCCGCGACAAGTCCATCATCCTCTGGCAACTCACCAAGGAGGACAAGACCTTCGGTGTCCCCCGTCGCCGCCTCACCGGCCACTCCCACTTCGTCCAGGAAGTCGTCCTCTCCTCCGACGGCCAGTTCGCTCTCTCTGGCGCCTGGGACGGCGAGCTCCGCCTCTGGGACCTCGCCACAGGCGTGTCCGCCCGCCGCTTTGTCGGCCACTCCAAGGACGTCCTATCCGTTGCGTTCTCCATCGACAACCGTCAAATCGTCTCCGCCTCCCGGGACCGCACCATCAAGCTCTGGAACACTCTAGGCGAGTGCAAGTACACCATCCAGGATGGCGATGCTCACTCCGACTGGGTCAGTTGTGTCCGTTTCAGCCCCAACACTCTTCAACCCACCATTGTCTCCGCATCATGGGATCGGACTGTCAAAGTTTGGAACTTGACCAATTGCAAGCTCCGATTCACCTTGACGGGCCACGGTGGCTATGTGAACACGGTGGCCGTGTCGCCGGATGGTTCGCTTTGCGCCAGTGGAGGCAAAGACGGTGTGATTCTGCTCTGGGATTTGGCTGAAGGGAAGAAGCTCTATAGTTTGGATGCTGGAGCTGTGATTCACGCTCTTTGTTTTAGTCCCAATAGGTATTGGCTGTGTGCTGCTACAGAGCAAAGTATAAAGATATGGGATCTTGAGAGCAAGAGCATTGTGGAGGACTTGAAGGTTGATCTTAAGGCTGAGGCTGAGAAATCTGAAGGTACTGCTGCTACCACCGGTGCTAAGATGAAGGTATTGTTATTTGACTTTAAAAGTGTTGTCTTTTTATAAATTTAACAGCTTTAGTATTTTCCTTGTTACTTTCTGATCATGTCCATTTGCGGATGTTCTTTGCAGAATTCTTTTTAGGTTAACCTTATGTTGTTTGCGACCAAATGCTTGATTTGTTGTATATTGTTCTTTCTTTGTCTTGTGTTGAATGGTTGCTGGGACTTAATTTGATTTTAGTTATTGCCATCGAATGGCCTGTTTGCTGTTGAATTGGAGACTACTGAGCTCTTCTGTTAGTAAAGTTGCTAGTTGGATCCAAATTATGCACGTTTTCTATCCCCTGTTTTAGGGTGCATCTCAAATTACACTTTATTTGTGATAGGGTTCTCGTTGTCTTGAAGAGCTTGTTTTATTGAATCATTTGGTTTTCTATTACTATCCTCATTGGTGTACTTCCAAGTTGGAGTATGGATGACGATGGAAATCCTTGTCTGTTGTTTATGGTTTGTAGTTTGCAAATCAGAAGATAGCGTCTGATGTTGTGTTGAATTGCTATTGTTTTCAGAACATCTACTGCACGAGCTTGAACTGGAGCGCGGACGGAAGCACCTTGTTTAGTGGTTATACAGATGGTGTAATTAGAGTCTGGGGTATTGGTCGCTACTAAGGATCCTTGAGTAGTTGGCAATTGCTTCTTTCTTTTTCCAATTAGCAAAACAGACGCTGTTCTTTATAGTATTGTGAGATGTAAAATCAAGACTTCCTGGAGTTGTTGGGTCTTTTGATTTTGGATGTAAGATTTGGCTTTGAGGCCTACGTCTTTTTTTGCTTTGGACGGACATATTTAGATGCTTTGGTTTTGGATATATTGATAAACATCTAAATTCGATTGTTATAATTAGCATTGCATTGTCTCCTTTTTTTTAATGCATTTTGGCAACATACTGAAGGCCTATTATAGATTTATCAATCATGGTCGATGTGAAAATTTTACTTGGAATCGATTTGATTCTTTTGAGTGATCGACATTGAGCTCGGCAGCTCGTGTTGGGGAATAAGAAGGTTTCATATGTAAAAATCCTTTTATCAAAGGCTTTCTCCCATGTTTTTTGTTTACGCAAGTGGAAACTTTCCATGCTGCTCGCAAATTTTGGGTGCAAGTAGGCTGAGCCAGTATATTTACTCTTTCGTGTTTCCCACCTCCATTTTTGATGCCTTAAAGCCACCTTTTGATTCAATTGGCTTCTCGTGCAAATGAAAACAATAGTAACTAAAATGTGGAAATTTAAAAGTTAAGGAAAGAGAAAGAACGATACAACTAATTTATATTGGTTCGACTTATAACGAAGCTTACATACTCCCTAAGTGTTTAGCTTAAGTATTTCACTAATAAATCTCCAAGTAGTGATTTGACGAGCCTCTCCAAGCTCATAAGGATTTTTTTTCAAAGTTCTTCAACCTTCCACACTAGTAATATTTAGCTAACTTCTACAAGCTTTTCAACAAATAAAAATAAAATTTGCTCAATGTGAGCTTCAAAGAATAACAGTCTCCCTCAATAAAGTATTTTCCTTTTCTAAGGCACAAAGGATTTGATATGGATATCACTTTCAAAAATATTGATGCTACTGATTTCAAGAAATCTTGCGTGCATTGTGAATGTAGTAGCTATTCTTTAAATAGACATTCTCTTCAACTAGTCATTACTTAATTATATCATTAATTGAATCTACCTTGAATCCTTTTAAAAAATATCTTCGATATCATCGTTAGCAATATCTTTAAAAACTCAGACGTTTGAATAAATATTTGACTTTATCTCAAAGCCGAATATTGAATAGAGTAAAATAGCAGGATCCTTCGTTCATACAGAAATGATAGGAGCTTATCCATTTCAGATTTTGTAGGACCGTATCTAAATAATCAAATAAGTTTGTTAAACAATTCCTGCAAAATAGGAAACGTTTATCCTTTTATTTTTAAGAAGATAACTAAAATATATAATCCCTTTTAACGTCATTATCTTTTTGAATAAATTCAAATAAATTTGAATTTTGTAACTAAATATTATTGGTTGATATAATCAAAATCGTTAATTCAAAATGTCTTGAATTAATAATTTCCCCCTTTTTGATGATGAAAAGCAACAATAGAATATTTGAAAAAATTCTAATAATAGTGAAAGATTTCGAAAGATATTTGTAATCCTTATATGTAAGTCCTTGCTCATAATCTTGATGAGAAGGAGCCTTCTATTAATGCTAAATAGTAGGAGCCTATCGTTTGAAAATTAGATGCAGAGAACTTAAGTATAGGCATAAAGTTAACTTAAGTGAAGGCATAGAGTTACAAAAACCAAATACATCAAGCATCTAATTGGCAGCCAATTTCATAATTAAAAATATATCACAATTAAACATATGTCAAAATATATCTTTCTATATTCTCCCCTTTGTCATTATCAAAAAGAAGGGTAAGAAATTTGATAGGCCATGTTAAAGCATTTAGAGTATCACAAAATATGCAAAAGCAAAATTAGTAACAAAAAAATATCACAAATATATATAAAACCAGAAGGCACAAAGATAGTCATATCAATGCCAAAACAATTATTAGCAGAAAAATGCATGTGTCTTAATGTAGTATTCGTTAAGAGATTCAATAAGAACACAGAGAAGATTTTGCATGTCTTTAATCTAATCTTGCATTTGATCCTGATGTAGTCTAATCTCCCTCAGTTGTTGTTGAATATCTAGATTGATGGTTTCTAAAGTAGGCTGTTGTGCTAGAGAAGGAGGCTGTTGTGCTGGAGCAGGACCTAAAAAAATTGCTATTCTTTTTTATTTCTTTTCAACCAGAAATTTTCCTTTAACTTATATCCAAATTGATAAGGAATGGAAGAATGAAACTTAGCAGGCATACACCATTCTAAACCACCACAAGACACATCATAGAAGGTGAAAATTTTGTTCAGTAGTATTCCATAAGGCAACCCTCCTATAGTGTTCTTGTGGCTTCCTTTATCCAACATAAGTCTCAAAATCATGGTTGGGAGATTCATCCTATTACCCTTTAACAAGTTGTAGACTACATAAGTGTCCAAAAGACCACATCTTTTCACCGAGCTACTTCTTGGAAAAATTAAAGTGGTAGATAATGATGCAAGGCATCAAGGTAGTATATCTAATTGTTTATACTAAGGTCTCCTTTCTTGTGTGTTATCCGTGTGCGGGCTAATAAGTCTACAACTTCTCCTAGAACAAGATCAACAATTTCCCATTTATGACAAGGGAAGCCAATTCTCCCTATAAGAGTTCTATCCAACAAATTGCCCAAAATTTCCTCAGTAAGCAGAATCTCACTCTCACATACCCAAAAAACAATTGTCAATTTTCCATCAACTACATCTTTTCTTATATGGGTATATAAAGATTGAAAAGTCATCACAGATTGTCTCATTCAAATTAAAAAAATTTTGCCAACCAACAACAGGAAAATAAGGAGAAATGAGAATACCAATATCATCAAACATGAGAGGAGGCAGAATGCGTCTAGCAACCATCTTCCTCTTTTTGTACTGCATTCTATATCGTGCTTCAGCTTCTATGAATTGGAACATTTTTATAGGTGTTGAAGATTCTCCTTTCTTGTATACAGAGAGTTTCTTTGTTTTTGACCTTTTGGCCTTAGGAATTTCTTCAAACAAAATTTCTTCAAAAATAGGTTCAACCCGAACAATGGCATTCTCTATGGGCTTTTCAATCATAGGCACCTTTCCTTTTCTTATTTCTTCTCTCTTCCTTTTCTGAGATTCTTCTTCTTCCCTCGGTTCAAAGTTATGGCTCTTTTCTTTTTCAATTACAGGCATTTTCTTAGCCTACTTTAGAAGACTTCCTCTGGTTTGTGGATGTCTTACTAAGCGAACCAGTTCTTCATCTGAATCATCATCATTAATGATCCAGTGTTCTTCAGGCAAATTTTGACCCGTGGAATCAGGTCGAGGAGTCGTCGATGGTGTTGGTGCAGAGATTTTTGGATTAAGAGGAGGCAAAGTGAGAGTAGGCAGTGAAGGACTAAGTGATGGAGATCATGAATTTGGAGAAGGAGAATGGAATCGCACCTTCTTCATCAGCTTCCCCTTACTTGAGACTCTTCTCACAAGAGTATGTTCTTCTTCATTTGAAGATTTGTCTTCTTCTTTTCCTTCTGCTTCTCTTTCTTCTTCTTTTCCTTTTTGATGAGCTAAGGCTAGAGTTGTCAGGACTTTCTTCCCTAAAATCAAAAACATATTGCTGCTTTGTTAATTCATTATGTCCAGTAGATGAATCCGAGGCTGATTCATCAGGCAATGCCACAATCTTTTTGCTTTTTCTCATATGGAGACTCCCAAATGGATGCTTCTAGAAATCGAGGCTTTTTAATAGAAGAAACAGAGACAGGTTCGGTGGAGGTGTTTAGTGATTCAGAAACAAGGGTTTTAGAGTCTTGTTCATAGCGATGAGTTTTTTCGTGGATAATAGTGGGTGTCAAAGATTTCTTTTGGCCCTTAGACTTTGTTCGTGCCATTATCAACAAACAAAGGATGATGGAAATTACTGAAAAGATTCGTAAAGAAGAGAGTTTGTTTGTAGTGAGATAAAAGGGGTTGCAATTAGTGTTGAAGATAAAATGAAGAAAAGGAACCGTCTTAAGATATATCAAATGATTTTTAAGAGATGGTTTTTAAGCAATGATTTCGTGTGAAGACGAAAGATCGTACACATTTTTAGAGGTATAATCTCTTTTGTATCTTCTATCAGTTGTATGAAGGTCTAACATAATTGTGCGCGTGATTTTTAAAGATATAAAACGACATCGTTTTATTGAGGGCTATCTTTGAACATGATTATTTTTTCACTTTAAAAAGAGATGAGCCTCCTAGGTAACCAGTTTAAATTGATAGGGGCCTTCTTATCAGAAGGGGCATGCTAATATCTGTAAATGAGAGTAGCATAACATCTTTGAATGGAGTTAAATGTTAGATAATCTACACATACCAAGTTCTTTTCTTGACAATCAAAATCTCTTCTGAAAGTGGCTTAGTGAAAATATCAGCTACTTGATTTTCATTATTAATATACAATAGTTCAATTGTTCCTTTTAAGATATGATATCTAAGAAAATGATGTTTAACTTCTATAAGCTTAGTTCTAGAATGATGAACATGATTTCAGATAAATTGATTGCACTTGTGCTGTCACATAGTATAGAAGTATGACTCAAGTTTAGAGAAAAATCCTGAAGTGGATGCTTCACCAATAAGATCTGAGCACAATAACTAGTAGCTGCTATATATTCAGATTCAATTGTGGAGAGCGCTATGCAATTTTGTTTCTTGTAGGACCAAGAAACTAAACTTCCTCCTATAAATTAACAATAACCACTCGGGCTTTTCCTATCAATCTTATCACCTGCATAATCTGCATCACAATAGACAACTATGTCAATGAGTCAATTTTTGGATACCACAATTTGAAATCCATAGTTTCAAAGAGATAACAAAAGATCCTCTTAACTGCTTAAAGGTGGATTTTTTTAGGATTTGACTAAAAACTTGCACAAAGACACACGCTAAGTATAATATCAGGTCTTGAACTTAGTGAGATAGAAAAATGAACTAATCATTCCTCTATATTTTGTCTCATTAGTAGCTTTGCCAATTTCATCCTTATCAAGCTTAGTTCCAGTATGCATTGAAGTTCCCATCAATTTGGCATTTTCAAAATGATATTACTTGAAAAGTTCCTTTGTGTACTTGTCTTGACTAATGAAGATTCCCTTTTCTGTTTGCTTAATTTGCAACCCAAGAAAGAAAGATAACTCTCCTAGCATACTCATTTCAAACTCCCCTTGTATTAAAGCTAAGAATTCTTCATAGAAAGCTGGATTAGTAGCACCAAATATCATGTCTTCAACATATATTTGAACAATAAGTAAATCATTTTTCTTCCTCTTAATAAATAGAGTTTTATCTATTTTCCCTCTTTCAAAGTTATTCTCAAGCAAGAAGTTACTTAACCTATCATGCTATGCTCAAGGAGCCTACTTTAGACCATACAAAGCTTTTCTCAATTTCATCACATAATTTAGATGGTATGTGTTCTCGAAACCTGGAGGTTGCTTAATAAATACTTCTTCATTAATATATCCATTTAGAAAAGCACTTTTGACGTCCATTTGGTGTAATTTGAAATTTTTATAACATGCAAAGGCAAGTAAAATCCTGATTGATTCTTGTCTAGCAATAGGAGCATAATTCTTATCAAAATCAATACCTTCATATTGATTATAACTTTGAGCTACAAGTCTAGCTTTATTTCTTATCCTCTTACCATTTTTGTCAAATTTATTTCGAAATACCCAGCAAGTTCTAATAACTAACTTGTTTTGTGGATAAAGGTACTAAACTCCAAACTTAGTTCTTGTCAAAATCGTTCAGTTCATCTTTTATGACTATAGTCCAGCTTTTATCAGCAAGTGCCTCTTATGCAGTCTTTGGTTCTAATTGTGAAATGAAAGCAACATAATTGTTTTTGAATGATGATATAGTTCTTAGACTTTCAAAAGGGTCTCTTAGAATGTACTGAAGTGTATCAAGACCTCTTTATTCTTTTGGTGTCCTTCCGTTATGAATATATAGTGTCCTTTGTTGAATAGGCTCCTGTTGAGGTGTACTTGAAGAAGGAACCTTTTCTATCCTAGCTTCAGAAGGACCGTTTTGATCTGGTGATTCCGAAGGCACTACGGTGCAATTTATGGCATATTTTTAGGAATCAAGGTATGCTTTTCATCATCTAAATCACCAGTTGTTGTTGAGGGTAATGCTTCATCAAATACTACATGTATTAATTCTTCTATCCTCTTGGTTCTTTTTTTATAAACTCTAAAACCTTTACTCATAGTGTTGTATCCCAGAAAATAGCTTCATCAGATCTTGCATCAAAATTTCCAAGATTTTCCTTACCATTGTTTAAAACAAAACACTCGCAATTGAAAGCCCAAAAGTAGGAAACATTCAATTTTCTTCCTTTCCATAGCTCGTAGGGGATCCCTTTAAGAATAGGCCTTATAAGACACCTAGCAGTGGACACAACTTCTGCCATAAGGTAAACCACTCTCACACAACATGGTCCTAGCCATATCAACAAGGGGTCTTATTTTTTCTTTCAACAACTCCATTTTACTGTAGGGTCCAAGGACATGAGAAATTATGAGCTATGCTTATCATCAAAGAATTCTTGAAATTTTCTATTATCAAATTCTCATCCATGATCACTTCGAATTGAAGAGTTGCAGTACCTTTTTCAATTTAATTTTTTTAAAAACTTCTCAAAGACTTCAAAAGCATCATCCTTATTTGCTAGAAAATAAACCATCGTGAATCTAGAATAATCATCTATAATAACAAAACCATAGTGTTTGCCACCAAAGCTTTGAGTTCTAGTAGGACTAAATAAATCCATATGAATAAGCTTAACAGGTTGGTAGATAGATACAACATTCTTGGGTGGAAAGCTACTTCTAACTTGTTTTCCTTTTAAACAAGCTTTACAAACTTGATTATTTTCAAAATTTAAATTTGGTAATCCTCTCACTAAATCATTTTTGGACAATTTTGATAAAATGCTCATGCTAGCATGTCCAAATTTTCTATGCCAGATTAATGACTCCTTTTCTAAAGACACCAAACATTTAACTTTTTGAGAAGACATGTCTTCCAATTGAACACATTATATATTTCTAGGACCAATAAGCACAATGTTATCGTTATTATCAATCATTTCATAATGAGATGCGTAGAAAGTGACTCTATATCCCTTATCACATACTTGAATTACACTCAGTAGGTTATGTTTCAAAACATCAACATAAAGAACATTATTTATAGAAGTAGAATTAGAAGCGCCAATTTTACCAATTCCTGTGACCTTTGCCTTATTTTTGTCAACAAAGACAACATTACCTTCATCTTTGCTTTCAATATAGCTGAAATATGATATTTCACTTGTCATGTATCTTGAACAACCACTGTTAATTATCTATTGATTTTTTCTTGTAACTGTTTTGAAGCATATATGTAGAATATATTATCTTAATTTAGGTATCCAAACTTTTCTACATCCTTTTAGGTTAGTAGTATGACTTGTTGGTCACCAAACATACAATTAAGAGAATTTCTTCATTCTATGAATGTTACAAAAATGACTAATATGTCCATGTTTACCATAGTAAAAGCATAAAATAGATGAATGAAAGTTACTATCACGTTTTTTATATTTCAGGCTCCTGTTATTTTGACTATAACTACTGTTGGATTTAACAAAGAAATTCTTGTACAACTTAACATTGTTATCTTCATTATATTAGATTCCTGTCTTATCAAAGACACCTTTTCCATTACCAAGCAATGCATCAAGATTATTCCTATCATCAACAAAATTACCTAAATCCTTTTCTAGATATAAGATCTTTCCAACAAACTTTTCTTTTTCAATTTTTAAGTAATCACAAGCAAGTTCTATATTAACAACCTTCCTTTCTAATTGTTTAACTCTTTCATAATCTCTCTCATCTTTCTTAAGCAAAGAATTTTCTAATTGAGTTACATTTTCTTCCAAAAATTCTTTATCAAAAACGTTTTGTTTATACTCATTTCAAGAGACATTTTTGGACAACAAGTTCTTATTCACTGACTCTAATGATTTAATCTTATTTTTCAAAGATGCGTCATTTTTTTTATACTCCTCAACCCTCTTTAAAATACTGTACAATTAACTTTTTATAGCATAAAAATTATGATATGTATCTCGTAATTCATCAAAATCAATATCAGAGTCAAAACAATATACCTCGTCTTTACCTGAATCAGCCATAAGGCAAACATTGCTTACTTCTTCAAATTCTTCTTCATAAAAGCTTTTAAAATCTTCATCAGACCAAGCTGCAGTTATAGCTCACTTTTTGGGTTTTTTGTTTTCTATTTTGTCCTTTTAAAGAAGGGAACATTATGGTCTGGTGTGTCCAGGCTTCTTGTAGTGATAACATTTGATTTGATTATTTTGTGTATTGTTATTGTTGTTGCTGCCTTTTGATAGGAACTTGTTGTTTCCAGTTTTCTTATTTCCTTCTCTTTTCTTTTTCAACTTCTTTTTGTAGAAGCGTGTATATTTTCTGACCATAAAATTGAATTCATCATCTCCATCTATTTACAACTTAGTGTCACTTTCATCACCATTTGATGGAATTGATTCATCAGCTGCTTTTAGAGTCATTATACTTCTATAAAAGGATCTTTAATCTCATTTAAGTTTTGTCTCATGAATCATCAAATTTTCTCTTGTCCAATCAAGTGAGATAGTGTTTAGGTCCTTTGCAGTTTCTATAACAGTCACTTTGGGTCTCCATTCCTTTGGAGCGACCTCAGGATTTTTGTTACGATCTCATCATTGGGATATATCTTTCCTAAGTTCTTCAAAGTTGCGATGATGTTGTTAAATCGTCCAAAGAATTCGTCTATGGTCTCTCCATGTTTCATGCAAATAGTTTTTTATTGATGTACTAAAGACAGAAGCTAGAGAAGAAAGTTGATGAAATAATATAAAGAGCATTGACCAATATTTGAGATATTAAAGATGTGTTTGAATAACAATTTCATAGCTCAACAATAAAAGCTACATTGTTTTTTTTTTGCAATTACAAAAGTTGGTTTGCAACCTTTTCCATTTCATTTTCTCTAACATTATGAAATACAAATTGAGTCTCCCAAACTGTTAGTTGAAATGCTTATGTGGTTTTCACTTCCTTTTACAAGTCTGCAATGTAAATTCCTTCATAAAAATATTATCTAAAAATGGTTGTATTGATTGGATTTTAAAACCTTCCATAGTTTAAGAACTAATTATAACGAATGTCCTGATCAATCCATTTAAATCATCTTTAATAGGATCATATAAGTTTCCAATGTGTGCATAATAGGTTTCTTCAAGAACAACCTTTAAAAATGTAACCCCTAAAATGTTAACATCAAACTTTAACAATGAGTAAAAGAACAACACAAAAACAAAAATAATTTGTTTTAAAGAAAATGAAATATTAAGAAGAAGGAACTCTAACTCATAGTAACCATGATCTTATCTATGTCACACATATCAATATATTTAATAGAAGAATGACCAACAACTTCTAGTAACACCCTTTTATTTATGTGTTAAGTCACACGCTTCTTCTCCTTCATCTGTAGATTGCTTAGTAATGGGAGAAATTGGAAAAAGAGTAATCTTATCTCCTTTCAAAAGATCAACACCTCTCTTATACTCCTAGAATATCACATTCCTGATCCTGAGAACTTTTTACTTTCTCTGGGCCATATAGTTTGAAGCCAAATTGTTCATCACTATATCTAACAAAGATGCAAGGTATTACCTTTGAGTCAAGGTTCTATCTTTGATCTTTAGGTATATATCTAAATACGTTATAGCCAAATACTCTTATATGGTGATATATGGGATCTCTACCTATCTACGCTCTCTGGGGAATATTAAAATCTCATGGAATTGAGGTAGCTCAATTGATTAGATAGACTACAATTTAGACTGCTTCACACTAAAATGTCTTTGATAGCTTAGATATTCTGAGCATATAATGAGCCTTCCCTATAATTATTCTATTAATCCTCTCAACAATAGTATTACATTATGGAGTACCAGGTTCAATTTTCTCATTTTTAATGTCATGCAATATATAACATTCTTTAAACACCTTAGAAGTATACTCTCATCTATTATCTATTCGTAGGCACTTCAACTTCCTCTCAACTTCCTTTTCTACCATGACATGATACTTCAAGAAAGTTTTAAATACTTGACTCTTTGTTTTTGGCATGTACACCCAAGTCTTCCTCGAATCATCATCAATGATTGTAAAAAGGTATTTGTTACCCCTTAGTGGCCCCTCCTTAATTGGACCATAGACATATGAATGCACTAACTCCAATCTCTCCATCTTCCTTATATATCTTTTTTTAAAAAGAGATTTTATGTTGCTTTTCAGCGAAACAATGATCACAAGTATTAGCAGTAGTGTGTTCTTAACAAAGATAAGCGATTTACTAGCCAGTAACTTCAATCCCTTCTTACTCATGTGCCCCAATTGTTGATGCCATAGATTTAAAGAATTTTCCTTTTCAATTGTGTATAATTCTCCACCACTACACTCCTTTAAATATGTCTTATATAATATACAATGTAATTGTCCTCGAGCAACAATCATTTCCCCTTTGGACAATTTCAATCTTTTATCCCCAAAAGTGTGTTGTAATCCTTCTTAATCTAACACATTAGCCAATAATAGATTTAAACTTACATCAGAAATGTGTTGCACATCTCTTAATGTCAGTAAGCATCAAATGTTTATTTGAACTTGGATATCACCCATACTGATAATCTTGGTAGAACGTTGATTACCCATCTTTATGCTCTCTCTGCTCTTATATATTGAGAAGTACTCCACTTTTGGAACATAATGATATGAAGCTCCCATGTCAATCAACCACGCAGTATATAAATCACTTATATGGAAGATATCACTTGTTGCACAAACTAGGGAAATTTCATCATCTACGCTTGAAGTAGTTCCAGTTGTACCCTTATAATCTCCATCATTTTAATGATCTTACTTTTTTTTATCCCTCTTCCATTTCTAGCATAATCTCTTTATGTGTCCAAGCTTATTGCAGTAGTGATATGTATTTACATCTTTGACACTTATGGACTTTAATTGGGTTTTAGACTTGCCATGCCCTTTGGGACACCTGCTCTTGCTCCTTCCCCTACTTTCCACCACGAAAGCCTGCATGTTGACAAATCCCATCTCTTTTCTTCTTATTTCTTCATTGGATATACTCTTTTTGATTACATCTAAAGAAAGCACACATTTAGGAGTTGAATTGCTTATTGTCACCACCATCTCCTAACTATCCTGAAACAAACTTAAAAAAAAAAGGCTAAAAGCTCATCATCAAGAATGATCTTCATTGTGTAAGTTTGTGAATTATATCCTGGAAATAACTCAGATGCTTTGGCATAGATTTCCTAGCTTATAGCTTCAAGATTACAAGCCTTTTAATTAGAGAGGTCTTGTTATGGGTAGTTTTCTTTTCATGAAGTCCTAGCTTTTTCCACAACTAAAAAATTTATTGATGTCAACTTGACCATAGAGTTATTTCACCTTCCATCACGATGGCTCTGATACCATTTATTAGCAAGGACAAACCCACAATAGGGGCACTTACCCCCACTGCATTTAAAAATTTTTAATTTTTAATTTTAAATTAAATTTTCATTAAAAAATTAAAATTTTGCCCCCATTAATTTAATTGGTGACAAAAAATGATAATAAAAATTATAGATATATTAAGATATCAAATAAAAAATAAAATTTGAGCCAATCTATTTTTATTAAGATTACTATTATTTGGGCTCATGACTTTTTTAAATGAAACCTTACAAATAGAGAGATAAAAACTACATCCTTGACTTTTTTTATTTAGATTTTCTACCCTTTTGGTTCTTCATCACACTACTTTTTGTCTTTTTGGCTTCTTCTTCCTCTAACTCCACAAGGACTACCACACCCAAAGCGAAAAACAATAATCTATATTGAACACAATTGTGGAAAGGATTCCCCCACAGGCCCCACCTCGTTCTACTACTGATAGGTAAATTCCCACTTCTTTTCTTTGGAAGAATGTGTAGTACATATAATTTAGAGATGGGTTCTTGTAAGTTGTAATAGAGTTGGTACAAGAGACATTTAGGATGTGTAGTACATATAATGTAAGTTGTAATCATATGATTCATTGGAAAGGAGACGTTCAGGTTGATGTTGGTGAACTCAAAGGTCTTTTTTAACTACAAAGAGATGAATGGAAATTATCCTACATAACTAAACGGTAATATAATATGCTGTTTTTGGAATCTTGAAAGTAGTGTATTTATATCTACTGGGTCTTGAGTCTTGACTAGAAAGGGAAAGGAGAGGGACAGAGGACATTGTTTTAGAGTGCAACTAAAGAGTATACTAATGTTTAAACTGACTTGATTGAGTGACTTGGATTTTCTTTGATGTACATAATTACAATAAACTTGCTAAACTTGTTATACTAAATAATCATCCATGTCTTTACTTGTATAATTTACAAATCCTGATGCTCTTGAAAACATCCAAGTGGGATCTCATAATTTCATGAGTAATGATTTTATTTTTATAACTTTTCACTTTAAATACTTATGTTTAGTCGTGAGAAGTGAGCACGAAATAAAGCGAGTATTTTTATAAAAAATGATTATCTATTAAAATTTCGAGCTAGATATGAATCATTTTTTTATATTAAATAAAAAATTATGAAAACCTTAGATATAGAAAACAAAGAAACAAATGTACAAATGTTTATAAATTTAAAATATAAATTTATAAAAAATGATTTGCTTATTCACATGACTGTAATGGGTATATTTATATAACAGGATAAATTGCTTGTTCATTTTTATAAATTTATATTTTAAAAGAAGGATGGTTCATGTCGAGAAAATTTATAATTTAATTAAAAATTTACAAAGATAGATCATTATTGCTAATAGATGATTGGTTTAAAGTTTCCAAGTAGTATAGTACATCCTTTTCCATATCAACTCCAATCGTAGTATATATGAATATTTTACTTTTTGTTTGTACATTTCATAAATTTGCATATGTGTAAAGTGTTTTTCAAATAGTTTTAATTAGTTAAATTTTTTGTGAATAAATAATTTTTTATTTATTTTGTATTCAATTTGTCCCTAATTACTTAACTGTGGTTTCAGTTATGTACAAATTTCTCAAAAGGCCTCTTACAAATAAGGATTCTAGCCCCAACCCTTTAAAGCATCCTCATTTAGAAGTCAAT
>JAOQMP010000006.1:27294223-27306630 GCA_027563575.1 Erythroxylum pedicellare
TTAAAATATATAAATTTCAAATAAATTTTGATTTAATAATTAAAAATGTATATAAATAAATATTAGTTTATAAATAATAATTTTTAAAATATTTATTTTAAAAAATAAAAATATTTTATTTTTAAGTTTTATTTAATTTATGATTATTATTAGTAATAAAATATTTATTATTATTTTAAAAACTTTGGAAAAAAAAGAGAGGAAGAAGAAGTAGGAGGGAGGGAAAGAGATTTTAAATTTTTTTGAAAATTTTGCAAAAAAGTCTCCTAATTGTTTAAAATTTCTAGTACCGGCCAATATTTGACTTGTATTTTGAATACTGGCCAATACAGCCGAAACAGACCGGTACCGACCAGTATTCAAACTCGGTATCAAACTCAAAATACTGGTACCGATTTTGGGCTGATACGATACATTCCAACCGGAACGGAACCGTATTCAACCCAGTGGTTGAGGGAGAGAAAAATAGGGGAAGATATAATTTTTAAAAATTATCACAAAAAGAAAATAAAAACAGAAACAGAGGAGAAAAAAGATTGGAATGAAAGAAAAAAAGAAAAAAGATTGAGAAATGAAAGAAAAAGGAGAAGAGAAAAAAGGAATAGACATTATAGGGAAGAAAAAAAAGAGCAATGAATTGATTTTTTATAAAGAGAATTAGAGATCCCTATTTAAAATTATCCTTCTTTTAGCATTTTAACAGCCTTACTTAGACATTATAGAAAGAAAAAAAAAAAAAAACAACGAACACATAAATAATTCATTTTTGGTAATGAGAAACAGAGAACCCTATTTAAAATTATCCCCTTTTTTCAGTAAAGGCGTACAAAATGTGTTGTTTCTTTTTTAGATAAGATTTTACAGCAACTAACATATTCTGCTTAAGAGTTGAGACTTTTCAAAAAAAGAAAAATTGCTTAAGCAATAACTATACCAACAATCTCCGCAAGGTTACAAGGTCACATCTTGCAACCAAGTTTTATATCCACATCCTCTCGATTGTAACACTAATCACATACCCAGGTCTCAGCTTCCTCATGCGGTGATAAAAGTAATGGAATCATCCCCCCGAGTTCATCATCTGCTTCATAAACACTTTCTGGATCAATGTCATACATAGGTTTGTTTAATACTGGTGGCAAAAACGAGAATGTATGCCTTTTGTCAACTCACAGGTACCTTCTGCTGTATGTGTCAATGAGTCAAATTAACAAATCCCTTTACGAGATGTTAAATCGGCCTGTTTGCTTCATTCACCCAATCATGTCCCCCTGGCTCAATTTGCCACCGTGACACTTTTGCGACCAGTCTGAATAACTTCACTCCTGTCTTACAAAATCAGAATGTGTACCTGTCAGTGTAAGAATCAGTGTCATATACGGAGGAGTGATTCTAATACTGATAATATAACAAAAATACTCATTCACCATATAAGATCAACTTGCTTATCAACGCTAACTTCTAATCTTTGTTACTCAGAGGCAGCTGCCGTCCATACATTGTTAAATCTCAGTGGTGAAACCTGTCACTTCATTCCATCATTAAGTATGCTTCAACATTAGACTGCAAATCCCATTTAGATTCTAGATGGAGAGCAAGTCTCATCAATATTTGGCCAAAGTCATCACTTCTGTTTACTTTACATCGAAGCCAGGGGCTTCAGGATTATCTTACTCTGTTTTCAACAGAATTCTTTGCTCCTGGATTGCACACTGGGAACAAATGCAATAAATTAATCTGTCTTTACCGGATGGTTCTAGGTTCCCTTCTGACATAATTCTTGAGAAACTTGATTTGCTTATTTGATGCACTACCACGTGGAGTCGATTTCTCTTCTGATGGTACATGTCTTCTTTCCCCTCTGGAATACTTCTTGTCCTCCTTGCTTTGCCTTTTCAAAGCAATTCCATTAGGAGAATTCTCGATCATTTCAGAATTTATCCTTTCCAAAAACATCTCCTTTATTATGCGCATCTTAGATGTCTTCCTTTTGCTGGAAGCATTGGGATGACAAAGAATGTCTCTTGCATCACCATCACCACTTGTTATTGCTAATAAACTTGAATCAACATTATCATGAACAAGTTCGGAACTGTCACAAATGGTTCCAGATGGGCTGTTATGCACTTCCTTAAATGATTTATGCTTTCTACCAATACATTGATCGGGAGATTCCCTGACAGTTTCAGGGATATCGTTCCTGGCTAAACTCAGTGAACCATCATTATTTGTTACATCCAATTCCAGTCGTTCTGGGGGTAGCAAAAGAAGACTCTTACAGTTCCCATTAGTTCTCATGCACTTATTTCTCTTTGATGACAAGATGGGAACCTTTTTCCTCTTTCTTGTATTATCCTCTACACAATTTCCTGTTGCCACTGGCTCAGGAATATTACTCCCGTCTAATTTCTCAAATGCAGAACCATTGTTGATTCCCACAGCTTCTTCAAGTGAACCAAATACCCCTTTCCTAGTTCTTTTGGGTGTACTCTTGTTTGGGGCTCTGTGGAATTTGACAAAGCAAGTTAAAAAGTAAGAAGCATCATAAGGAACAAACACTAAGAATGTATATATTCCTAGAACGACAATGTTATTGTTAAAAAGGTTTAATTAATAAATCACAAATCAAAAAAGGACAAAAGATAAAGAGTAAAAAATGATCCATAACCTAATGCCTGTTTTGGGTTAAGCTATGGACCTCCATATACATAGACCACTCCTCTTTCTAAATAAGAAAAGTTACAAAATTTCACATGAAATTAGATTGTGTGTAGAAGCCTAATATCTCAAAAAAGATACTTGTTGAAGAAGAAGCTTAACAATAATTTCGATTGTTGTCGAACAAAGAGTTCAATTGGAAATATACCCGAAGAGAGAATGGATTGTTGACTAAAGAAACTCAATTGTAAAAATTTAATTAACATGTTGAATGGCTTCAAAAAGTGAGGGGGGGCAAGATCATCTGACCTGGAAGGGAAGGGTAAAAAATGTTTATTAATCCAACATAGGAAAGGGACAAAAGATAAGAGTGATTTATATACAAAAATGATCCATAACCTATTGAAATAAAGTGTTAAGATATGGACCTCCATAAATAACAGAGCACTCCTCTCCCTAAATAAGAAAAGTTGCAGAATTTCACAGTTATAAACGAAGATAGAATAAGCTTTGGAACAAGGAACAAGGAACAGCTAACAAAACAACAAAGAAACTGACCACATAAAGTTTTCGTTTCTTCTCCAGATTTTGAATCTCCTATGCACAAATGAATTGCAAGAAATCTATTATAGAGCGCTGATAAACCACTGCAAAAATTATAAGCCAATATACCTTGATTTCTGTTTATGCTTCCCAGGTTTCAGATTCTCAGGTTCTGATGCTGGTCCTATTGTTGGTAATGGAAGAAAATCATCAGCACTGAGTGCTGGCCGCTCCAACTCTCGGTCTACAAAGTTGCCAATAAAAGCAGCCTTTTTTGTTCTATAAGCTTCTTGCATTTTTGGCACTTCATGTGGAGCTAACAAGCGCCATCTCCTGGTGTATACAGATGCAACCAAACCTTGATCCATCAAAATTTGAGATAACAAGGCATATAATGCATCATGGAAGCATAGAAATCATAAAATTCCAAATTGTAATACCTGCGACAACAACTATCAGTTCGGCCTGGGAAATGCTTAGCGATCTCAGCCCAGCCATAGCCACATTCTTCAATTATTGCCTTCAATCTTAAATCCTCTTCTTCGGTCCATTCACCCGTATTCAAAGACGGATCCAAAGCATTAAACCACCTGTTGACGTGAAGTCAGTTAAATAATCATCAAATAAGAAAAGATGTATTGACAGTGTTATAGTTCTACACAAATACCTCTCTCTACATTGTACTTGTGTTCGGCCTGGCACAAATTGAGCAATTTTATTCCAATTCTTTGGACCAAAAAATTTCACAGCTACTTTTAGGCATTTGTCTTCATCTAAAGTCCATGTCCCTTTCCTTTGCCTATATGGGTTTAGAGATTTCCTCCACCTGTGTATTTTGGAATATTGCGATATAACAGTCATTTTGACCAAATATATCTCTCAATTTTGAAGGATCTCAGAACAAAAATGGTCATGAGGGAACATATCTTAATTCAAATTAGCATCAGAATTTACTCCAAAGATATTTCAGAAATTGCAGAAGGAAAGAAGTGAATCATATTGCCTTTTATATACTTAAAGAACACCTATAAAACACAACAGTCACGCTGTTGCTCTGAGAACTATCCTTTTTCAAATACAAAACAGATGCTCAAAATGAGCAATAAGAGATTCAGAAACTCATGGTATAAATAGCCGAAGTTGCTTGAGTTGAGCAACCCTTCTTTCCATTTGAAGGAAAAACATCTCACTAGTTATGACAAGAAAGACATATGACACAAGAAACAATCAATGTCATCAAAATCTGAAGTACAAACTCTATGCACAATAAGCCAAAAAGCTTCACTAAACATCCACATAAATTCACTTCTGACCATAAAGACTGACCTATTAGAACATTGTGCACCGGTTCTTGCTTCCAAACAGGAAGCTACATCCTGCCAATTATAGCCATAAACTTTTACGGCAGCATTAAGTTGTGCATCCTCATCCTTGGTCCACTCCTTCTTTAGTATGCGAGCATTTAAACTCCGTTGGAAACGTAACAAGCATCCAAATGGAGTCCTCTTTTTCTCCAATGATGCTGCAATATCAAACCAATTACTGATTCCTCTTTCCTGGACAACTAACAAAAGATTTTTATCATCTCGGGCTTCCCATGGACTTGAATCAATTAATGGATCTTCAAAATTCAACCACCTGCAGGATCAACATTACATCAATAAGAAGACAAAAAGTGAGTAATTAAAATATGGTAGATGTACTTGGTGGGAGATCAATAATGAAGACATCAACAGATAGAGCCCTGAGGCAAATCAAACAAGAATTCAACTCTCAGGACTCCATTATATGAAAATCGATTCCATTAATAAAAGAAGGGAGCTTAATGAGCCCATATTACTAAACTGAGAGGGCAAATCAAACAAGAATTCAACTGTCAGGACTCCATTATATAAAAATCAGATCCATTAATAAAAGAAAGGAGCCTAATGAGCCATATTACTAAACTAAAAGGAAGGATCTTATCAACATCCAGGGATTGGCAACTTATCCATTCAGTGACTTGGATAATCTTTAGAATAATCTAAATATACTTAACAATTCATATATACTATTTATAGTGTTAAGTATGTCTAGATAGATTTAGTACAAAATATTTTGAGGTATTTGTGCTTCTCAGCATGTGACTTACATCAAGACTCTTTGGCCAGGGATAGTAGTAGGTAAACTTCTGTTCACCAAAATGTTAGATACAATTCTTAACGCTATGTGATTGGATCCAACTTAAAAGATCGGATAAAACAGGGGGTATTTCCTCAGTGGACTATGCTCCAAATAGCTAAACAAAACTTCATGAAATATTTTATTAAACTTGCAACAAAAGCACAGATGATCAAGGCATTAAAAAACAATTCAAAAAGAAAGCCATCTAAAACTCTTTTAAACCCTTAAAATGTATTTAACAGCAAGATAATGCTAGGTATTATTGCCGAAAAAAGTCACAGTGAAGCATGAGAAATAGGGCCTAACACCTGATGAAAACTAGGCAGGATTGGTGGCAATGCAATAATTCAAAATAAATTGAATCAATTATCAACCTGCTCTTTGAGGTTTGTTGATATGCAAAGAAATGTCTTCAAAAACAAATGAAGTTAATGAATCCTTGCAGCTAAGGAATTTAAGATCATAAAATTAATCAATTAATTCCATGGAGTAGAAGACATTTTCAAAGGGCTTACCAACCCAACCCATAAAGGAAATATGTGAGATGATTATGCATGAAAAGGTTAAGATAAAATGGCATGAGGTTTTTTAAAGAATTCCCAGAATCTCCAAATCCTTTTTCTTGTTTTGGAATATGGCTGAAAACATCAATTATACAGATCAAGGTCAAAACAACTTTTTCATGTGTACAAGATTCTTGAGATATTTTGCTAACGTTTAGTATATTTGTTATTATCGTGAAAGGAGATCTTATCTCACACAAAATGCTAACCTTGCTGCACATTCTACACCAGAATGACCAGTGACATACAAGGAAGCCAATTGATCCCAGTTAACCTTTGGAAGAAACTCTCTCATCAACTCCGGGGTGATTTCCAGATCTCTGATTGAAGCAAGAAGGCTATCCAAATTACTGTGATCTCCAAAATAACCTTCAGAACCACTTCAAGTTAAAATGTGTTAGAACAGGAAATTTGTAAATTAAAATGGAACTTGCAGTCTTGAAAAGAAGAAATACAATAGGCATAACTCCAGCAGCCTCAAAGGCTTAAAAGAGAACAAAAACAACAAATTAAAATTTGCAAACTGCATGTCAAAGGCATCAATTTCTATCAGTTTAAGCTTCTTAACATGTATGTGACATTTCATTTCATAGTATAAACACTTCAATCAATTTCTGTGTATTCTATGGCTCTTAATGTCTAATCAGACCATTACTACAAGCTTTCTTAGAGGCACGCATCTGCAGTTGAGATTTGTGCTTAGCCTCTAATAACCCCCAACACTAAGTACCACTGAATTCCAGCAACAGTATCACATACTGATATCCAAGAGTTAGATTTGACAAATGAAAGATTTTTGCTCTGAGCATTACGTTTATCTGTTACTGTATATCAGATACTGAGGTCACAAACTGAATGGTTCTAAGGGCAAAAAATGTTCTCTAGTTTCTTGATTCATAGAAACTTATCTTTTCTGGAGAAAAAGAGAAACAGTAACTCTTCCAACCGATGACAAAATCTACATGCATGAATTCACAAAGTTGAACAACTCGTACTCACAAATGCATATGTAGACATAATGAAAATCCACTATAAAATTTAAATAGGATCATTGTATCATACAATCATTTAATTAATTGGTAATCAAGTATTTTTAGCCTTATTATTTTTGTTAGATATGCAATGTCCTTTAAATAAAGCCACTGATTATTAAAGAAAATGCTCAAAAGCTAAAAGCCAACTTATGCACAAACTATTTCAACAAGAAACAAATCTGATCATACCTGAATTGATCCACCGATAGGTGAAGCACCATTTCTTGGAATTGTTGTCTAATTCCCATCCCAAGGTTTTTGCTTTCTGTCTTTGTCCATTTTTTCCGGTGCACTGTAAGTGGAAAATTTTTCAATGCTTTTCTATAGTTAGCAACATGAGAATTTTCTAGTGGCCCATCACGTATAGTAGAAACCCTTTTATCATTAATCTGCAATGACAGAAAAAATGCTTGGTGAAGACGACTTCTCAATAATCAAACAACCAATCAGCAATTTGAGCAAGTAAATGGAAGCCCGCTGACAACATTTAGGTATGAAGCACGATGAAAGCTAATCCATCCTAAGAGTAAGGCACTAACTGAAAACTAAAAGCATATGTTCTAAACCTAAAAACTGATGCAAATGCAAGCACTGCGCCCAAGAAAACAATGACCACAATTTAAGAGAAACAGCATTCTAGCTTGAAGTACCCTTTCCAGTGAGAGAAAAATTAATAGTACATATAAGAAACTAATGAACAGGAGCCAGTTAGGACTGGTAATACTTTTCCAGGCATTATTGCTGTATATCACAACTGAAATCCTGCTTACAACTACCCAGGCAAGGGTTCATAAGACGCGAACGACTAATTCAAAATTTGTAGTGCAAAGTGAAATTAGCCAATCACGACTAAACTATCATCCTCACACGAAAGAAAAAGTAAGATAAAAATTGAAGACAATCATGACAGAGAGAAGGAACTACTTGGAGACATGCAAGCATATTAATTAAGAAAGTTACCTCAGACTCCTCAGAAGTTGGTACCTTTCGCGCTGATATTAATTGGATGAGTGGATCCTTTCTCTGGGACAATGCCTTCCCAGTCATTTTTTTGCATGAAACCTGAAAATTTTTCAATATTTGAACACGCTCCCTCAGTTTCTTATTCTCCTCCATTCTTGCTTCAATTTCAGTCAATTTGCTTCGAAGCAACTTCTGACAGGATCTGTTCTTCCTAATTGTAGCAACAAACAACTGAGCTGATTTTGGAAAGCTAGAATGGCGTAACACCAGCTCAGAACCATTTGATTGAAGCTGGGACAAGCATCTGAAAGGCAGTAATTCCATGCTACAATTCAATGCGTTCGTGGTGTCACCAGCTTCATCGGAAGGTGGCAAATTATACTCTGTGATTCCATCCGCCGAGAAGTTGTTTGATTTTTCTGTTTCTGAGACAACATCGGATATATGAAACTGGTCCACTTTTCTTTTGGAATCCCTTCTGACATTATCTGAGCATATTACATAAACATGAGCATACTTGTTAGGGGAACAAAAGCAAAAGTGAACATAGTAACAACTTCCACTATTTGAAACTCACAATCGGTGTCACTATCTTTGGACATGTTTGAGATATATATATAGCTTCGTTGATAAATGAACAATATTTAATTTGTCTCTCAAAAAGTTAAGCGACTCATAAGTTTCAAAAGTTAGTAAATTATAGCTTGGCTGTAAAATCCGTACATGCAACAATCCTCATCCTAACCAACGGGAATATTTCGTTATGCATTATTAGTTTTATATCAAATGGCATGCGACCTACAATCTGATAAAATACAAATTCAAGCATTTCCCACAAACATGGAAAAAAGAGTTTACCAGTGTCATCATAAGCATCAAAACGGCGCCGAATTGCGGCAAGAGTTGCAAAATCATCATCATCGTCGTCGTTATCAGAAGCTGGTGGTAGAGTCGTCAGAGGCTTCAGAGAGAGAGGTTCAGAAAAAGCAGCCGATATCGAGAAGCGGTTCTGTATGCTCCGAAGCACTTCAAGATCATCCTCACTGTCCTCTTTACCGGATTCACCGGAAGCTTCGCCTGTGGCGGGCACGGAGGGAGACGGACGTTGAATGGAGTTGTTGAGATCGTAGGGATTTGCGCCGGTGAGCATGCAGGCCTGCCTCAGGGCCTCCATGTCCTCGTCTAGGACATCGTCGTTATCCTCTCCGGAGGAGAAGTCTCCATCGTCGGGGTCATTAAAAGACATGTTAAATAGAGAAGTTTAGGGCATTGGGCTTATTGGGGTTTAGAGCTTAAAAAGTACACGACGCATAGAAAGGCTTATGCGAGTAGTACAGAGAAGGGGAGGCCGCGAATTTGTTTCGTGCAAGACGCACGCTGGCGCCGGGAAACAATGCTTGCTCTATTCTATTTATAGTGTAAGTCGGTGTCAGTCTTCTTTTTTCCTCCCTTTTCTCCTAAACCTTGTTAATTGAATTTATCAAATTTTGTGTTTATTAGGTATCTTCTTTTGCTTTGGCTTCAATAACATTACTGTATATAGATTAGACTGTTAGATAAAGTATAATGACTTAAATCAACTAAGGATCGATTATTTTGAAAAGAACAAATATCTTTATGGAAAAATAAATTTATTTTGAGAAAGAAAAAAAACAAAAATATCCTGGGACGGGGACGGGGACCTTGTTTAAATATTATTATTTATAAATAGATTTCTTATTTATTCCCCATTAAGAACTCGCGTTCAATTGCCCTTTACATTTCTGTTTCTGTTTTCTAGTTTCGCCTGCTGTGCTGTTGTTACTTCCTTCTCCCTGGCTGTAGTCACATTGTGGATAATAAGACAACCTTTTTGGTTTCCATTAATTTCTACGACTGCTTCTTCAATTTCATGTTATCAGACTTTTCTCCCATTGATTTACTCAATTATGTAAATTGTTTTAGATTTTAATTATTAAGAATCTCAATTCTGAATTATTTTAACACATTTAAGAGCGACACTTTTATTTTCAACCAAGCAGGCAGATGGAAACAAACTTTATCTCCTTTTTTTCTTTATATATATGCATGAAAGGAAAAATAAGGAAATAAAACGATTCGGGGCATCTTCCACATGAAAAGGATATGTAGCAGGTTGGATTTGGGCATCCTTGTTCTGGGGTTCTTTTTGTAACTTGAGTTTCGTTTGTTAAGATCATATCAAATATCAATCTTCTTTTAGCTTTGAATTTGTTCTGTCAACAATTTAAAAATTGGACAAGGGTAATGACTCGATTATGGTGACATATTTATAAAATTGTGGTTTTATCATCACAAAAACTTGTATGAAACCAAAGATTAAGCATAAACTTGATATCTTGCAAAAAAATCTTATGCACAATAATTATAGTAATACCATTCATCTCATGTGTAAATGCATTTTTAGATCATTTACAGTAGCAAATAGAATTTTTCGATTAGACTTCTAATATTTTGCAATCAATTACAAACATAAATATATAAGCAACCAAGAGCAAACTGCAAGACGTAAGTGATCAAAATAATATAAAATTAAAGTGTAAACGTAAATGATAAGTATCAAATCATCTAAAAATAATTAACTTACTCTGAATATTAACGTAGCATAGTGGTGTTTCCCCACCTACTACATCTATAGATTGTCGCATACTTTGATTCAACCCATTGTAAAATGTTTAGATTTGCATCCATTGTGATAGACCATGACATAGGCATCATCTTAGCATCTCTTTGAATCTCTCCCAAATATCGACTAAAGATTTCACTTCAGCTTGGGAGTATTGGGAGATGTCATTTCTTAGTTTAGCAGCCTTTGGTAATAGAGAATACTTCAATAGGAACTTCTCTGCCAGTTGTTCCCATGTATTCAATGAAGATTGTGGCCTTGAATTCAACCATTTCTTGGCCTTCCCTCTTAAAAACAGGAATAAGCATAATCCAATGGCTTCATCATTAGCTCTGTTGATTTTAGAAGTATCACAAATCTCAATAAAATTAAAGATGTGTTCATTTGGGTCTTCGTCCTTGAGTCCATCAAATTAGATTGACTGTTGCATCATCTGGATGATGCTCAACTTTATCTCAAAGTTGTTGGGATTAACAATCAGTCTCATGATGTTGGACTCTACACCGGTCAAGTCTGGTCTAGCATAGTTGAACATAGTTCTTGGTTGGTCAGCCATGATGTACAATTCTTTAGTGTCTGCTTAACCACCCAAGTCTTCTATTCGACAATATAGCTTAAATTCTCGAAGTTTTGTACTTCAAAGATTGCATGCTATTCTTTCGATCTCTAAGTTTGCATATGTTAAGCTCTCATAATTACTTCGGGTCATAAACTAACCAAGAGTCTAAGTCTACAAAAAAGAAAGAAAAACAAAAGAAATTAATGAAATAAAATAAAGTAAAATAAAAAATAAAACTAAAAAAACTGAAAATAGCTAGAGTAATAAAATTAATGTGTTCCTAATATTACCATCCCTAGCAATGATGTAAAAAATTTGATTGAAATTTTCCTTTACATCAATAATTTAATTAACTGCAAGTGCACAACATAATTGTAGTTATTACAGACAAATACGGGTCAATCTTACAAAGACAATAAGTATTAGTAATTACCCTTCTCCTATTATCTAGCCTACAAATTGGATATTTAGTTTTTGATTAAAAATAAAGCTTAGAAAATAAACTAAAATTAGAAACAATAATAAACATAGAAGACCAAGGAAATTACCTAGAAAAATCAATATCAAATATTAGTGTCTATATAACACTCCTATACAAAACTTACAATCACCTACACACACGACACCCAAATTCCTATATATATATTCATGGCATACAATTCTATTCATTTATACGGATTGTCATCACTCATTTATCTATCCAATGTTGTATATATACATATCACAAAATTTCATATCCCTTAACATTATCATTTAAAAATAGCATTACATCATTACAATTATATGGTAATCCAAAAGAGATATTACACATAACTTAAATTCTTAATTAAAAATTATTAATAAACTACAATTTCCTTCATTACATATACAACCATTCTTTAATCAAGAGACACATCTAAAGGTACTTTCACTTCTAATGGTTAGCCTAGGTCCCTATGGATGATCCATGTACCTTACTCCTATTACTTGGACTTACATGGATAAACACCCGTGATAAGCTTGAAATCTTAGTAGGGAAACACTTACTTTGGATAACCACTCACAGCAATCATCCGTCAAGCACACACACATTCATGAATATCATAAACTCATATAAACAATGATGACATAATTAAGCAAGTACATGATGCAAATATGCTTCAACCATATGCTGCAAATTCACATTTATAAGCCCAATGTTGATTTCCAAAGCTCATAAATACAAATTGTTTATATTATCATGTTGTATCTTGATAGGTTGTCGTTAGCCCATAAATTTAATCCCCTACTTAAATTAATAT
>JAOQMP010000006.1:27308338-27329955 GCA_027563575.1 Erythroxylum pedicellare
ATTGAAAAGAAAACTTAGTTCATGTCTAGAATTAAAGCAAAGTCAAAAATCTTGTTCAAAACCATGGTATAATATTCGGCTATAGAAAAGAAGAAAAGAAGAAGAGACTTAGGGTTTTTTTTCCTAAAAAAAGAAAAGACCCTTCGAAATAGGTTATTCACGTCCTATCAACCCCAAAGAGACGTGTCTCTTTAAAAATGAGACTTTTAATAGGACTCCTCCTTACGTGCATTGTGGAAGCCTCCTTTATGCTGTGAGTGGGCTGCCCTTTTGGCTTCTCTTGCTACTGCGATTTTTTTTTGTCTTTTGAATCTCTGTTTTTTTGTGTTGTTGTGCTACCTTTTATACACGTTCCTGCACTTAAGACTTGAATGTGAGCCTGTTTCGGGCTTCTTCATGAGCTAATCTATTCTGGGATTTCTTTTGGGCTTGCTTTACATCGAGATGAGTCTCTCTTAAAGTCATCTATGGACTGGTTCGTCGCTACAAGCCATTCAAAATTGGCCCTAAACTCTGATCATTCTCGGACTAGTTACGTTGTCTTATTTTTGGACCAATTTCGAATAACCATAAAAAGTAAAATATAGAACTTGGATGGTTCAAAATTGGTCATTAGAAAGATCATTGATTCATCTTCAATTTGAGTTTTGGATCATAGAAATCCAATGGTTGGAGTTTCAGATATCAATTTTTGAAGCACAAGAGGTCAAACTCTACGTCTTCAACTTTACGTCAATTTTCGAAAATTTACTGCTCTCAAATGACAACTCCAAAAATTCTGAAACTTGGTGGAAACATCCTTCAATGAGTTAAGATTATGCCTGCCAAATCTTATAATTTTCTAATGCACAAATCTTGAGATAAAAATTCCCAAAGTTACAAAGTTCAAATCTACCACAAACCGAAAAACAGTGTTAATTTCAACCTATTATGGACTTTTTGTATTTTATGTGGCTAAAGCTCTAATAATTACAAAACATGATAAATAGGCCATAGATTTCCATAAAACACATGCAAGATACTAAATATAAGGTACTAAAAAATATAAAAATATGATTGCATCATATCTCTTATTTATAATTGTTTGATTTCGTTTCTATGTTAGGCTTGCACATTCTTATAGGTGTAAATAACGGGAGCTGTGGATATATGAAGATATCAAACTGTAGATACCCAAAGGCATCGAACTATAGATACCCAAAGGTATCAAACTGTGGATACCCAAAGGTATCAAACTACAAAGACACTATCCTCTCGAAATGAAAACCCTATAGGCATGCCTATCTATCCATAACCAAGACAATGACGCAGACACTGTAACATTTCCTTTAATCACTTGCCAGTTTGATAATTAATATATTAACAAATCACATGATATTCATTTGAAAACAAAAATCTCTTTTTAAGTTTACATATGCAAGTCATAACTTATCATCATTAGGATAGTATTTAAACCATAATTACTCGTATGATTTATTTTGTTTATGTTTTGTTCAGTTATGTTTCTCGAGGTACATTTACATAATTCTAGTATATAAATTTCTATACCTCATTTAAATATAAAACATGTTAAATTATACTTAATTATCTTCACAAAATTAGTATGTGAACTTTTATGGTTATAATACACACATATAAGCAATAAATATGCCTACAAATCATCTATGTACTTGTAAATTTTCTTTAGCACGCATTATGCTCAATCTTAAATTCCAATGTTTAATCACCCAATTCATATATGGTAAGTTATATTTTATTTATTTCTAGGTGTATAAAAATTTGATAAACATTCAAAAAGGTTATGATATCAGTAGTAAAAAAAAAGGGAAGCGAAAAACTCAAAATTGTGCAATTTGGGCTAAGTCCGCGATGGGTCTAAAAATAAGCAAACAAAATCAGTCCAGAAATAAATTACACAATGGTCTCCACTTGTTCCAAAATTTTCACATAGAAAGCATTCAATTTAGGCTTTTAGGTCTCCTAAACATTTGTCTTCCTATATCTCTAGTTCCCATATCACTAAAAATTAGACCATTTGGACTTCTAAACCATGAGATATACAACAAAAATCACAAGCTACTCCAATACAAGGGCAACATTAGATCACCGTTTTCAATCTCAATTTTCAATGTCATAAAGTCAGAATTAAGTATGACGCTCTTTTAGATATTTTATTTCTACGTCTTAAGTTTCACCTCTAATTTTAATAATCCAATTTAGAGGTCTATAGGCCGAGTTATGGCTAAAACAATCAGACTGGTTCAAGTGAACCAAGAATCTAATATAAAATTTCACTAAACATTACTCTCTCTTGTCATATTCAACCAATTCCATACAAAGTAACACCAAGACGTAAATCCAGTAACCATTCCATTCCAAAAATCAATCTTTGTACATATACAAATGTGCACACATATAAAAATTAACTAGGTGTAGTCTCAAACCTTGAAATTTGTCAATTAGCTCTTCTTCTAGTGCTCTTCCTTCTCTTCCCCTCTAGCTTTGCTTGATTCACCAAATAGAACACCAAAAATACATATCTCAATCTTGTATCCAACCTTATAGTTCCAACTTTGCATAAGCAAAGCAAGAAAGATGAATATGAGAAGAAAAACAACAAACTTTTACCTTGATTTTCACTTAGGATTAGCTTGATTCCTTATGCAAAATGATGTGATTAGGGAGATGGAATGAAGAGGAGATGAGAAAGAAAATTCTAGAGTTAAAACCCTATATACAAGTCCCTCTCCCCTCTCTTCTACTCCCCTTTTCATGAAGCTTTTAGTCTTAGACACATATTTCAATCCCATTGGACTATATGTTGATTTTTGGAAAAATTGCACATTCGATCCTTCTTCTTCCTTTAGTTCTCAAATTGGCATATAAAGTCATCAATTGATTTTATTCTAGTCCATATTTCTAATATAATTATTTATGTCCATGCCGAAATGAAGACATTGCCAATTTACCCTTGTCTTTTAAATTAATTACCATTATGCCTCGTACTATGCTTAGATATACCTAATTCTTTATGTTTACTTTGTAATACCCCTAGACATACTATAATGCTTTTAGGGTATATATTGGGGCCTTATAGTCTGGGTGATGAATCCCCCTAAAAATCACTATATACTTAACATTTTATTATGGAATTATTTCATTAATTATTGGATCACAGAAATTCCTATTGATGTTAATAATGCTCTCAACACTACTAGCAACTAATCTATTGATTGATTAATAGAAATCTTTCTAGTTAAATCCCCTAGGATTGCATTATCGATTTATGAATTATACTATTAGGTTTGATCCTAATCCAATGGGTTTATGTCAACCTATCTCTAGGTTTCCAATCAACTCCCTTCAATTATAATAGATTTATTCATACAAAGGATTTCTCAATCTCAATTATATGAAATCAAATTGTCCACTAATATTCTGGATATATTAGAATAAGCATAGAACACATAATTGAATCACATCAAATCAATCAAAATAATTGCATTAAATAAAAGATTAAGACATATTGTATCACTAACTAGGGTTCATCACACCTAGACATTAAAAACGTTTAGTTACTCATTATAGAAAATAAAATCAAAGATAAACATTAAAAAAAAAGAAAACAAAGAGTTCATAATTTGAAATGCCCCTTTCTATTATATTAAATCTTCTTGTAAGTTTAGAATTGATGTAGCCTTCGATTAGATCTCTTTTGATATTAACTTTGTATTTTCATTGTCTTTGGAACAAAATCGTCACCTTTCTTGATGTTTCATGTCTTAAGTCTACTGCTAAATTCTACGCTCCTTTATTTGCCTCCAATTATGTCCTTCTATAGTAAAATTTAGGGTTTCTAGAACATTCATGGTCTTCTACACAAGCATATAAGAGACTATATATAATCAAAAACACCTAAATTCATGATTCTACATAGGTATCGAGAATTACATAAGCACACACAGAGTTATGTGTCTCTAAATTGCTTCAAAACTTTTTTTATGTCACATTTTCATTAGAATTCTTCTCCTTTTGGTTTACAAAGGCAATTATAACCTATAAGTGCACTTGCAGAGAATTAAATACCAAAAATACAATAAAACTACACAATATCAATCAATATACCTCAAATATGGTTGTATAATTATAGTCAAATATGCATCCATCACACTTCATCTAGCTCTTCCCATAAGTGGCACTTAAATTGTTCGTCTAACCCTACTTAGGTTGCATAAGTACATACTATATTGAAAACAACACCTTTCACTATAATCTTTAAGGATAGAATCCTATTATTAGTCTTCTTTGCCCCCTACAATGATGTATAAGTTCTATAACAACCAAGAAACTTACTCCATTCTGTTGCTTTAAACACCTCAATACTAAAGTTTAACCCTATTAATCTATTTTACTTTATCCTCTATCTACTTTTCTCTTGGATGCACGCTATACGAATCTAATACTTGTATAAAATCTCTACTAATTCCAATGATTTCTTTGTAAAGGTCCCGATGTTTCAAGAATCTACCTATAATCTATCAATGTATTGTCTTCTCCTAGACTTAAAACTCACATAGCTCTATCATAAGGAGTCAAAGTCACCACTCCTACTGGCAAAGCATGTCGAGTGCACTGTAAAATTTACCTGACTCTGCACACTAAAATTTGTAGTTGTGGTGAGTCGGGATCAAATCCATAAGGAATGTTCAGTTAATTTTTGTAACGAAATTAATTTATGCAAGGAAAGTATATGGGGTTTTTTGGATTTGAAAAAATTTAGAATTTAAAGTAAAAGTAAACTATCGAAAGCAAATTAAAACAAACAATTAAAAATGAGAAAAGTGTCGAGTGTAAGTAAGGTTCGATTCTATGATCAATCTCCGCCTAAACACGATCAAGCATATTCTATCATCCTAAAGTTTTTACAACTCTTTTTAGACTATTGATCTGAGACTAAAAGAATGTTCTATAAATCTCAATTTTCCCTTAGGTTGTATTTAATCAAGATACGATTATTAACTAAATCTAACTACTAAATAACCTAAGATACGATCTCTAGATTCAATTTGGCAATCGCATTATGAGTTGGAAAATGATCAATATAAGTAGTAACCTCACACGTTCAGGTTATCTAACCTAATTCATGTTGTTCCTAACAATTAATAATTGTTAGATGCCACTCACAAACATCAAAAGTAATGATTACGGGTTACATTCAATATTTTAGCAATAGGTTCGAAATAAAACAATCAAAATAACATATTAAGATCATTCATCCCAAAACCAATCAAATCAATACCAGCAACACAACAATATGAAAAAAATTACAAACTTAAAATGATAAAAATAGCTTAACCATGATTTGGCATCGATATTTCCGTTGAACCAGTGTCAAAAAACTAGCCTTCCGTCTTCATTTTCATGCTCCAAGAATGAGTACTTTTCTTCATATGCTTCAGTAGTGTTACGCTACTCCCTTCTCTTTACTGTTCACGATGGGAAAACTAAGGTTTAAGAGCTTTTTGGTGCACTACTGTTCATCCACAAACAAGCTCTCCAAACCTCCGCCCGCTTTCCATGCCAGCAAGCCACTAAGCCGTGCTTCTCCTCTCTTTAGCCAAGTTGTGATTCTCCTCTCTATAGCTAAGCCGTCCCTGTAGCGTGATGGGACGAATAAGGTTGCTTGGTTTTAAGTCCCCCTTAATTGTTCACGCTCCTTTTGTGTGTTTTGCTGCTGCTACCATTGTTCCCCCTTGACGGGACAAATAAATTGCCAACCCCTGCTCTAGATTTATGTAGCTTTTTAAATCCCCATCTGCTTCCTTCTGCTTGTATATTTTTTACTGAAACGCACATCATGACACAACGTTTAACGATGTGTTGCTACGTTTCACGTAGCACACATTGCACAACATTGCATTGCTATGTGAAATGCAGTGCAAGCTGCGTAATGCCGCTTTGCTACGTGAAACGCAGTGCACATTGGGCGCTGCCATTTCAATCCACTAACAAGCTTTAATCTTCTTCTTTTTTTTGCCTTTTCCTTGTTAAACAATTATGCTCCAATTTGTTTTAGAACATCTTATCCTTTTAGTCTCAAATATATATCAACATATCAAACCTAGTAGTCAACACAAATTGAACACAAATTAAGTATTTTATCTTGAGAATAGGATTGAAATCACATGGAAATATATAAGAAAATATAAGATAATTCAATCCTATCAAATACCCTCACACTTAGTCTTTGACCATCCTCAAGCAAATCATCAAAATCAAAATCACAAACCAAAACTTTAACTCATTTTTCACATTTCTTAAGAATAGATAACTATGAGTAAAGGTAAATGACTTTCAATACCTAAGCAAAGACTTAACATTCAAAGCTTCTACTCATGATCAATCAACATTCATCATCTTCAAAAGCTGAGCAATCTAATGGTAGACTCGAAAAATGTGTTTAACAAAAATATATCCATTGGTACACTCAACACCATTTATGATCATGACAAGCCATAACTTTGTATATCATTTCGTTTCTCCACCACTAATGTTCACATGCAAAATCACAAATCAAAGGACTTTTGAGGGCTGTAATGTACACATCATGAAGGTCACACATTATCAAAAGATAATGAGACTGATATGGATGTTTCAGTGTAATAAGAGTCAAGATCTCACCGGCTTTGTTTACCACTAGTCACAATTCTTTTAAAGATAATGTATATTAACAAACCACAAAAGCAAAAGTATATGCCAAATTTTGCTATGGATTTTACTAATCAGGTCACACTCTAATTGTGACTAAATAATCTTAAAAGCAATAGAAAATAAGAAAATTTTTTATTTTGTTCGTTTCATTTTAAAAACTGCCTAAAGAGTCACATAAGCTACAATTAAGCTAAAAAATATGCATTAAAACTAATGTACCCCACCCCTACACTTAAAACTTGCATTGTCCTCAATGTAAAATCAAATGCCAGAATTGAAGTAGCTAACAAAAATAACAAATGCAAAAATGTAAAAGACATAAATTAACTTCCCTTAGGTTGCCTTCCTTTGTTTCACGTCGTTGGCTCGACCTCCAATTGCATGCTTTAAGTGACACCAGTCACGTCCTCCAGCATCAACACCTCTAAATCCTCCGTTTGGAAGCCCTCATAATACGACTTCAAGCGATGACTATTCATTCAGAATGTCTTGTCAGTTTTGAGGCTTCGTATCTCCGCTGCATCAAAAGGAAAGACGTGAGTGATAACAAATGGACCAACCTAATGAGAACGTAACTTACCAGAAAAGAGTTTGAGTTTGGAATGATATAGTAACACTTTCCAGCCCACTGAGAAGCTTTTCCTCAAAATCATCTTATCATGAAAAGCTTTCATCCTTTCCGTATATATCACTGCATTTTAATATTACTCATTCCTTATCTCTTCCAATTCTTGAAGCGTAAAATCATAATTCTTGATACTGGACTTTTCCACATAAAAAGGGAATCTTTTGTTACAATAGAAATAGAAGTGATGTAGATTATTCAAAAATCGAAGTCGATTCGCTCTATAAAAAGAAAATATCAATGAACTTCTAACAACTTCCTATGCACTCCCGCATCATCCAAGTGCATGTTGCAACTTTTGATAGCCCAATATACCTTATATTGTAATTCCACTGGAAGATGATATGGCTTCCCAAAAACTAGCCTATACGGTGACATTCTAATTGGTGTTTTGTAAGCCAACCTGTACGCCCACAATGCGTCTTCTAGTCTTACACTCCAATCCTTCCTATTGGGTTCCATGGTTTTCTCCAGGATTAACTTGATTTCTTGATTTGAGACTTCAACTTGCCCATTGGTTTGGGGATGGTAAGCAGTAGAAACTTTGTGCATGATGTGATATTGTCTGAACATTGCTTCCATCATTCTGTTGCAGAAGTGGGTTCCTCTGTCGCTAATGATGGCTTTTGGTATCCCGAATCTAGAAAGAATGTTAGCCTTAATGAAATCTGCAACAACCTTGGCATCGTTAGTCCTAGTGGCCTTAGCTTCCACCTATTTAGAATCACAATCAACCGCAAGCAGTATATAAGTAAATCCAAAAGACAGAGGGAAAGGTCCCATAAAATCAATACCCCAAACATAAAAAATTTCACAGAAAAACGTGGCCATTGATCCTTACGAGATAGGTTTCTTGACCGTTGGCATCTATTACAAGATTTGCATAAGGTATATGCATCTTTAAACAATGTTGACCAGTAGAAGTCTCTCTTTAGAACTTTTTGAGTTGTACTTTTTACTCCAAAATGTCCTCCGCAAGCGTATGAATGGCAAAAGGCTAGAACTGATGATGATTCATTTTTTGGTACACACCTCCTGATAATTTGATATGCATAGTGCCTCCAAAAATATGGGTCATCCCATACATAGTACTTCACTTCATTCCGTAGCTTATCCCTCTGAGCCTTTGATAAACCAATAGGTAATTCATTAGTTACTAAAAAAATTGACAATGTTTGCATACCATAGTGATGTTGCATCGGCAAAAAATAATTGCTCATCTAGAAAGCTTTCTTATAGAGGGATATCATCTTCTTCCTTTATCAAATGGTTGAGATGATCCGCCACCACATTTTTTACCCCCTTCTTATCTCTGATCTCCAAGTTGAATTACTGAAGGAGTATAATCCATCTAATCAACCTCGGTTTCGCTCCTTTTTTGTGAGTAAGTATCGTAAAGCATACACCTTTGGAACATGGCAGGCGCGTTATATAATTCGAATGACATCCTTCAGTAGGCAAATGTATAGAATAGGCATGAAAATGTGGTCTTGTCCTAATCTTCTGGTGCAATCGGGATCTGAAGATAACTTGAAAAGCCATATAAAAGCAGTAAAAATCATAATTAACCAATCTCTCAAGCATCTGATCAATAAAAGGAAGGGAAAAATGACTTTACGAGTAGCATAATTTAACTTTTTATAATCAATACATACTTGCCATCCGGTTTGCACTCGGGTGGGAATTAACTCACCTTCCTGGTTTGTCACAACGGTGATTTAGACTTCCTAGGAATCACCTGGACAGGACTTACGCACTTACTGTCAGAAGTCGGATAGATAACCCCAGCATCAAGAAGCTTCAACACCTCCTTCTTCACAACTTCCATCATTGGAGGATTCAGCCTACGCTAAGCTTGCCTTATAGATTTTGCATCCTCCTCCAAAAAAATATGGTGCATGCATATGGAAGGGCTTATCTTTTGGATATCTACGATAGTCCACCCGATGGCCTTCTTATACTCCCTCAGCATCCAAACCAGCCTCTCCTCTTGGTTTGAAGTCAACTTCACCGAGATGATAAATTGAAGAGTCTATTTATCTCCCAAATAAGCATACTTCAGATGTGTAGGGAGTGGCTTCAATTCTAATTCTGGTGCTTGCACATCAGAAGGTAACAACTTCTAGTGAGCTTCAAGCAGTTGTATAGAAGCCAAATCATACCTTTTTGGAGAGCTTTCCAATGAGTCCAAGGCGACTGTCATTTCCACAAGCTCTTCTTCCATCTCAACATCAGTGTTGGCTTCTACTTCCATAACCTTAGTTAAAACTATTTACAAATGATCCATGTAACTTAATTTAAACATTTCTTGTACCAAAGGATCAATCACATCAACAGAAAAAACATAATGGTCATTAGGAGGATGTTTCATTGCATCAAAAATATTGAAATAAATCACTTCCCCATCAAATTCCATTGTGAGGGTGCCTTTTCGAACATCTATCTTAGTTTAAGCCATATTCAGAAACAGTCTCCCTAAGAAGATAGGTATCGAATTACATGAGGTGTCGTCATTTCTATACACAACATAAAAATACGCTGAAAACACTAACTCATTCACCTGCACCAAAACATCCTTAACCACACCATCAGGATAAGCATTAGTGCGATCAGCCAATTGTATGACTACACTCTTTTTTTCAAGGGGCCCAAATTCAAAGAAGCATAAATCGAATGAGGCATCACATTAATAGAAGCACCAAAATCCAACATTGCTCTATTGATCACAGTATTACCAATTTTACAAGGAATGGTGAACATACCTAGATGCTGGCATTTTGGAGGCATCTTCTTTCTGAATACTGCCAACACATTCTCACTTATCATCACTTTCTCATCACCCCTCAGTTTCCTCTTATGTGTACATAGTTCTTTTACAAATTTGGCATACCTTGGTACTTACCTGATCGCTTTGAGCAAAGGTATATTGACTTCTACCTTTTGTAAAGTCTCCAATATCTCTTTTCCCTTGTCCTCTTTGTTTGGTCTTGTTAATCTGCTTAGAAAAGGTGAAGGGTTAGTTTTAATAATATTGGGACTTTCAAATTTTACCTTCACATTGGATGACAAATTTTCTTCTTATAATTCCTTCTCAATCTCTTCCTCAATAGCAATCTTTGATGATGTTTTTTTGGGACCCTCAATCTCCTTTTCGCCCCTCAGGGTTATAGCACTAACATTTTTCGGGTTCATCTCAGGTTATGATGGCAATTTTCCTCCGCCTTGCGATTCTAAGCGATTGAGCCTTACTGCCATCTAACCTATTTGATATTCCATGCTCTGTTGGCTTGCTTTTGTCTCTTATCAGAATTGTTGCAATTACTGTTACATATTTTGTTGATATTGCTGCATATCTTGTTGAAATTGCAAATTGTTAGCAACAAGATTCTTAACAATTTCTTCTAAAGATGCACCTCAACTGGAAGAAGAAGCTCCCTGTTCTCCTTGTTGGTGTGGTTGAAATCCTAGTGCCCCTTACGACCAATTTTGGAAGTAATTTTGTTGTCGTTTCCCTCCATAACTTAAGTTAGGGTGGTCCCTTCAACTTGGGTTATACATCTACGAGTATGGGTTATATTGGTTTGAGAAGTTCCCTCCTACAACATTTCATGTACTCCATACTCCCCTTTTGCAATGCTACACACTCATCAGTTGGATGACTTGTGTTTGAATATATCCCGCACACTTTCACTTGTACCTGTCCAACTGCAATCTGTCTCACAAAAGATGTTAGTCCATCTAAATGATGTTCAATGGATGAAGTGCTTACCTCATTTACTCATCGAACATCATTGCAAGTATCAAATTGTTGGGTGTTAACAGCCATCCACTCAATTAATATCCTAGCTTCAATGGGAGTCTTCTCACAAAGTGCCCCACCGCTCGTCGCATCAACCAATCTCCTCTCCATCGACAGCAATCCTTCATAAAACTATTGGATGAGAAGTTGCTCTAGTATGTTGTGGTGTGGACAACTAGCACGTAAAGAGATTACCTATTATGTTACTTAATACCACATATCTCCTTTTGAATACTTACAATCTTTGAGGCCGGAAAATATTTTTCCAAGAATAATCTCTTCATCTCCAACCAAGTATTCACTCTTCTAGCCAGTAAATCAAACAGCCAATCCTTTGCTACATCTGTGAGCAACAAGATCTGCTCGTCTGTCACCCCTTAAGGCTTCGTGCGCAAACACACCACATTGAGTTCCTTAAGATGCTTATGTGCATCCTCACCTACAAGGTCATGAAAGTTAGGCAATAAATGAATTAATCCAGATTTTAACTCAAAGGTAACATGTAAAATTCGAAAATGTTATGCATAATGTTCTATGAGTTAAATCGGGTGCAGCCAACTCCCTTAAAGTTTTTGGATTTGCCATCGTGTCTTCGGATTCTAATTCCAATTCATCTACCAAAGTTAACCTTGCTTCCCTACGCAATCTCCGCAATGTTCTCTTGATCTCCGAATCAAGTTGCTCAATTTCTCTACGAGGAGATCTGGTCACTACTTTGCACCAACACTAATGGACAATTAAAAATTAACAAGTAACAAAAAGAATAATTATAAACAAATGTATTCATAAAACACCAACTAAAATCAATTTGAAAATTAAACTATCACACTCCATGGTAACGACGCTAAAATTTGGCAGCATGTGTCGAGTGCACTGTAAAATTTACCTGATTTTGCACACTAAAATTTGTAGTTATGGTGAGTCGGGATCGAATCCACAAGGAATGTTCAGTTAGTTTCCGTAACAAAATTAATTGATGCAACGAAAGTATATGGGGCGATTTTTGGATTTGAAACTATTTAGAATTTAAAGTAAAAGTAAACTATCAAAAACAAATTAAAACAAACAATCGAAAATGAGAAAAGTGTCAAGTATAAGTAAGGTCCAATTCTAGGATCAATCTCGTCCTAAAGTTTTTACAACTCTTTTCGGACTATTGGTCTGAGACTAAAAGAACGCTCTATAAATCTTGGTTTTCCTTTAGGTTGTATTTAATCAAGATACAATCATTAATTAAACCTAACTACCAAATAACCTAGGATACGATCTCTAGATTCAATTTAGCTGTCACATTATGAGCTGGAAAATGATCAATATAAGCAGTAACCTCACACGTTCTAGTTATTTAACCTAAGTCATTATGTTTCTAACGATTAACGATCATTAGATGCTACTCACAAACATCAAAAGTAACGATTACGGGTTACATTCAATGTTTTAGTAATAGGTTCGAAATAAAACAATCAAAATAACATATTAAGATCATTCATCCCAAAACCAATCAAATCAATACCAAAAACACAACAATCCGAAAAAATTACAAACTTAAAATGATAAAAATAGCTTAACCATGATTTGGCATTGATATTTCTGTTGGACCGACGTAAGAAAACTAGCCTTCCGTCTTCATTTTCATGCTCCAAGAATGAGTACTTTTCTTCATATGCTTCGACAATGTTATGCTACTCCCTTCTCTTTACTGTTCACGATGGGACAATTAAGTTTTAGGAGCTTTGTGGTCCACTGTTGTTCATCCACGCACCAACTCTCCACACCTGCACCCGCTCTCCATGCCAGCAAGCCACCAAACTGTGCTTCTCCTATCTTCAGCCAAGCTGTTATTCTCCTCTCTGCTACCAAGCCATCCCTGTAGCATGATGGGATAAATAAGGTTGCTTGGTTTTAAGTCCCCCTTAATTATTCACGCTCCTTTTGTGTGTTTTGATGCTACCTCCACTATTCCCCCTTGATGGGACAAATAAATTGCTACCCCTCTCTTCTAGGTTTTTGTAGCCTTTTAAATCCCCATATGCTTCCTTCTGTTTGTGCATTTTTTTTATTGAAACGCACATCATGACGCAGAACGCTGCATTGCTGCGTTTCATGCAACGCACGATGTGCGCTACTGTTTCAGTCCACCAACAAGCTTTAATCTTTTTTTTTTTTGCCTTTTCCTTGTTAAACAATTGTGCTCCAATTTGCTTTAGAATATCTTGTCTTTTTTGCCTCAAATATATATCAACATATTCAACCTAGTATTCAACATAAATTGAACATAAATTAAGTATTTTATCTTAAGAATAGGATTGAAATCACATGGAAATACATAAGAAAATATAAGATAATTCAATCATATCACATACCCTAATGTGCAACATAAGTTATAAAAAAGAAGCCCAATAAGTCCCTAAATGATTTGAATATTAATCGAGAAAGGAAACAAGGATTGATATTAAATCCCAAAATAAGCACTATAATAAACAGATATGAAAATCATAAGTACAAACTACATTAAGCAAATCAAAATGTAGATTGTCCAAAATCTAAACCAATAATAGTCGCCTCTTACCTTATTTTGCAACAGACTAATGGACAATGGCAGAGGCTAATTTGTGTAAATAATAGCAAGTAGGTTTCCAAATAATGCTAAAACATAGTATTAGATAATTAAAATATATATAAATTGAAAACTATAAACAAAAAAGAATTCAAAATTTTAAATGGTTTAATGAAGACTGAAAACTAAATCCCATAACCAAAGGAATCAACTAGTAGCAAACACAATATGAAACCAATCACAAGTACATCAAATAGGGAAGAAAATTTTATGATATATCAATTAACTAAAGAAGGGAAAAACCAAATCGATACAATCTATTTAAGAAGCCATACACCAGCTCTTTATATTCTCGTCATAGTTAGCACTGTTCAAAAAAAATTCCTCCATTGTGGGGTTCAGTCTAAATAAAAATTTTAATATTTGGTCATAAACAAAAGGGGTTAGGCAAAATGGGAATATGCACTTCTGGATAATTGAAGAACCAAAAGAGATGTTTTTGGTCTCTTGAAGCTTAGGGTTTGGAAATTTATTCTACAGTTCTGGCAAAGTTAAAGAGTGGGAGAAACTAGTATTGATGGTGATAGCAATTGATGATGACGATGGTAGTAACCAACGACAACAATGTAGCAACCAATGAATCAAAAGTTGACAAAAATAAAATAAAATAAAAAGTAAAATAGAGAGATAAAGAAGCTAGAGATAGCAAATGGATGAGAGTCCAGATATGTTTGATTTAATTTTTCCTACTGTTGGTGGTATTAAAAACGTACCCAGTAACAATCTCAATAGAACTAGAAATACCTAGTAATTGAACTTGTTTCCATCTAAAGAAGTAGACACTAAACGGTCAAATCCAAAAACAGATTGAGGAAAGACGTAACCTTGTTTCAATTGATAGGTATAAAATAAAGATAGATGTGATTTCTAAAAGTTGAGATGAACTCGAGTTACATACTAAGTATGTCTGAACTATCATTTATTTAGTATTTGATGAAAGACATATGCTCTGATAAAAGAGAGTCAATATTATAACACAAATTATACTATATGTGTAATACCAACCAATAAGGATAATATAACTTATATTTTTAACTTATATTGTGTGAGGATTCTTTAATGTTATATGAACCTCAAATTAAAGTAGCATTTTTCACTCAAGTTCTAATTCCAGATAAATAAGTTAATGATTGCTAGAATGTTACTAGAAAATCATAAATCATTCAATATAATGGGACATTCGAGAAAAGTGATTTAATTTGATTCAAAGAATTAAAAATTGAGGAAGATCATTATAACTTGGAGTTTACATCAAGATGTATTCAAAAGAGCCCTTAAGGTTAAGGCAGAGTTAGCGATAGAGAGAAAGGACTTAACTGACTATGGCATCTCTGGAAAAGGTGCAAACGTCTAGTTAATACCTACATAGGTCTCTATATGGCACTGTTATGGTACTATTCATCTTGCATAACTTAATGCTTATCTTGTTCTACATCATTTTGTTCTTCTAATCTCCTTAGCAAATCCTACTACTTGCTTTACGCTTTGTTCTTTCCACCTCTTACCTCATTTTTCTTCTCACATCTACAACCTTTCTCTTCCCCTTATGAATCTAGTATTGTTCTTTGGTTCAACTTTGTCCAATAGTCTTTGTCCTCACTCCATAGGCAATAGCAACTTCCCACCTATAACTTCAAACTTTCCAGCACCATTAACCTCTTCTTCCCCTACTGATTCTTCACTTAATCCTCAAATCCCTGTGACTTCCAAAATATCTTAGGTCTAAGAGGTTAGTGATTCTTCCCCTGAACTAAAGCTTAAATGTTGTCCCCTTTCTGAATCATTTGAGGCAAGGATTTTTCCCCACCCTTGGATTTTCTTTGAGTAGGAGCTAACAGGTTAAACACTAGATTGCTTGGCTTTTTCTTTGACAAGAGAGTTTCTTTCCCTATCATGAAGCAATGGGTCATGAACAATTGGAGATCCATGGGGCTACAAGACATCCTCATTAATGCAGATGATGTATTTCTGTTTAAATTTGCTAGCCAAGATGATGCAAAGAAAGTGCTTCAAGTAAATCTATGGCATATGCATAACAAGCCTATATTTTCGCAAAGTTGGAGACCTAGTTTGAGAATGGAGGAAATCAAGCAAGATTATATCGCATTGTGGATATGCATTTATGGAATCCCACTAGAGAATTGGTCTACATCTGGACTTAGCCACATTGCAAAAATCACTAGAAGAACAATATATATGGATCAAGTTACAACTAAGGCAAAAAAGATTCAATTTATAAGAATTAATGTACTAGAATCCTCCATTATTGGTTTGCCCAATAGCATACCCATTATTCGACTAAATGAGAGCTTGGAACCATATGAAGATTATATTAAAGTATCTTATGCTTGAAAACCATAAACCACCACATGCAAAATCGAATATTCAAAACTGGGAGTATCATAAGGTTATGGGGCTTCAAATTAATGTGGACAATGCATCTACACAAGTTGATGATGATAAATCCATTTGTGAAAAATACTAAATTCCAACTATACAAGCTAATGTTGGTAATTACATTGATGACAATATTAATGTTAAAGATCAAAACAATCCTCAATTAGCATTAGATAGGGGCATTCTCAGTTACATTAGAGATATCAAAGGAGCTTCAAGAGAACATGATCTGGATACTACTAAACAAGACACTTCAAGTAGGATCATTAAACAATTGATGAGTTTGAACCTATCATCAAAAGAAGATCAAAGAGGAAGAAAAAAGTCCAAAATAGGGATCACAAATTATTATTATAATTACTTGGAATATTAGAGGGGATAATGCCCCTAAAAAAACCTTTTATCAAGAACTTAATATCTTAACATAAAGCTACAATTACAAGAATTTCAGACACTCAAACCAAGCAACATAATTGCAACTTTCTCCAGTTTTTGCCAAAGAGATGGAATTTAATGCATCATCCAAATGGGAAGATTGCGGTGGATTATGACTCCTATATTATGGAAGTTGCAGTTAAACTCACATCAACCCAAATAATTCACCTGGAGGTTTATAACAAAATCTGAAGTAAGCTCACATTGTAATCTTTGTTTATGCTCATAATATTGCATCTTAGAGAATGTTTTTGTAGTTACAGATCAGGTCACTAACAAATACCTCCTCCTTAAATTGGTTGGTTGTTAGGGACTTTAATGTTTTTATTAATCCAGAAGAAACACAAGGCATTCGTTTTTCAGGAATTCCCTATAATAAGATGAGGCAATGTTTAACTGATTCCCTTTTACCTAATTTTCCATTGGAAGAAACCTAATCTCTTGGTGTAACAAGTAAATGGGATATAACTTTATCATAAGAAAACTGGAAAGAAGCCTAGCAAATCAGATGTGGTTCTCTACCTTTCCTAGCAGTTTATCCACCTTCACAAACCATCATATATCTGATCATTATGCTATTATCACTCAGCTTGATGTTATTAGACCATCATACCCCTTTAGGTTCAATTGTTTCCTCACTAAACTACTTGATTTTGAGAAATGCAACTTGAGGACTATGAATCTGTTCATCTAAGGCTCTAATGAATTTGTCTATGCAAAAAATATTTCTCTCATTAAACAAGAAATGCAAGATTTATTTCACTTCAACATTAGTAATACACATCATCTTCTTCTCACTACTAGAGCTTCTCTTGATAGAATTCAATATAAATTACAAAGTGATCCCACTTCTATTGTTCTTCAAAACCAGGAAAGAGTGGCTTTGTATTTAATGATCTTTTTTTTGTTAAATTACTCATAATGGACCAATAAGAAGAAAAGCCCTATAAAAGTATAAGTTAAGCTTAAGAAAACTTAAGTTCAATTCGTTCTTAAACTTGTTTCCTTATAGGTTACTATTCACTTCCAACTTTTGACACTTATAACTTCACTGTCTGACCACCATTTCTAGTGATCTAAGACTTTATGAAAAGCTCTTGAGATGCTCTACGAAACCCTTAAACTTGTTTCATAAATTATGACTAGAAATTTTGTTCCATTTAGGTAAGTCATCATTATCCTATTTGTTATCATTTTAGGTGAAACCAACACCACCATCATGTCTAATGGACCTAAAATGTAAGAATGGATGGGAATACGACACCAATTGACCCATTTTATTGGTGAACAGAAATGGGTTACTTTAAATTTTAAGCCTTTGATTCTTACAAATCAGGAAGAGTTTCGACGCAAGACCAGTGTCATTAGATTTTTGGAGGTAAGCTCGTCATTTTTGGGAGGGTGGTGAAGATCACCATCATTCCACCAACAGCATGTGTCCCCATGCTTCGATGATGATGGTGATTTTCCCAACAACCTAAAAATGATAGGAAATAATTTTGAAAATTTCCAAATATTATGTGGATCAATTTTCATAAATGTGACATATTGAAATTCTTGATAGTTTGTGAGATTAAAAAAAATTGGAAAGGGTTATGTTCATATAGAAATATATGAAACTGATTAAATTTGAGTTGTTGTTGATATAATTGAGACTATCTGGATGTATTGACTATAAATGAGGGTATTCAGGTTAGAATTTGGTATACCTAAATTATGAATTAGATTTATCATGAATTTTGCAATGTAAATGTGGACTCAATTGGGCATAGACATGTAATTCAAAGGCCCAAATTGAGTTATAGTTTCTAGTGGATATAGAAATGCATTTTGATTGCAAGAATGACCCTTTTTCAGAAGGGAGATGTCCATTTTATAGGGGAAATTCTACTAAATTTTTAATAGGTTCATAAAATATGACATCACCGTTTTTAAATATAAAATAGAACCCTTAAAATAAATAACAAATTGAGTCATGGTCTTATTCTCGAGTTAATCTAAAATTAGTTTAGGTTTTACATTCTAATGAGCCTCCTTATTTTTCTTTCTATAGATCAATTAGGAGTAGAACCCTCCAATTTGAGACACCTAGTTCGGTGCGAAGGAACGTATTCTACCTATAAGTTAATATTCATGTTTTTGAGTGTGTATTAGAATTCATTCTCATATTCATCATGAAAATCACCATCATTATCATATGCACACATAATACTTATACATATGGATTGACAAATGTACACATATTTTTGTTGGGAAATGTTATGCTTGTTTTGATATGTGATGATGTGGAGGATCGTTGTGGTATAAGCTACCTGGTAGGCATTACCAAGCTATGCATATAGTGAGTCAATTAGTTGGGTATGGATTTGGGTTAGTAGTTGATCCATTGATTGAGATATGACATAGTTAGGGCAGTTCAGATGAGGTTGCTCTTAAATGCCAGCCAATATATGGTACATGATATTGTAGCATGATTGTGGAGGTTCAGTTAAGGTTGCTCTTAGATGTCAATCATGTCCTAGTTAAGTTCAGGCGGTTCGATTAAGGTGGTTCTCGAACTAAAGTCCACTACATTTGGACTAAGTGACCTTTATGGAATAAGAGAGCCCCTATAGCTATAGTATATAGGTAAAGGGCATGTTATATGGTCCTTCGTCAATCCTTCACTATTATTTATGATTTGTGATTGTGACGATTATGTGATATGATATTGATATGGGAAATGCATACATGCTTATGAAAGAATCATTATGTTGTGAATTTGAATTTATGGATGTGATACATTCCACGCACGCACGCACACACAGACACACACGCATGCACGCACACACAGACACACACGCACATATATATAGGGGTTTTGGACGGAATGAAACTCTCTCATGATGGAGGGTGCTTTAAAATTTAAAACTTGTTGTAAGAAAAAAGGCAATCAAGAAGAATCAAGAAAGAAATGGAAATAGTCAATCAAGATCTAGAAGGTTGAGGGTTTAGCTTCAATGCAAGAAACAGAATGAATTACAAAATAACCTCGGTAGATTGATTCATTGAATCTGGAAGCCCATAACAACTAATTATAATTATATGTGTGTGTGAGTGAGTGAGTTTGTGTGTGTGAATGTGTGTGTGTGTGTGTGTGTGTGTGTGCATGTGTGTGTGTAATGTATCACATCCATAAATGCAAATTCACAACATAATGATTTTTTTCATAAGCATGTATTCATTTCCCATATCAATATCTTTCCTCCACTACCTTCAGGGAGAGGGTTTTGGCTAGAGGGAAACTCTCTCATGAAGGAGTGTGCATTAAGATTTAAAACTTGTCGTAAAAGAAAAGGCAATCAAGTAGAATCAAGAAAAATATGGAAATAGTCAATCAAGATTTAGACAATTGAGGGTTTAACTTTAATGCAAGAAATATAATGAATTGTGGAATAACCTCGGCATATTGATTCACTGAATCTGGATATATATATATATATATATAATTTTAAATCCTTAAGAGAGCATAATGTAACCATCATATTAATTCACTCAGCCAGGTCTGACTCCTCTCAATCATTTTTTCAGGATCTTCTTTTCAGATCTTTTATAAAAGGGTACTTCGTCAATCTTCTTCTTTTTCAACGACGATTCGATGTACATTTTTGGTGACCATTTTATCTAGAGTCCTAGTAGTCTTGTATGTGTTGGATTTCCCTTGGATTAACTACGTCAATATTGTAACACATTGTGGATTAGATATTAGTAGTATTGTTTGACTGTTACAAGTATGAGTTTTATTGTTTTGAAATCTTATCTTTATTATAGATATAGGGATTTGATGTTATTTTAGGCTTTAAAAGGGTCCAGTAATGTTGGATCCCATTTCCGGAACCCAACTTGTTGCTCTAAAGATCCAAAATCGCATACTCTAACCTTAATTCATAAGACTCTTCATATTCAATAACATCTTATCGTTCTCCACAAATCATATCTTTCGTTTCCGTAATTCACTTATTTATATATAACAATAGTTTATACAATCAACTCAAACGGATAGCTTCTTCAGTATATATCTAACTCAAGTCACATCATCCATACACAATTTATATTTCATATCCATATATAAATCCATGTCTCATTAACATCATAAATAAATATTTACAAAACTTTAATGGCATTCCAAGCCAAATTATAGCATCAATCTCAAAAATCCAAAATACAACAAAAGATACCAAATCTCATAATTCTTAACATATGTCTAAGTTCTCCCTTTTTTTATCAATCCAACTTAAAAATACAAAATAAGCATAGTCAAATGGATTCTTTGGCTTTCTTTCATCCGATCCCTTTCTCATCACCTAGAGATGGGAATGAAAGGGGTGAGCTTATAACTCGTGGGTAACATGTTTATAACCAAGAAACAAGAAAAAACCATTGAAATAGTTATTATCTTTGTAAAACTCATATTGAAATCCATGTAACACATACTTCACAAATTCACAACTTATCAAACAATTCATAAACATCATAAATCATGATTCAACGCATCATCACATTAAACACATTTGATGAAATTTTTGCTTCAAAGCATAATACCCAACTTCATCATATCTTGACACATCAAAAATGCAAATGCACACATAATTGGCTTGAGGGTCCCGTAGAACAAAACAGAGAAACCGAAGTTTACTCCGTGAACGAAACGAGTCCACTTTTTGGATCTTATGGGCCACAAGCGAGCAGCCGGGAGAAGGCTTAACGTCGACATGCACGTGACTACTAAACGGATCCTCTCTCTCCCAAACACAATCAAATCGCATGCTTAATTCAATCATTTACAAATCCAAATTCTCATACTTACAATTCAATTGTTTTATCACAAAGTCATACATCACAATGCAATTTCCACATTTTTCAAGCATATTGCCATCATCATTTTACAACTTGTCAACCAAATTCACATAGCAATTCCTCAAATCATTCAAAAGCAATGAATGCAACAATTATAGCAATTTCTCAAATCAATCACAAACAATAAAAACAACATT
>JAOQMP010000006.1:27348800-27375663 GCA_027563575.1 Erythroxylum pedicellare
ATCCATTTATGTGGGACCTACGTAAATGGATGGTCCAGATATAGTGGCACAGAGTTGGTCCACAAAAAGTGGACCAGAGGATCTGGTCTGGTGGGGAGGGGGGAGACAAGAAGAAGAAAGGTCATTATATCTCTAGTAATTTATATGTGATGATGATGAGTGAAATGCAGTTAATGGATCCTCACCCAACATTGGTAGCCGATAAACTTTTGAGAAGGAAGAAATTCATAGACAATGGAAAGCAATTCAACATGATAGCTTGCTCTTGGATTCAATTCATGATCCATGACTGGATTGACCATATGGAGGATACCCAACAGGTACTTTTCCAAAACTTGCCTCATATTTTAAACCATCAATTATCATGACTTAAGGTGTGTAGAAAATAGCACATCTTCTCTTGGGGGCAATTATAATATTAGTATCTTCAACTTGCTACTGGTTTAATGACTCAACTAAACCTCAGCAGTCCCTTTGGTCTGTTGCTTTTGAGTCTATAAACACTTCCTCTTTGTTTCTATGACATGTTCGTGTGTAACGAGGTACACTAAAGTTAATATCCATATCCATGTACATAGTAGTGAAATTGATGCTTGCAATCATTTTGTGAAAGGTGGAAATTAAAGCACCTGAAGAATTGGGAGAAGGGTGTCCACTAAAGTCGTTCAAGTTTTTTAAGTCAAAGAAAGTTTCCACAGGTTCACCTCATCTAAAGACAGGATTTCTGAATACCAGGACTCCTTGGTTGTAAGTACTGTATACACTACTACAATTTCTTTAACAAGTTCTTCTGTTGCTTCGGTCTAAAAGTTGTATTTTCTCTCAATTGCTATCTTAAATGGCCTCAAATTCGAAATTTTAAACAATTTGGAGGATTGAGTTTGGTAAGGCCTTGAATAAACTGTCGAAATTTACTTTCAATCACAAAACAATCTTCTGACATAGGTCCTTTTTCTTTAAAAGAAAAAAGAAAAATGGAACATACAACCTTATACACCTTGTCACATTCGCAAGAATGATCAGGACCAGTTATCAAATATGACTCTGTTTGCTGTACCTATTTGGAACTTGAATTCTGGCAATATAAACAGGGATGGTAGTGTCATTTATGGAAATAACGAGGACGGCATGACAAGGGTGAGGACTTTCAAAGATGGAAAGCTGAAGATTGCGGAGGACGGTCTGCTTGAGCATGACGAGAAAGGGATTCCTATCTCTGGCGATGTTAGGAATTGTTGGGCAGGCTTTTCCCTATTGCAGGCCTTATTTGTCAAAGAACACAATGCTGTATGTGATATGCTCAAAGTAAGTGTGGACTTTACTCTTTTTGTCATGTTTAAAGTTATGAAACTGCAGAATTTGGAAAACAAATCTGTGCTCTTTAGTTTAACTTGTTACTAGTACCTTCGATATGGCGTCTAACATAAGCAGAAATCCTTTGACATATGACAATTTTGTGGACTTTCATTTTTCTTGTAGGAATATTACCCTGATCTTGATGACGAGAAGCTCTACCGACATGCAAGATTGGTAACTTCTGCTGTCATTGCTAAAATTCACACCATTGACTGGACTGTGGAACTCTTGAAGACTGACACTCTCCTTGCAGGGATGAGGATCAACTGGTAAGACTAAGTAATCAGGAAACACTGAAACTTGCTGACAACATCACATTGCATGAATTTGAAAGCTTGGTTGTTCCAACAGAAAAGGCCAAGGGAGCTAAATAAGGAAAAAGGTTGTGATGTCGATTACACAAAATTGCAATGATTGTCAATTCGGTGAATTGTTTTTGCAGGTACGGATTTCTTGGGAAGAAATTTAAGGATTTATTTGGACACTTCGCTGGACCAATACTTAGTGGATTGGTTGGTCTCAGGAAGCCAAGAGATCATGGAGTTCCATACTCATTGACTGAAGAGTTCGTAAGCGTCTATAGAATGCACTCGCTTCTACCTGATAATCTCATCCTAAGGGACATCAATTCCACGGCTTCAGAATACGAGTGCCCTCCAGTAGTACAAGAGTACTGTGACTCTCTCCATCACTTAACATGCTTATATAGGCCAAACAATGGAACCTCATCCTGCTTCATTCTAATAGCATAATGTTAATACCTATTTGTTTTACCTTATTTCCCAAGCATTACTCTTGCAATACTTGAAATGGATTTCTTTAGGATGCTAATGGGAAACTACTACTCTCTGGTTTTCTAGGGTGCCTATGAAAGAAATGGCAGGAAAAGAGGGTGAAAGAAGACTGTCAACGATTGGAATGGAGCAGATGCTTGTATCAATGGGCCATCAAGCATGTGGAGCTCTGACATTATGGAACTATCCATCATGGATGAGAAACCTTGTGGCACACGATGTAAACGGAGAAGATAGATCTGATCCCGTTGATATGGCCTCCATGGAAAGTAATGCATTTAGCCCTCAACCCATAATGTTACACTTCGTGTGTTTTCAATTATAAGCATTTCATTATCTTTTAGATACAAATTTAAGCATTGTTTTTACCAGTTTACAGAGATAGGGAGAGAGGAGTCGCTCGATACAATGAGTTCCGGAGAAATTTACTGATGATTCCTATTAACAGTTGGGAAGATCTGACAGACGATGAAGAGGTTATACAAGCCCTTTATGCAGTATATGGAAATGATGTTGAGAAATTGGATTTGCTAGTAGGCCTACATGCAGAAAAGAAAATCAAAGGTTTTGCCATAAGTGAGACTGCTTTCTTCATCTTTTTGCTTATTGCTTCAAGGTAACTGATGCTAGATTCGCTACAGAACAAAGAATATTTCACTGTTGTCTGTTAACTATGCTAAGCAAAAGGATTAAATCTTCAGGAGGCTAGAAGCTGATCGTTTCTTCACTACCAACTTTAACTCCAAATCATACACAGAAAAAGGCCTGGAGTGGGTTAACAAGACTGAGACCCTGAAAGATGTGATAGATCGCCATTTCCATGGTTTGACAAAGAAATGGATGAGGTGTTCAAGTGCATTCTCAGTTTGGGATTCAAAGCCTAATCAAACAAACTATATTCCACTGTATCTGAGACCAGCCCCATGAATTTCTTCGTTTGACCAATACAAGAGTCTCGATGGAGCTAGTTGATCAGACGATTTTTATGTAAAGAATTGACTTTTGATATATAGTTATATGAACCTTTCGCCTGTAACATACAATGACATGTACATACGATAGAACGATGGGATTGCGCGAGTTTGTCATTCTTAGACAGCAGGGAACGCAATTTTGTTTGTTCTACAATGTGCTTGTCAAGAATAGGAGAGCATCCAGTTGAAGTTTGAATTTCCGGAAATTCATTGTTTCTCTTGGTGGACATGTGCGTGATAGTTACAAGGAGAAGGCTTAATACCAACACGTTTCATTTTCTAAATAAATACGTTTTTCAGAGAGTGAGTTTCTCTTTCTAGTCCTAAGACCTTTGATGGCCGCTTCTCTCTCTAACCTTTCTTTTTTTTCAAGATATTTTCCTTTTTTAACTGATATAAAAGAGGGATTTTTTTTTTTTTCAATTGGGAAAGGAGCCAGACGCTCGTTTTTGCATCTTCATCAACTGATTGTTGCCAGTTCAACTTGTTTCTCCTATTTAGATGTTGCTCTCTGCCATAGCAATGTCTTCGTCCCAAAACTTCTTTGATAATACTCCTCACATGCAGACCTCCTCTCAAATACCTCCTCTTTCAGCTTTTTTCCCATCTTCTTCCACTCAAGCTCTTGACCCACTTGCGCCAGAGATTGTCATATATATTATCATCTCCTCAGCTAAACTTTACTAGAAAAACGTGGAGCCAAGTGGTAAGAGATCTCCATCACTGAAAAATTCTAATATTCCTCCATCATCTGAATCTGTGAAGATGCTAAGAAACGATTTAACACCTTAGCCGGTTTTATTGCTGAGAGGAGTCTAGCTTTCTCCATAGCTCTGAGAGGTGGTCCTTCAACAAATGGGGGAATGTACTTACTAACGAAGAATACTTATTCATATTCAAAATTATGGGGAGCATGATGCACAGAAGATCATTAAAACGAGTCTTTGGCATCTTTAAAGTAAATCATTGTTTCTAGTAAAGTAGAGAGGTAACTTGGATTTGGATTTGGATTTGGATGAAAATGAAGCATATACCAATTTGGGTGAAATTTCATAATTTCCGTTAAAATACTGTTGTACCCCAAGCTTAAGTTATCTAGTAACTTCTATCTTTAGTGGAAGATGAAAAGAGTAAGATTTGTGTTGAAATCTACATTAAATCGTAACTCCATAAAATCCTAAGAATCAAAAGACTTCGTAAGATTTGTGTTGAAATCTACATTAAATCGTAACTCCATAAAATCCTAAGAATCAAAAGACTCACGGAGCTCACAAAAGACCAAATATTGGTTATTTATTAATAGAAACCTTCTTTAAAGAAAAGAAAATTAAAGAATAGAGTTTCACTAGAAAAGTTTTATCAGATGAATGACAAAATCAAAAGCTCCTCCTATTCAAGATATAGCTAAATGCACGCATATAATTAACCTAGACATTTAGGTGCCCTCCTTAACTACAACTTGTAATTCTACAAGATTAGCTAGTTGATAGAGGACAAGATAAATGCTATTGGTAGATTTTAAAAAATTGTACTAAATTCAGCTGAGTGTTATACCCATGAGATGTGTAAAGTTGACATCCAAAGACTTCCCAAATAGATGTTGGCTAATGTGGAATTTCAGTGTATACTGCTAGTTTGGTTGGTAAAAATAGTTTGGAAAAGAACAATAACTTTGGACATTTTGCTAAGTGTAACTCCACTGAAACTTTCACGAAAAATAAACCTATAAGGAAATTCAAGGGAAAACACCTCTAAAAGTTTACTTTAATCTCATGCTTTTAGTTTAGAATATTAGTGATATAAATTGCCCCAAAAAATAAGCAGATTATGGATAGTTATCCTCTATCTAAAAAGTTTAGTTTGATATAACTTCTGGAGATTAAAACCAAGAATAAAAAATTTTAATCCAATGGTCGTTTTGAAAGATTTGTACGTTTTTTCGAATCATCAATCACACTATAATAAGAGAATCATTATGGCTTACAATCTTGATAAAATGTATATACATATATCAGGTTAATAATCGTTGATTAATTTATTCATATGATGATCAATACGAACTAGGATCTCAATGCTTTTAGGATAACCTTTTATGTATATTCTGAATAATGAATTCCAAAGGAATTCACTTTTGGGGGAGTTGTCTAATCTTAGCTCCACCATGAATTGCCCTTAGTTGGTGTTGTAGGATTTTAGAATTACTTTATTCTTCAAAGAGGCTAAATGTGACATACTTAATTATAAAAACAAAAATTAAAGTTTCAAAGATAGCATTATTGTAGTACAATTAATATCCTTAAGATATAATGGAGCTTATTATAATTAGAACAATAAACAAGAAGGAAGATGGTTCATTGTCCAATTGAGGTTAGGTTGGGCATAAAATCAAGTAAAAGCAATCATCAATTCATATCCAATAACTTTATTGAAAATATGGAGGGTTTTGAAAAAAGATGTTATATGAGGTTTGAATTGCCACATAGAGGGATTTTAATTTTATAAGTGCGTGAGAAAACTTAAGGTAGTGAATTCTGAATTGAAAAGGCTTTATAATTATAGTTCAAAAATACTAATTTAGCCATCACAAGAGCCAGAGAAGATCCTTGCAGCATTTAGAGGAGTATGGACCTTAAAATCAATGATGAAGTAATAAGACAAAAAGAAAAGGAAGATCACTATATTTTTCCTTAATGACATTCTTGGCAGAAAGAACTCGAATAAGATATGTTTTCAAATGAATGAAAATGGAGAAAACATTTGGGATCAAGATGAGCTTAAAGAGTTACACATAATCACTTTTAAAAATTACATATGCACTTTCAATATTACTTGCTTAGATCTTCATTAATTAAGGGATTTTACTCTAGAAGTGCCATCTTATTAGCTTAATAAGATTATCATTATATCATTCTCTTTGATAAAGATTAAAGAAACCTTCTTCAATATGAACCTTGAAAAGTATCTAGGGCAAGATAGATTTAACGTTTATTTCTTTCAAAAAAATATAAGACTTGAAAGTTGTTTTGGTGATTAAGATTGTCATGATATATTACTTCTCTATAGGGTAGATAATGGAGACAATCTTTTGCTAGCCCATAAATTGCTCGAGGGCTATAAGAACAAGAGGCCAACAAGGAGTTGTTTTCTAAAGATTGAATTTCATAAGACATTTGATTCAGTTAGTTACAAATTTATTTTTTATTCGCTAACTACATTTGGATTTTCAATTAAGTTCATCCATGTTATTGAAATTTATGTATGTTCTCCCTCATTTGCAGTGCTTATCAATTGTGAGGCAACCAAATCTTTCAAAGGGATAAAAGGATTAAGGTAGAGGGACCTTGTATCCCTATAACTAATTATTATTTGAACTAAGGTCCTCACTTGTTTGATTTCTCATAAGATTAAGTAAAGAAATATATTTAAATTTTATTATAAATGCAAGACGATATGACTAATCAACATCTTAATTGCAAATGATATATTGCTTCTCTATAGGGTAGATAATGGCTTCATAAGTTTATCAATGGTATTACTAAATATGTTCAACAGGTTCTCTAGTCTTATAATTAATAAGAATAAAAGTTAAATATCTATTTCCTTTTATTAGATGAACCTCTTCAACTCACTCACCACAAGTTTAGGATTAAGACAATAAGAGATGTCTTTTAAATATCTTAGAATTCTAATTTCAAAGAAACAATTATCCTATCAAAATTGACAATAACTCTTTGACTCTATTAATAAGAGAATAAATCATTGGAGTATCTATGCTGGAAGGTTGCAACTTATATCAGCTATCCTTAATAGCCTTCACATTTACTGGTGCTACCACTTGTTCATACCTCATACCTCAAAAACTAATCAAAGATATTAAGAAACTAATGAAGAAATTTCTACGAATTAGTTCAATTATAAATCTTCATAAGGCTAAAGTTAAATAGACAAAGAGTTGTACCCTAAAGAATAAAGGTGGTGTAGGAATTAAGCTAATAAGAAGTACAAATAAGATGTTTTTAGCCAAATAGATTTGGAAACTATTTAAAAAATCATAATTAATTTGGTTATATGGATGCGTGCCTATATATTAAAGGATCAAAGCTTTTAGAATATCAAATGCAAACAAACTTATTCTTGGAATTGTAATCGAATTATGAAATTGACAAGAAAAATATTACAAGAAATCTAGAACATTATAAGCAACGAAGAAATAACATAATTTTGGTATGATAATTGGAATGGTGTGGACCTATATACACCATTCTAGAATTGGAGGAATTGAAACTTCAACTCATTACTTATAGTGTATAACATTCTAATTCAAGGGATTCACCTTGATCAAGGAGCAGACCTAGTTATAGTCCTTATATGGAGGCAATGGATAAGCTTATTTGGAGAGTTTATAGCTCTAATAAGTTTTCCAAAAAATCATGCTTGAACATGTTTAGAACTCTAGCTTAAAAATTCTTAGGGTAAAGGTTAGTTTGGTTTCCTTCCATATGTCCCAAGGCCTCCTTTATTTTATGGCTGGAAATCAAACAAGGTTCGAAAATAGTGAATAAATTAAAAGGAATTCTTGTCATTAACAATCTCTACAAACTCTATAATCTAATTCAAGAAACCTAAATCACTTATTATCTAAGTGTAGTTTCTCTACAACATTTTGGAGCTAAACTTATAACTATGGTTATTAAAATTCTTTAGAAGAAATTGGCTCTAATTTGGGCTAAGAAAATTTTGATTTCCTAATCAATCAGATCAATTTGTTCTCAAATTATGAATCAGTTGTGGTGTCTACTCACTTTAGAAGGATAGAAGCATGAAATAGTTTGAAATTGTTCAATAACCAATCCAATTGTTTATTCATAATATAGGTATTAGATTAGGTTATTGATCTTGGCTCAAAACATTCAATTGAAGATGAGTGATGCACTAACTTACAAAAGGAATGTTAATGAGTTATGATCCCCTTAGTGTTGCTATTAACAAAGGGTCTTAAATGGATGTAAGTTAATCTCAGGCTAAATAACATGATGAGTTTCAATTTCTACCTTTTTTTTAGGGAAACAATGAAAGTTACATAATAAAGAGAGGGAAATCATTTCCCAACATATCCTCCAAGAGGAGAAGATGGCACCCAATGAGTGTATTTACAAAATAAGTGACTCCGACCTTAAAGTGGTTAGCATAGTTCGTCAGCTAGTCTGCGCATCTGTTGCTCTCTTGATAGACATGCTGATGAGTAACAGTCCAATTTCTGGTAAAGAGTGCATGAATACCCCTGACGATAGGGTTGAGCATCGTAGATCTATGTGTTGCCTAGGAGAGAATAGCAATCACAGTCGTAGAGTCAACTTCCAGCTCTATTCGTCGGTATCCCAGGTTCCACGCGAGCTGGAGTCCTGTAAAGACTCCCCAGAATTTCGCTGCCAGCGGATTGCACCATCCCAAATTCTGAGCGAATCCTCCAGCCAAACACCTGCACTATCCCTAAGGAGACCTCCTGTCGTAGCTGTAGATAAGGCCCGCTTGCAAATGCCATCAGTGTTTAATTTTATCCAGTCGGTAGGCAATTTGATCCAGCCAGTTCGTTGAGCCTGTTGAGGACGAGAACCGGTAAGAGCCTGATAGTGCCTCCCACTAGAGCTATGAATTAGACCTGCATAAGATAAAATGCAAGATATAGGTGAGGAAGGTCAAGTAAACTGTTCGTCAAATAAAATCAGGTTCCCCCATTTCCAGAGGAACCAGTAAGTGATTCCAAAAAGACAAGCCCAGTCATGTCCAAAAACTTGGCGGTGTTGCTAGAGATTGTACGTAAGCCACTCCCGATGTGGCATAATGAAAAAATCTATAGAAACTAGATGAATAGGGAAAAGGTTCCACACTTGATGAGCTTTGATGCAGTCGCACACTGCGTGAGTTGAGGATTCCTCTAAGCTACAATGAAAACACGTTCCGTCCATGGTGAGTTGCTTCCGCACCCAATGTTGGTTAGTAAGCAACCGATCGTGAGCGAGGAGCCAAAGGAAGGTGTGAATTCGTGGAGGGCCCGTCCAGTCCCGTTCAATCATACCCCATGGGGTGAGACATCTTCGTAGTCCTTGATTATGGAATAAGTAGAAGCGACAATGAACTGTCCAGTGTCGGATAGTCCCCAGCTGAGCTTATCCTGTCCTAAGTAGTCCTTTAGGGGAAACATACCAGCTATTGTCCTGCAAATTGAGGTTGGGAGATACCGTTGGAAGGCGTCCCAGTTCCAATTGCTTTCCGAATCCACAAAATGGTGGATGCTAAGATGTATAGTGGAGTCGGGGATAAGGGTTGTAACTTGTGTAATGAGGGGTTTTGCTCCCACCACCCACGGAAGTCAGAATCTAGTCCTAGTACCATCCCCTATCATCCAGTTCATTCCCTGCAGAACTAAATGCCATGTTGCCTTAATGCTGCGTCATATCATCGAACCTCCTTTTGCATCCAAGGATGAGGAGATATGGTGGGCATCGAAGTTATTTTTCGTTTATATGACTTTCACCCAAAGGGCACGAGGGTTGGCAATCAACATCTAGCCTAACTTAGCTAAAAAGGCATCATTGGTTACGCGAAGATCTCAAATTCCAAGACCCCCCAACTCCTTTGATTTGCAAATCTCCTCCCATTTGACTAGGGGAATTTTCTTATTGCCGCCGGATGAACCACACAAAAACTGGCACATTAGTTTCTTCAGCTCATCATAAAGGCCGCGAAGCAATCAGACGGTCTACATGGTATAATTGGGGAGGGCCACTATGACGGATTGAATGAGCGTAATGCGCCCTGCCATAGAGAAAAAATTGGTTGTCCAGCCTAAAAGGCGGTGTTGAACCTTGTCCAGAATGAATTGATAGGTTCTTTTACTGACTATTTCGTGTAGCAAGGGAACTCTTAGATACTGTCTGAGATCTGTCATCCATTTAAAACTCATTGCTCTGGTTAAACAGGTCATCATCATAATAGGGACATTTTTGGAATAATAACATCTGGATTTTGCATGGATAATGCGTTGTCCAGATGCTACATAGAACTTATTTAACATGTCCTTAATGACGGTAACTTGTGCCACAGTTACTTCAGCGAACAGGATGAGATCATCGGCAAAGAATAAGTGAGAGAGAATTGGTCCATTTCTACTGAGACAAATAGTCTTCTGTTTCTCTCGAGTCACTTCTTGATTAATCAGGTGTCCTAATATTTCCATACACAGAACAAATAAGTAAGGTGAGATGGCGTCACCCTGATGAATGCCTCTAGCTGTATAAAAAACATCGCTTAATTCACCCTTTTAACTCACTTGAAGAGAAACGCTGGTAATGCACTTCATGATGAAATTAACCAGTGAGAGAGGAATTCCTATGTCGATTAGCGTATCCTGGATGAAATCCCATGATAGCTTATCACATGCTTTTTTAAGATTGACCTTTAACACCACTATGCCTCTCGGAGTTGTCTTCTTCTTCATCGTATGGATCACCTCTTAGGTGATAATGATGTTATCCGTAATTAAGTGCCATGGGACAAAGCTAAATTGGTTCGGAGCGACCAATTCATTAAGAAACAGTTTCGGTCTATTCACAATGGTCTTGGTAGTGGCTTTGTAGAGCACCAAGCATAAGACAATGGGCCTAAACTGCATAATTAATTTGGGAGACTGCATCTTCGGTATGAGAACCATAATGGTTTGATTGATATCCAAATCCTATATCTCATGACGAAAAATGCGTTGAAGGAAGGCAGTCATAGAAGGGACAATAGTGTACCATTGAGATTGGTAGAATAGCACTGTAAAACCAACGAGGCCGGGAGCTTTGTTGGGAGCCATATTGAAGAACACTGCCTTGATTTCTTCTGGACTGAGGGGACGTTCCAAATCCTCAATGGCTTGGAGAGTAAGGGGAGCGAATTGACCGTGGAGTGGCCATTGTGTAAGCGACTGATCGTCGGCCAGATATAATTTCTCGAGATAATTGTGTGCTAACCGACGAATGCTCAGGGAATCAGAAATCACATTGCCATTTTCATCTTGTAGAGCATGAATCCTCACTTGTCGTTGTCTATTCGTAGTAACAGTATAATAGTATTTGGTGTTCCGGTTGCCTTGATCCAACCAGTGGCTTCTAGATTTCTGGTGCCAATAGAGCTCTTCTTGGTAAAGGACCCTCTCCAACTCTGATCGAAGATAGTCCTCAAGCTCTTGTAAAGAGGCGGAATCCATGTCTTCAAGAATTTTCTATATACCTACAAGTCTTTCCATAAGCCGTTTCTTCCTGTGGAAGATATTACCAAACGTGGTAGTGTTCTAGTGTTGTAATTTTTCAGAGAAATTCTTGAGCTCGCCACTAATATCCTGACTGGTTTTGTCCAATTATCTACCACAAATTCACCAAAGCAGTTATGGGTGAGCCAAGCGGACTGAAATCTAAACGACTTGCTCGAAGGGGGAGAGGGAATTTCATCATGAAGAGTGATCAGCAGAGGCCGATGGTCAGACTTAAGGAAAGGAAGGTGGGTAACAGAAGTGTGGTGAAATGTAGAATGCCACGTGTTAGAGCAGAAAGCACGGTCTAACCGAGCTAAAATTTGGCCTCTTCTCCACGTGAAGCAAGGTCCAGAAAGCCTAAGATCATGTAGCTAACAACTATGCACGCAATCTCAAAAGTGAGAGTTGATAGTAGGTTGAAGTTGAGAGCTACCTCGTTTGTCACTGTGTTCCAACTTGGGGTTGAAGGCCCCCCCAACAACTAAGGTTTTGATGTTGATCTGAGCAATTTAACAGAAGTAGTGCCATAAATACTTTTGTGACAAGTAAGTTGGGCTAGCATATATGGCAGTGAAGTCAAAATACCTATTATTCCACTCAATACTAACATGGACAAATTGGCGATGTGCAAGTAAAATTTGGACTACAATGTCATTTTTCCAGAGCAGCCAGATGCCCTCGGAATAACCTTCTGCTTCAACCTTGAAGGAGTTGCTATAGCCCAAATTTCTAAAAACCTTCAACGTGTAATCCCCACTAATTTGAAGCTCAACCAAAGCAACGATCCCCGGTTTATGAATTCTGATATAGTTTTTCATAATAGGCTTGAAGGTCCTACCTCCAGTCCCTTGGCAGTTTCATATGAATATCGACATAACGTGGGACTGAGGGTCTCTAATTTGCCTGAGAGTGGACTGTAAGAGCATTGTGCTCCCTAATTTGGCATGTCAAGGGATCTAGTGTTGGATCCTTCATCTGCAAGTTTAATCCAAAATAGGTTGTATTGGCGGTAGTTGTATCGGGTTCCGGGTCAAGTGGGCATGGGGGAGGAATCAAATGAAGTGGACTAGTTGAGGACGAGGCCTCATGACTACAATCTCGAGGGAGTCGGCTTCCATGTCCTTGCACCCTGAGTCTGCGAAAATGGACAGCGTGATAGACGGGTTGGGGTGGACCACCTCCGCATGGGAGGGGATTACTAGAGCCACATGGTTATTGATTGGGCTTAGGGACCCTTGGGAGGGGGGTTGGGTGGGCAGTGTTGGATCAATTGGCCTGACTTGGCCTTGGGCTGGCGGTGAGCTAGGTGGATTGTGAAGGGTGAAGTAGTTTGGTGTGGACTTGGCCATAAAGTGGGCTGGCGGTGAGCTTGACTGGAAGGATCTGCCTCTTTTCTTCATGCGACGTCATGTAGGAGCTCTTATTAGTTGTTCCTTTCCTAGCCAGAAACGATATCTTCTTCGTCCTATTCTCTTTGTTCGTCGTTGGAGTTAGGGATTTCTCCTTAAATCAACCGTTCGATAGCGTGACGTGGGTATCAGTTAGAGGCGTGTCCTTTGTGGGTTGTGGCGTGACCGTTGCTGAGTTTAACGGCTCTAGATCTATCAGAGCTATGTAGCGAGATCGTGGAAGATCCACGGGGGGTGGCGTGGCTTGCTTCCTGTCGGTGTGGCGTTGGTTGTGGTCGCTATCAGCGAGGGCGTCTCTGCACCTACATCCATGGCCCGAATGCCAGTGGTCTGGTGTCTCCTAGAGAAGGTTCTCCGCGACTTTCTGGGGGTAGGGTCGACTCTTGGTCTACTGGGGGGGGACACGTCTTCGGGTTGAGGGGGTGGTCGGGTCAGGCAAGCCGTCTAACTATGTCCTACTAACCCACAAGAGAGGCATATCGGGGGAAGCCCCTCATAAGCCACTTTAATGGGTTCTTCAGCTAATTCAACGATGCATCGAAGAGGTAAACTAAGATCTATATCGACGGCTACACGGGCAAATTTTTCTCTGTATGTGTTCTGTGTGTTGTTGTCGATTTTGACCGTTTTCCCCACTAGGTTTCCTAGCATTGTGAGGATGGATGGATGATATCTGGAGACAGCTAGCTCAGGGAAGCGGATCCATGCTACCACGTCTGTGATTTTACCGGTGATAGGACGAAATTTCGAGTACCAGGGCTGGATCGAAAGAGCGTAACCCTCGATGATCCACGACCCTTGGGTGAGCGTCCAGATGTAATCTTCCTCCTCAATGAATTTAATTAGGTAAAAGTCATTTTCCAAGTCAATCGATTTCATGGGGCCTTTGGGTCTCCACAGTGTATTCAGACGTGATTTGAGTAAATTGTAACTGATTCTGCGTCCGAGTAATTTAATGATCACAGTATTCACCCAGGCTTGATCTAGCTTGCCTGTAAAAGTGTTAGAAAGCTCTAGTCCGAGGTCAAATTCTCCTTGTATGATGGAGATATCACCTTTAATAATTTCTATATTTTCCTCTTCTGGCCATTCCAATTCTAGCGTGCTTGATCCCAGGTCGTGGTGGCCAATGACTACCGCGCAGTAACTTGGTTGTGGATTTTGTCCATCAGGTGTGGGAGGCGGGGGATCTTCATCTCTCTCACATATACGAACCTTCTTCGCATCATGTCCATCATAGTTAGTTTGGTTGAGAGCAACAGTTGTTCTCACTGGATGAAATCCTTTTTTTTATTTTAATACATTTATATTTCTTTAAGAAAATGTTTCCTACCATGAAGTTAAAAGTTTACTCTTGTCATTAATAATGGAAAATATTCATTGTTTATTTACACATCACATCATGTTCAAATTAATAAAATGAACTATAAAAATAATACAAAAAATAAATGGTTATACGATAGAATTATAGCAAAATAGAACATAAAACTTAACATTTACTCATTGGTAAGTGATCGACTAACGCAAAATGGTTGTACAAAATGAAATATAAGTATGATGGTAGTATTGAGTGCGTTATGGTGTCACTCATTTCTAAGGGTTTTATGTATGCTACAGTGATGGGCTACTACGAAACTTTTGCTCCAATTCCATAAATTATTACTTTGAATTGTTTAGTTCCATTTACTGCCATTACATCTTTAAGAAAACCAATGATTAGATGTTAATAAAGCTTTCTTATATAAAGATCTAGTGATGAATTATGTATGAAGGTATTAAAAGGTTTTAGCAAACCAAGTGATAATTGTGTTTGCAAGATAAACATGTCCATTTAATTAAGAGCTTAAACAAACGCCTGTCTAGATGTTGGTTTTAGAAATTTTCAAGTTCTACAACCTTTTGTTTAGTTAGATGATTTGGTTCTTGCCGGGAATAATCCAACGATAAAACATTAGGTTAAACTTCTTCTTAATTTAGCTTTTCGCATTAAAAACTTGGGTAATTTGAAGTTTTTCTTTGTTATTAAAGTGACTCATAGTAAAGAAGGAATAGTTGTCAATCAACGAAAAATACACCCTCAATCTTTTGGAAGATACATTACTTTTAGACACTCAATATGCTAGTTTTCTCATTGAATCACGATGTAATTTAGTAGCGAGTATAGGTGATCCATTTTTGTACGTAAATCAGTGTTATCATCTTATTGATATATTACTCTACTGGATAATCTGCGAGATCCCACATCAGTTGGAGAGGAGAACGAAATATGCTTTATAAGGGTAGGGATATCTCTTCCTTATAGACGCATTTTCCCGAATGCAAGAAAAGTAAAACCGTAAAGACCTTGACTTGATGGACAACCTAAAACGGACAATATTTGTGGGCGGATAAATTTGGGCTGTTACACAATCACTAATCTAATATCACTTTTCCAATATAAGCCTTAAGTCTTATACGGGATCCTCAAGGTCCACATCTGAATGCATCATATGGATTTCTTCGATATCTCAAAATAACCCATGATTAAGGTACTTTTCTTTTACAGTAGTAAATTACACTAAATTATATATTGTGATTCAAATCAGGTAAATTATCCAACAAATAGACATTCCAACACTGGTTATATAGTTTTTGTTTTTGGTATATAGTCCAATTTCTTAAAAATTTAAGAAGCATAATACATTTTTGTGTTCTTCAATTGAGGTCAAATATAAGGCCATGGGCATTGTTACTAGTGCGCTGTTGCGGCTTTATTCTGCACTGTTAGACCTTAAGATTTTACTGCCATATACCATATCCCTCATTTGAGATAAGTAAGCAATCTTGCAAATTGGAATTTGTGATATGTGAAATCCTGAAATTGAACTTGTGATGTTAATGGCTTGATGAAATTTAACACGTTGGAAAAACTAGACAATATTTGTGAATTAAGTTATTAGATGCCTAAAAATTGAAAGATTAATTTATAAACTTGAAGGAAAAAAGAATTCTGGTGAAGAGACGTGTGGTTTAATGTACTGTTAAAATAAACACTTCACAATTTTCTAAGCATAACTTTTGATAGGAATATAGGATTGAGGTGATTTTATAAGGCTTATGAATACATCACGTGTATTAGGACGACCGAGTTGTTGCAAATACAGCCATTGGGTGATCGATCTGTGGTGTTGTTTTTGCAAAGTTTTAAGACATCGGTCTATAGAAGCCCTTCAGCTATCAATCGTCGTAAGTTTTCCAAAAATAAAATATAAGAGGGCTAGAGAATTAACATAGAAACGACGAGAAAGCTAAGAAAAATGTTCTAAGCATTCTTGATCTAAGTTTATGGATTGTAAATGGGATTATATATATATCATTCCATCATCTAATTGGAGCAAATGTCATTTTGTTGGTTAAGATATATCATCCGAGGGTTAAATAGGGACGGCCAGATGAGTTACATGGAAACAATGAAGATGGATTGAGAAAGGTTAGGACGTTGAAATTGTAATATGTATATGTTTTGTGTTGCCGCCATATTTTTGACAGTTGCCACTCTTCCCGCGCTTTTCTCGTAAGGCTTTTCACACATTATATGCATTCCTAAAATTCCAAGACAAAACAATGGGTATCAAAGATCTTCTCAAGTTCATGAAACCTTATATTGAACCAATCCACATCAAGAAATATGCTGGCAACCGCGTACTTATTCTTACCTTTCTTTCTTTCCTTTTGTTTTCTTCCCATGCGCACGTATATTGTTTCAAGTTTACGTCTTTTATTTCTTCAGTTGGGTATAGATGCGTATTCATGGCTTCACAAAGGAGGTATTTCAGCATTCATGAAATTAGTGTTTTCGATGATTTTAGTTTTAGCTTTGTGTGTGGAAGGGAGTTAATGGTTTCGTTTGGGTTCTTTTGCTAACATTTTGAACACGGTCAGCTTATTCATGTAGTATGGAGATTTGTCTCGATGCAAACAGCCAAAAAAATTTACGATACTTGGACTATTTTATGCACCGAATCAATCTCCTTAAACATTACAACATAACCCCAGTTGTTGTCTTCGATGGTGGGAGCATCCCCTGTAAAGCTGCAACAGAATCTGAAAGACACAGGTAAGTTACTGTTCCCAGGCCTTACAGCATCTGAAAGTTGAGCAGGACCCTTTTTTCAACCATTTCCATTTCGTCATCACTGTGGCTTCTGATTCAGGAAGAGACAAAAAAATCGTGAATTGGCAATGGAGAAGCTCAAAGAAGGCGATGTTAATGCTGCTTCTGAGCTCTTCCAGGTAAGGGAAACTCGTTTACTGTTCTTTCTGTATCAAGTCTAATTGGACTTAATTTCACATTTTCCTAGTTTAAATTTTGTGTAGAGAGCTGTAAATATAACCCCATTCATGGCATACCAATTGATACAGGTACAGACCTTCGATGCCTTTCACTCAATTTTCTGTTTCAATTTTTAGATTTTTTTTACCATACTCCCTTTTATAACTAATTGCTTATAGTTCTGTGGTTGAATTTTAGATTTTGAGGTCAGAAAGCATTGAATTTGTAGTAGCTCCCTATGAGGCTGATGCACAGTTAGCATATTTGTCTAGTCTGGAAACAGAAAAAGATGGCATAGCTGCAGTTATCACAGAGGACAGTGACCTATTAGCATATGGTTGCCCAGCTGTAAGAACTTCCACGCAGTTTTGATTTGTTGAAGGAGGTCCAGTACTCTCCTGACCACTTGCTTGATTTCGCCTCATTATTAAGACTACTGTGTTCTTGTTTTGTTTCACGTCCGTTGCTACCAGACAATATTTAAAATGGACCGATATGGCAATGGTGAAGAGATAATTTTAGACAAGGTTTTTGATACTGTAGATCGCAGACCTTCTTTCCAAAACTTCAGTAAGGAATTATTCACAGGTGAGTATTGAGGCTGTGAAGTTCACAATAGACCTTTTGGCTTAAATTTTGTCAATACATGTAGAAGTAAAGACCAAATCAGCACAAACAAAATATGACTGAGGATAAAAAAACACCAATTCCTTGTGATTGAGGCCAGCAAAGTTCTTAGGCATATCCAAGAATCTCTTGTTCTAGTTGTTGCTTAAGTTGGCCCAGAAACTTATCCAAGGATCAGTTGTCATGTAACATATGACACAGCTGTAATCTTGTTGATTACTATTTTGCATTGGAAAGTGGTTAAATCTTCGGGTATTTGCAGGAATGTGTGTGTTAGCTGGTTGTGATTTTCTTCCCTCTATACACGGAATTGGCATTGTGAAGGCTCATTCTTTTGTTTCCAAGTACAGAAATAATGAGCGAGTAAGTATTCCTATTAAAGCACATGTTATTCTGTCATAAGTAGAACTTGTGATGCCATGTTGTTTGTTGTTTATCATAGTTGGATAATGGAAAAGGTTGAAGTGTCGTGGAAGCAAACCCTCGTACAAAGAACAGAGAGTGAACTTGACATGAATGGATTTAAATATATACGAGCTACTGGGTCGTGATGTAAATTACAGCTTAATATCTAATTCGTTGAAAAGCGATGGAACTAAAGAACTGCTTACATATTTCAACAAAATGTAGCGATACCGCTGAAGTATTATGAACTTGTGCTTTCCGACATCAGATAAAGTAAAACACAATGTCACTGAAACTGTGGACTGATCTGAATGAGTACGTAAAATTTATGTCATGTAGTTCATGTACGGTTACACTGGTGAATTGCATATAGTTTGCTGTGTTTCATTAGTTGAATGTTCCATAGCCGTAATGTATGGTTCATTCTGCCCATCTTGAAGTTTGTGGGTGCGCTTGCTTACAGGTTTTATCGGTGTTGAAGTTAGAGAAGGGCAGTCAAATGCCTGAAGATTACTGCAACTCATTCAGAGAAGCATTTGCGGTTTTCCAGTATGCTCGAATGTATTTATCTCAATGATTGGTTGTTCAAGTCTTCTTATATCGTTGACTGTAATTTATGACATGCTCATTTGCTATGCAGATATGATACCAATACTAAGTCGCTAAAACACATGAAATCTCTTTCCCAAACACTTCTAGGATCATCAGATGAGAACCTTGATTTCCTTGGCCCGTATCCTGTCTTGTCAGTGAATTTAGTTTCTATTAATTATCTATGAGTATAACATTTTGCATAATTGAGGGCGTTTGACCTCAGGTCAATATGCTTGAGATGTTTTTATTACTTGTTCTGTGTCCGGTGTTGGTATTACACAAATGTTTCTATCTTGACTGTATACAATTGGACTGGAGGGAAATTCCTTCTTCCATTGCTAGCGCAATTGCTGAAGGAAACTTGAATCCGGCAAACATGGAGGCTTTTGATCGTTTTTCAAGTTCTGGAGTTGATTTAAAGCCTCTGATTAAAGATCGCTGTACACCCAAGAAAGCTGTTGCCATTGTTCAAGCAAAACATCCAAGCAGCTGCTTCGTGGGCCCTTTATCCAACGAAACCAGAGGTGAAGATCGTAAAAGCAAGTGCTTTATTATCTTCATACACATTTCTTAACTTGAAGATTTTGTACCTGGATTTCTTTGCACGTTCCGCATATTTGTTTCAAAGCATAAATAGGTATGTTATACAAAAGTAACTAAGAAATGTCACTGAATTGGCATATTTGATTTAGACATGGGTTCATTGTGGCAGGAGTGGTGATGAAACAAAATCCAGTCTTAGGCGAAAGTAAGTGTATCCACGAGGCCCTAGCACTTCAGAAATTAGTTTCCTCACCAGAAGTTCGTGAAGAAGCCAAAGAGGTTATAGTTTGGAGTGACATTCCAGTGAAGATTTCAAAAAATCCATTCAAGATAGGAGGAACTGGGCGAACTCAATTAGACCAGGCAAAAGTCATGGCTGAAGAAGTTTCGATTTCCGTAGAGGATGAAAATTCTATCATTTCATTGGAGTTTCCTGACAATGGCATTTCCAAGAAGAGGAAGCATCAGGAAATTAACTTGGATCAAGGGGTGACTGAGGTGGAAAAATCCCAGGAAAGTGTGGATAAAAGGACTTCTTGTGGGAAAGGTAGAGGTAAACTAAGTAAACCTAAGATGTCTAATCAGAATACTATTTTTAAGTTCTTCTCCCGCGTGCAAGTGTAACCATTCAAAATTTTGGTGAAACTTATCATTCGTATTTTAAGGATTACGTTATAAACTTTGTTGCTTATCAAAGTTGTAATAAGAGTAAACTTTTCAACAATTGATTTAGCGTTGCGTTGAGCAGACAATAAAATCCAAATGTGTAACACTGTAACTGCAATAACGAGACACAGCAAGTATACTAAATAATAATATCCTTGCAACTTTTTATGGCTTTTATTACTCGACTGACTGATTATGCCAAACAACTGCTAGCATGACTAAGCTCAATCTTTGTTCCGCTTTAGCAGTTGCTTGTACCAATAGGCAGACATTTTGGGATACCTCTTGAGGTTGGAGAAATCAACATAGACAATACCAAACCGGGAAGTGTAGCCTAGTCTCCATTCGAAGTTATCAAGCAACGACCAAGCAAAGTAGCCAACAACATTTGCTCCATCATCAACTGCCTTCTTCAGTTGTGTCAAATAGCCCTTGTAGAAGTTGATCCTAGTGGTGTCGTGCAACGCCTTTGGAAGTGTCACGTTACCAGGATCATCCATACCTGAACCGGTTTTTACAGAAGGGTTAAAATATACTAAAACCTCAGTAGACAGAAAGGGGTATTCATACCATTTTCTGACAGTATCACTGTGGGGTTCCCGTAACGTTCTTTTATGTACATTAAAGCCTTGTACATTCCCCATGGTACATTGTAAAGCCAATAAGAATTTGCCTGTATATGTTCAGTCATACAAAAAGTTATTAAAGAAGACCGTACAAAAAGCAGGAATAATAGAACGAATGAATAGGAAAAGAAACTTGCTCTTGGACCAATTGGAATCCCATTCTTTGCATCTGCAAAGTTAACCAAGAACCTAAATTAGCACCCCAAGGAGATTACATGTCGAACATGAACAGAAGAATGAAGTTTGAATGTTGAAGCTTTTACAAGCAAATCCAGCGTTCCAGTCCTGCTGGTAGCCCAAGTCCTTCGGCTTTGCTAGATGTGGATCGAACATGTAGTATGTCGTATACTGATTTATGCCCACAAAATCAATTGATCCCTTCACCATCTTAACTTCTTCAGTTGTGAACTTGGGTAGTCTATTTCCAACAATATTTTGTATTGTTTTTGGATACTCGCCATAGACAATGGGATGTAAGAACCTGGACAAGGCCAGACATGAAGCTACATAAACTAATAGCTTAAATCATGGAGTGACAATACTCACTATTATGTTTGAACATATTGAGGTGAAGCAACATTAGTTTTCCTAAGACCCAAATTTGACAGATTAGTACGTCCATAGTTTCTTATGAAAGTCCTTGGCCATTCTTCATCTAATCAGCATGACTTTAGTCTAAATTAGATTGCTGCAATTATGATATGCAGATTTACCCAAAGTGAGTATTCGGAGAACAAGTGTAAGTCACCCTGAAAGACTTGGGAGTTATATTGCTATGTGTTAAAAGATTATAAATTATTATGGGCATTGAGGCATAAAAACTTGTACCATCCAACATGGAAGTCCCTTGCTCTTTGAGCTGCGTAGTTGTCAAGTTTAGATCTGGTAAGAGGTTCATACCAAACAAAATCCAAAAGAATTCCAATCCTTCCCTTCTGTTTATCCTGCATTCAGGGTGGTGATTCATGGTTAGCCTAGCAGGTCCTGCTTAATTGAAAGTCTTAACGCAATTCATAACGAAAGGCTAAGTGCTAACTTGATATTTTTGGCGGTATCTCTGGACAGCAGCTGCATGAGATAGGATAAGATTATGAGCAACGATGTAAGGCTCGGTTGCTGAATTGCCTGCTGTACAATTTCCAAACGCCTTGGAGCACCTTCCAGGAGCAAAGAACCCGTTATCATACCCAAGAGCAGCTACAACTCTAGGCTCATTGAAGGTCATCCAATTCTTCACTCGATCACCAAAGGTCTTGAAACAAAAATCTGCATAATCAGCAAAATCTTTCCTGCAAAATGATTGTCACCTTCAATCCAAAATCAGAATGAGAACAGTGATATACCTAAACAAAGAATCCTTGAAATTCATCTGAAAAATGTTAAATTGAGGGACATTGCAATGATCCTTACACTACTTGGTGACTCAACAATCCCATGTACTTCTTCTCAAGTGCCAAGGGAAGATCATAGTGATAAAGATTGGCATATGGAGTTATGCCTGCAAGTTGTAGTAAATCTAGTTTTATCACACTGGTGGAGAACAGAATACAACGAGAATGCAAATTCTAGTTCTTATTCTTGATTTCTAACCTCTTTCGAGCAAGTAGTTGATTAACCTGTTGTAGTATGCAACTCCCTTCCAGTTCACTTTTCCTGTTCCATCTACGCCACCCATGGACCATAAGACGGTTGGACAATGCCAGCAACTTCGTACAAGAGGTTGATAGATGGAGGATGAAGGATTTACCTGGGAAAATTCTTGACCAAGAAATCGAGAAACGATATGCGTCAAAGTTCATCCTTGCCATGATGTCTACATCTTCCTGTAACATTGGACAAGAAAGTGTCGTAGACTGACGGCAATTCGTTTTCATGTGAGGAGTAACGAGATGATTCAGCCAAAATGACTGCTCTTTCTGAGCAGAAAGTGGCAGGTAATATTCTTACCCCGCAAGGTAAGTAGAATAGAAAGAGAGATCTTTTCTTGACCTCGTACAAATATTTGGTTAAGCATGGAAGATTGTAACCATAACTAATATGTATTTGGCAAAAAACTATGATAAGATCGTTTACGGATTTGCTTTTGTTTTGGTTTAAAGTTGAGTCCAAAGAGGATAGATTTCATTATAAAAATCGGCACGCACGTCGAGTTTTAGACTTAGTAGTGAATATGAAAACGTTTGTGCCTTGTCGTACAAAACAAATTACAAACGCACAACCAGGATGAGTAAAGGACATACCTTGTAACGGTGATACTGGTCCACCGACACCTCCCCCGTGGCATTATTGGCAACCATTCCTGTTCCGATGTCACCATTCAATTACTCATTCTCAAGTCTGACACACGTTTTATATTTACTCCCTATCCTATTACTCATAAAAGAAGAGTAACATACCAACATAAAGACTGGTTATTTTGCACTTTAATTTTAGAACATAAGGTTACTAAACCACCACGCAGTTACTGCTCGCAGTGGGCAATGCTAGTTATCACAGTTAAAGGTAAGTGCGGTTACCAGGAATTTTGACGAACTCATCCCAAATGCTTGGCCCACGACCGTCCTTGTCGGCCATGCCTTCAACTTGGTAAGCAGATGTTGCCGTTCCGAAAACGAAGCCCTTGGGAAACTTGGCTCTGCTAAGCCCTCCGGTGTCCAAACTTGTGCTCTCCGAAGAGCTTCCTCTTTCGATGGCCACATCTGCTGCATATGCAGAACAGTAGTTAATTGCTAGCAGGAATGTCCATACCAGTAGTAACAGTGATAATGGCAACTGGGAATTTGCTCTCATCTTCAAGAGAGAGAGAAGGAATAATGTTGTTGAAGGTTTCAGATGGAGCGAGGCACGGACAGGGACAGGGCTTACTTGTACATATATAGAGAAGAATAGAGACAGAGAGAGAAAGAAAGGGTACAATTTCATCGTTATTTTAAAATAAAATTAGATAAAACTGAATCTGATCTGAGACTGAGACTGAGACTGAGACTGAGACTGAGAGACGTTGGGTTGGGTGGATTAATTAAAATGACGTTCAAGGATAAACAAGTAGAACAGAATATCTTTTAGGATGCGGTTCCTAAATATTTGAGCTAATGTACTTCTTTAAACCGTGAGGTAAATATTTCTAATTCAATGTTGTTTGTAATAAGAATGCTTATTAATGTTTATAAACAAATTTCAATTTACGTAATATTATCCTTAGAATTGACCCTCTTTCTTTTTTTTTTAGCTTTTTGAAAGTACAATAGTTGCTTTACTTTCTGTTTGTTGCGAAAGAGAATTTTTCATTTTTAATCCAAACTTGTTTTTATTTCAGTTTTTAAGTCTCTTAATTTAGTTTTTTTTATTTTAATCCTTTAATTACTCATACATGATGCAAATGTTAAATCAAATCTGTTTGTAATCAATTAAAGTTACTAAACATCCATAGTTACTTTTGATTCCTTGTCTTTCTTCTTTATTCCTTCAGCCACTATAGACAACAGATACAGCACGGGAATATTTGAACAGATCTTAAAGAAAAGATTGGCTCAACCCCAGGCGGTTGTAAGTTGGCGAGGGCTCTTTTTAGCTTAATTAAAGTTGCGGCTTTTAACCTCTCTATTACGTATGCAATCCATTAAAATTTGATATTAGAGTTTTGTTTTTTATAAAGGACCTATCCAGCTCGTGCGAAATTAGTCTGAATGTATATAACTTAAAAGTGTCTTTTTTTAATTAATCTTCTTAAGTGTAGTCAATTTTTCAAATTTTATTTCATAATAATCAAATATTCTTATATCCTTTTTCTTTTTTAAAAAGATTTGATAAGACTAATAGGATCTATTTTAGTACTCAAGTCGATAAATTAATGGATAAATTAAGTTACATACAAACCGAAATTAAAAATAACAAAAATGTGTAGAAAATTCTCATACAATTTTTTTAATATATATATATATATATATTTATTTATATATAGTCACGTATTACTCATACAACGTGAATTTTGTGGATCCAAGGAAGAAGTCCCAATTTGAAAGTAGAATGAAGGCGGCCACGTAAACAATCACCAAAAAATGTTAAGAAAGTAGTCGTCCATCTCTAATGTTCTCTTTCAAATGATGTTTGAGACGATGATTTTGTTGAGATATTCAGATGAGATTTGATCCGATTTTGTTGAGATATTCAGATGAGATTTGATCCCTCGCCAAATAAATTACTTACGAAACTTATCCGGTTAATTATCAAAAAAAATTTCATACTTTTTATCAAAATTTTAATTATAACATAAATTTAAATAATAATAATAAAATATTCAAATTTTTAATTTTTTTCAATTATATCTTAAACTTTAAAATTGCTCAAAATTTTAATTTTCTTCAATTCTAACCTAATATTTTTTGTTGTTCTCTCGATGTCCTTATTTCTTTATTTTTTATTTGTTCTACACCCTAAATTACTCTCGCATTATAGCGTACTGCAGCAGTAAGCTTTTCAATTTTAGTTCATTCTCCTAATATCCTTAGTGTAAGGATGTCGAGGTTGCATAATATGAAAATCGAAGGATGAGCGCGTCGACAGAACAAACTAAAAATGAAGGAAATTTTGAAATCAAAACATAAGGTCGTCGAAATTGTATAATTTGATTTAGGTCATTTTTAGACAATAAAGTTTTAATTATGTGATTAAATAACGTCGTTTTGTTAATCTTCATTTTTGTATTAATTTTAGTTGAAGTGTATTAATAGTTAAGGTTTTTGAAATACATGGCAAATCATGTCAACAAACTTAACGAAAACACTAATGTCGGGCTAGAATTGAAAAAAAATGAAAATTTGAGCATTTTATTGCTATTTTTTGAAGTTCCAGCTAAAATTGAAAAAACTAAAAGTTTGAACATTTTATTACTACTTTTTAAAGTTCGAGTTTGATACACTCATATTTTCATATATGTTTAGGACTTAATTCAGAGTCACTTGCATTCATTTTATGTTCATCTATGATTGGTTTATCATGTTTTAGCATTATTTGAGGTTCGTTGACATAAAATGCATAAATGAAACAAATAGACTTGAATTGCACTGTTTTTGAGTTTCTGGCAGACTTGACTCTAGTCATTGTGAGATTTTTATCTCGAGATTGGTTTAGCCAAAAATTCTGAAATTTTATAATTAAATGCTTGACTCATTGATGGATTTTTTGGGACCAATTGCAGATTTTTCGGAGCTGGGATTTAGGAAAAATAAATTAACGAACTTCACATCATATTTTGGAGCGCCAGAATGACCTATCGACGATGTTTCGATCAGAACTTTTGACTCAGATAGCGAAATCCCGTGATTCAAGTCTCATATCGAAGCTCACTCAAAGATGAAGAGACTGATAAAATTTGAGCTTCTAATTCATCACCGTTTAATTTTTAGGTATTGTCGAAATTGGCCTTAAAAAAACCATTCCAACCAGTCCATGTACATGCACTCTTCATTCACAAAAAGCCTCCATCCTTGACTTTCCACTCACAAAGCAGCCATCATTCACGCACCACAAGACAAAGCAGCCACCAAACTTCCTCTCCATTCATGCACAAGACATCAAGCTCCATCCACTTTCATCCATTTTCAATGCTTACAGCCTCCATTTTCTAAATAAGCATGCACCAGCCACCAAAAGAGGAGCCTCACCCACTCTTCTAGCAAGTACTTTTCAACTCCAACTCATGCACGCAACCTTCCATCCAACAAACCAACAAGACAGCCACCATTTTTGACTGCAGCACACCTCCACTTTCCAGCCTCCACCAACCAATGCAAGCCTCACACACACAAGCTGCAACTTTGATTTTTATCCATCCTTCACTCACAAAAACAACCCCTTAGCCTTCATTACCAGCCAAGCAATGCCACATCCTCCATACATCCATTTTACTCACCAAAGCTAGCCTCCAAGCCACACTCTTGATTCCTCTCCACTTTACCAACGAAAAAGCCATCCACAAAAAACTCTCCAGCAGCTCTCTCACCTCTCAACCAACAACCAGCCTCCACACCAATATACAAGCCTTCATTCATCTTTCCAGCAGCTCCAATCCTCATCAAGCTGAATCCAAGAGCCTCTAGACTTGAAGGACGCAACCAAGAGTCTTCACCAACGTTCCAGCCTCCATTCGCCCAACAAAGCAGCAGCCATTCATCGTCAAGGAAACAACCACGCAAAGGAGTTTGGAAAGCTTTATTCTTCCTTTATAATTTATTCCTTACAAATTTGTCTAGCATGTTTATT
>JAOQMP010000006.1:27375763-27393997 GCA_027563575.1 Erythroxylum pedicellare
TTTCTTAATTAGTTACTGCACAAATTTGTCATTTTCATAGTTATTTTGGTCGCATTGAATTTGGTAGTTGTTAAAAAATTTATTTTAGTTAATTTTGTTTTATAAAAAAAAGAAAAATTTTCTTTACATTAATTTTAATTTTCTAAAATTTCATCCAACTCGATTTCAAATATCGTTAGCTAGCGTAGAATTAAATTTTCTCATAATCCCTATGGACACAACTCGGTTCTTATCGATTTATTACTCATTTCAACAACCGTGCACTTGCGGTTCACGAACAGAGTTAGAATTGAAAAATTTACAAGGTTTGAGCATTTTATGGCTACTTTTTAAAGTTCGTGCTATAATTGAAAAATTGATGAAAGTTTCGGCTTTTTTGGTAATTAACCCCAACTTATTTTATATGATTTTTCAAAAGTTAAGATCAATTAAAATTCTATAACAAGATTAATAGATAAAACATAGTAAAGTATGAATCTTAATTCATATCTTATTATGGACCTTGATTCTTATCTTGTCATTTCCTTCGCACTATTTTTAAAATCAACTAATCTCAATTACTGTAACTGCACAAGTTTTCAACTCCTAACAATATCCACCAAAGTTGTGAATACCATATCAACCCTGATACCAGATTGAATTTTGGTATGGTACTATACCAATACCGGTCAATACAAGGTACCGTTTTGAGCACTTTTTTAAATTTATAAAATAGTCCTTATTTTTTAAAATTTGCAAAATAGTCAATTGTCATATTTTACAATTGTCACATTGTCATATTCTCTGTTTTAAGTTGAAACTTTCAACTTTCTAACTATTAATTCATTTATGCCGTGCATTTCATTCAGCAACTTCAGTAAAAAAAAACTTGAGATAAATCCCACATAAACCAAACCACTAACAAGATAAAACAAAATTGTGCATCATTTCATTTAACTCTAATATAGTATCCACCCCAACACGAATCCCAAATCCTAAATCCGAATCATAATTTAATTCTAAGTTCCAACTCATTCACAATTAATTCTAATTAAATACTAGTTGTGCTCAAATAAGGTCTAATGTCTAATATTGGTCCTTATTTATTAAATATTTTATATTTAACTATACTTTTTTTTCAAACTTTACAATCAAATTCAATTTAACTAAAACTTGTTTTCTCCCTTCAACTTGTTCTTTGTGCGTAACCCAATAGGTTCTTAAATATATTGGTAATAGATACAAGTTATAACCTTAAATCATATTTAGAACTAAAAAATTTAAATTATTTTAATTTATCTTTGGTTCTCTAATTAAATAATTTATATCTATAATTAAGATATAAATTATCACTACAAGAAACTGTATTTTTAGTAAAAGCAAAAGTTGTCACAAAAAAGCAGTAATATTAGTCACTACTATTAATAGTGTCTAATTTTTAAAGTCGATACCTCTCGTCACAAATATCTTTGTCACTAAAACAGTGACTAATTTAGAAATTTGGTCACAATTATACAACACTTTTGTGACAAAAGTACTGACTCTAAAGACTATTAAATGTGTGACAAAACTATATGGTCACGGTAACTTTACATATTTATGACAAATTTGTCGACACAAATAATATAAAATAGTCACGAATAAAGTCATAACAGTACTTTATTTTATTGTGACAACATTATCGCCACTAAAATAAATGAAAATAGTGACAAAATATTTATCACTTGTACTTTTTTTATCAGTGTTCATTAGTCACTAATATTTTAAGGAAAAATTGTCAACATTATTTTATTACAAAAATGAAAATTTGTTCTTACAAAAAATATTGTCACTAATGTGTTTACTATTGTCACAAATAAAACTATCAATTCAACAATGAAATTGCATTAGTGGTAAAAGAAATTTACATTAGTGATCATATTGTTTAACAGATTTCATCACAACTATAAAAGTTATATATTACAATAATATTGTCACTCATGAAATCCCCTACTAGTTCTTCAGGGTGATACCTATTGTAATTTTGGATTTTCACCATAGACTGCTCATGCCTACTTGTAGAAGCTATAGGGTCTACAATATTTGCACCAATTTCAAAGTCTTCAATAAGCTCTTTTTTGAAGCGTGGCAACCTCTTTGCTTTGACTTATGTATCTCTGCAATGGGTTAATCAAATTAGTGACACATACACAATACATATTAGTTCTAGGAATCAACAAAATGCACCAAAATGGTTTACCAATCACTGCCATCTTGAATGGAGTTAAAAGCCCTCTGAAAACTTTATCAATCGTAAATGGTGGAGATCTTGTTCTTTTACAACAATTAGGTTAGTAGTCCTGGTGGAAATAGGTTCAGCAGTATCATCTTTTGCAAAGGTTGCAAGACTTTGAGGAATTTGAGAATGATAGGCATTGCTAGGAGCATTGAAGGCAATTTGAGACCTAGTAGGAGATGTAGAGGGCTTGGAAAAGAAAAGATAGAGATAGTTCATTTATTTATAAAGAAGCAAAAATATAACTCATGGTACATCTACTTGAAGTTTAACCATGAAAAAGGTAGTTAGAGCAAAGATGAGTTGTTTGTTAATCAAAAAATTTTCTCATATATCTTCCAATTACCTTATAGATTTATGGGAAGATCGAACATCCTCCATAAAAGTTTCATTGACAAGTGGAATAAGTGGTGACCTAGTCTACTTTAGGGTATGAGCATCTCCAAATTCATTCATATATCCTTTTCCTGAAAGAAAAGACTCTCCAAGTTCACGATCTAGCAAATTGGGGAAAGTTCCCAGCATCTTTGGTCGATTTTCCTGGGAACTTGAAAAAGCAGGCCTGTGTGAAAACAAGAAGATTACCACAAGAAGATCAATGGAGAAGAGATTGCAGGAATGAAGATGATGTCATATAGACTAGTTTCTCAAACTTAGATGCAAAATGAACTACATAATATATAACCATTTTGGATATTGATGATGAATTAACTACCCAGATCAAAAAAACTTAGCAGTTAATAACGATAAAAAGTACATTTATCCTCACACAAACCCATATGCATTTATAAGAACAACCATAGGGACCATTCCTCTTCATCAAGAACAGCATGCCCACGCTCAACCATATTACGACCCTAAAAAAAGAAGAAGGTGGTCTTGGTTTTGAAAAAACAGAGTCCTTTTCATATTCAACAAGAAATGACGATGGGCTACAAGATTAAGCAACAAACAAAAACCGCAAGTAAGAAGATCAAATCAATAGGTAACTATTTAAACAATAAATCTTAGTGTCAATCTATGACTCAGCCACCCTAAAATGCTAACACGAACTTAAGATGAATATAAAGACATGGCTCAAAGGTATAACGACCATTTAGACACTAGATGTATAAGAAGAAAATAGTAAACTGTGTCTCTCTTTACTACACCTTTAGCACCAGAACATATTTCTCAAAGATTGGAATGTCAGGGACAGTCATACAGTTAGGAGTGATTCCTGGTATCTAAAACACCAAAAATATAAACAGAACTTTACCTTTGAACATAAGTTTGTTTTAAGTTACTTGACTTCTGTCTATTTAAAAAAAATCAAAGGAGGTGATCTAACTCTTTGTAAGTCCTGGACTCTATCAATTTTAATTGTTACACTAGTTCCAAAATTACAAGAAGCAACAAATGAAATTATGATAGATGATCTTGGATTTGCTTGCACATCATCCTTAAAGGGTCTCTTTGCTTCATCCCAGTTCAAAGGAGATCTAACAGGTCTGTACAAAAGGAATCAGTTATAAAGATTGTTGAGCATGATGCGATAAGACTATTTGCATTCAAAACTTAAGCTAAACAGACCTAAAATAGTGAAATGTGGTAAAATTTATGGCATGCTTTCATTGTAGGTTGAAGATAAAAAATTTAAAAATAGGGAACCGTAAAGGAATTAACCTACGGGATCCAGCAAATTGGTAATAACTTGTAACAGAAAAGCTTCTTTTAAAACTCAAAGGAGCTGCCTCGACTCTTTCTTAAGCATCAAGGTTCCTTTCATCCAAAGAGGGTCACTAGTTCTATTAGAATGGGAGAGGGAAGTAACTAGCATTTCTTCGAAAACATTTTCACAGAGTTTCGCATTGCATCATGAGTATTATACCAAAAGAAGGACTAGAGCTTTAGAAACTTTTCTTACCTTGGAGTTTGATAAGCTGTTAGGGAACAACAACAAGATTAGAAGTTTGATGAGGTACAAATGGCGACCTCACACCTTCAATAACTCAATTAATTAATTCAAAATTTAAATTAGGTTTGAATTAAATTATCATCTTTAACCGAATAAAAGATGATAAAAATTTATTAAAAAATTTAATAGCCTACTGTTTTAAAAAGCATATGATATTTTACATTTCACTACAATAATTCATCAAATAACTACTAAATTCAATAAAAGATGATAAAAATTTATTAAAAAATTTAATAGCCTACTGTTTTAAAAAGCATATGATATTTTACATTTTACTAGAATAATTCATCAAATAACTACTAAATTCTAATTTTAAAGGGAGTTTAAACGCATAGAACACTCTTATGAATATTGTTACAAATTTTGGTATCGAATTTGGTTTCGAAATGATACGATATTGATATTAGTCAATATTGAGTACTATTTTAGATAATTTTTTAAATTTATAAAATAATTTATAACATTTATAAAATTGCAACAGAAAGAGCTAATACCAAGTAGTTTTAGAGTTCAGTACGATATCAATTTTTTGTCAGTACAACCAGTACCATCCTATATAGTGCGGTATTCTGTACAATAAAATAGAATTTATAAGCTTGTGGCAATGGTAAATAGTAAAAGGGTCAAATGAATTAAATTTTCATTTAATAAAAATCGTGTTTATTTTTCTCAAAACCTTATCATTTTAGCTACAATCAATCACAAAAAGGGTTAAGTGAATTAATTTTTATTCAAAAAATCATATTTATTTTTCTAAAAGCCTATTAATTTAATGAAAATGTACGTCACCTTTTGTGATAAAATTATAATCATCATTCAAATTTTTTAAGATAATGTTATATTAAGTTATTATTTTAAATTTTAATATCTGGACTATCAATATATGTAGTTTGAATATTTTATAAGAAAATATTTAGATTTGTTTGCAAATAATAATATTAAAGAAAATACCGTGACAAGTAGTTTCTAGTTCCTAAAATTCGTACAATAATGACAAAATTAATCATTAAAGTGGTTAATTTGATATGTCATTATAACAAAAAATAGTAATCATTAATTTGTTATGTTTATATTGACAATAACTTTTGTAACAAAAAATTGACGATCAAACGATAACAAAATATCTCGTCATAAAAATTGCGAATAGTAGTAACTATAATAAAGGTAAACCGTTTCGTCACAATAAGAGAGAAATATTAGTGACCAAATTATGTTTTGTCGCAACAAATAGAAAATATTAGTGACCAACATATGTTTTGTCACAATTACAATTCATTTTTGCCAAAATTATTTTGGCACCAAATTAGATATGATTTTAGTGACATAACTTAGTGATAAAAGAAAATTTCACACTACTAATATATTAATAGTGACAATTTAATTGCGAAAGATACTAAATTGACACAATTAACATTGTATTAGTGACAAAGAATAAATCATCACAATTAATCCAAACAATAGTATCAATCAATTGTCTTGTCATAAAAAAACCTCATATTTGTGATGAAATAATAGTTTGTTACAAAAAAATTTGTTACTAAATATCTTAACTCTTGTAGTGTATTTATAGATATAAATTAAATAGTTGTAGTTATCTCAATTATTTAATTTAGGGATTAGTCTTTTTCATTAAGCTTCTTGTTATCATTATATTGTTATGGAATGTTATCATACTCGATCAATTAATGGTAAGTTTTGGTTTGAATATAAGGTTTGAACCAATTAATTTTAAAAAATTTGAAACTTATTATATCTCTCCTAATAGATTTCAGAATTAGTGCTTTAATTGTGAAAATTGTTCTTTTTAAATCAATGATTAGAGTTACAATTGGTTGAGGTATTTTGTAATATACCACTACCATAGAGCATAGACTCGAACAAACCAGAGGATATTCGAGAACATACTCTATGAAAATGGTACATTAGGACAATCAAACTAATTCATTAAAGGCATCAAATATATCATGTACATCAAACATATCATAAGCATTCTAAATGTTCATTTCTTCCTATTTCATTCACAAATATAAAAGTCATACGTGTCATTACAATTCAGAATCCACATATAAATTACACAACATTTTTTTGAACTCAATCTCAGTACTAAATAAATAACATGAAATGGGATGCTAATACGCAAAACTCTATCTAGACTCCTCAGATTCAGCTGATCAAACCTTTGAGCTATTCTCGTTCCTAAAATGAAAGTACTAGACTTCTACCATATCACCTTAGTAGCTAAAACTCCCTTAAACCTGAAAAATAACATTACAATTTTGATGAGTTTACGAACTCAATGAGTGAACCATCGTTGATGTATTTACTCAAGTCAGACCGTAAAAATAAGTATATCAAAGTTTATCATAGTTCCACAAGTATATCATGTAAGCTAACATTGCATATCACAACACATCCTTCATTAACTTTAATTGTAATTCATTATTTCAAAACAATTCAATAATTCATTTCAATTTAATCATTTGATACATGTAGGGATGTATATGCAAATGCATGTGTGTTTCCATTCTCAATTTTGTTTTATTGTGACCAAGTACTTATAAACCTAATTTACTAGCCTATATTTATTGTAGATACCAAGATCATTTCTAACCTGTATCCATTTTTGATATTGAGTCCATGTTATCTGAGCTTGAGGCTCTTTTTTATAATCCTGAGCTCAAAGCTCTTTTCTGTACATTGGTCATTCTGGTCACAACTCCTTTATCTGATCATGTAATTCAATGTAATGAGATGCTTCATTTCATATGCTATGTTTTTATTTCCTTTCATTTTTGTGTACTCATGCCACATATATTAGACTCCTCGGATCTAATTCTAACATTTATCAATCAGTTGTGCATATGTTCCATATTAAACATACAATTCATACAGAAGCACTTATAAATGAGTTTACACATATAAGTTAACTCACAGTACAATTTAGAAAAGCTATTGCCTCGATATTCGAGGAATGTCTGGATGTTGATGATCCCCTTGCACGCCTATCATCATGCAATATACAAATAGTTAACAAATCACTAATTTGTTTAATCATATGAATATACAATCATGCATATATATGTGTCATGTTTCAATGCATGCTCAATTGACTTTCCTGGTATATATTCTTATATAAATATCTTAACCGTTCAAACATTATAGCTTGTAGATAAATAGTTTGCAATTAGGTTTATACCTTAAGTAAGCTTGATTTACTCCAAATTCATTAATCATACATTCACCAAACTTTTCTAGTAATATATATTCATACAATTATCCAATTCTCATTCATAATTACATCATGTTCTTCAATGCTTATTCATTCATGCCTAATACACATTACTCATATCCTTAAGATCATGTTTCAATTCATAAGAACACCTTTATCCCTTTATCACATCATAATTTCCAGATTTTGATACATTGAAATCAAAACAGTACATTCTTTAAGTTATGACATCAATCAACAACCTAAACATATCAAGCTCTTAACCAATTAATCAAGCAACAATCTAGGTTCATTTCAAGCCTTAATCAAGTCCAAATACACCAATTTGGAGTGAATTTTTGTTCAACATGTACATAAGGCTGAAATTAACATTACAGAACTAGGTCTACGATCGTGGGGGACCATGCCACGATCGTGATAGAAGCTTGTGCAACAGGCCACGATCGTGTACTGTCTTTCTTCCCTCAATTTTACGTGCATTTCAAATACTTAGATACATGACTACGACTTGAATTTTTCCAAAATTCATGTCCTTTAAAGCTACTTCATTTCATGCTAGTTTAGCTTCCATATTGGTTAAATTAAATCTCACAAAAATATGTTCATTTGTTTCATTACCATTCACTTTATACCATCATATATGCAGTCCTAACTTTTCCAGATTTGAAAACACTTCAATAACACCTATATTTAGCATGAATTCATCATCAATTATACTTCATATCCTAACTTAAATCATATTTATAACAACCCATAAACTACTGTTGTCATGCAACCAAAAATAGAACAGAAGGTACCCCTTTCATTCATCATTTTCCAGCACAATTTCAACACCAATACCACATTCAATCTATCCCTAATCAGTTATCATAATTTCTGCTAACACATGCCACAATAGATTAGTACTTCACTTGTTGAGCTCAAATGCCACCTTAATGTATAAAGCCTGCTTTGCCTCATATGTATGCAAGATCATCTTAGGAACAATGAGGGAGTAGGATGAGTTTCAATAGAGACAAGAAGAAGACAACAGAATATAGCTATCTTTCTGAAGAAATTAACAAAGGTTTTGAGGTGATAATGGACAGAATTTGAAGCAGAAACTCAAGATGTGAGGGAGGAGTGAGTTTTGGCAGTGAGAGGGAGAAGAAAGAGAGAGTTACAGCAAAATACAATGAAGATGATTATGGAAGTGTCTATGTCATATGGTGTGGTGTGAGATGAGTTTAAGAACACTTGTCATGTGTTTAAGCCAGCTACATGTCCACTCTTTAGGCTGCCAAATGTCACTTAGTTCTTCTGCCATTTGTCACTCAATTCTTTAAGCCATTTTTCACTCAAGTCTACTGCCACATGTCACTCATTTTATAGACTTAATCATCTTAAATTTTCACATGTCAACTTGTCTTGACACTTGAAATTTTTTTCCTAGGCTAAATGTGCATATTAATTCATCAATCTCCCAATTGTAACAATTAATTCCAGATTACTAATTGTAATCTATCAATTCTTTTTATTGGTAAATCAAAATACAATACATTAGAAATGCACAATTATATTATCATCATTTTGAAACTTTTATACCTCGAAATATGTCAACTGAGTGCAATTTTTCTAAATCAAAATTCATGTGTGTACATTTATATTATACATGTGAATGAAATCATAAATGCACCAAATTCATTCTAATATGATGTAATTCTTGTGACTAAGTAATCTAAGATTCTAACTCTCCGTAGTTTTGGAAACCGTCTATTACATATTTCCCCTGAATTTGAGTTAATTAAAATTAAATTTCTCAATCTTTAGTTTCAATGGATTATTTTGATTCTTTATTAATTTTACTTCATTAGTTAATTAATCATAAACCCCACTTTGTTTGGACAATTGAAATTGAGAAACAAGTTTTTAGTTCTCTTAGGATTCGACTCGATTCTACAATAACAAAAATGAGTGAATTAGAATTAATTTTGAGAGATTCAATACCTAATCGCTTCTATTTCCGATATCCTTTTTCTTGTTCCAAAACAAACTCATATCTGATCTACTTTCATTTATATTAGAGACATTTTTCTACAATTCTTTAGATTGCAAAACATCCTTCACATCGTTAATAGAAATAATCTCTCTACCATCTAATGTGATATTAACAAAATTCTTATACGAACTAGAAAAGGCATATAAAGAGATTTTGAATTGATCCTTATCCTTAAATTTAATTTCAACACCTTAAAAATCCAAGATGATTCTAGTTTAAATTGGCCATGTGATCTTTCACTTATGTACTTTATATTATCCTCAAGTATATAAGCACCACTTTTGATATAAATGACTTATAAGTGATTTGTTTTAATACTTATTTTCAAGTTATTTTTATTGCGGCAGTTGTTTCATTGACCACCTCTCTCAAGACCTCATCACCTAAATTATAATATTAGTTATGTGCAACTTTGACAGAATCTTTTCCTTCTCTAGTGCCCCAAAATTCTCTTGTAGATTTTCTCCTCCTTTTTCCAATGCTCATGTGCATTCTTGCTGAATAAGAATCATTATCGTCACCTTTCATAGAGTGAAATTATTTGATCTATTGAATTTCTCAATATCAAACTTGTGAAAATACATATTGATAGCAAAAACTATGCTCTATCACCAATTGTCGCTCAAATATAAGTAATATAAAAAGAAAATGAATAAAAAATAAAAGAGTTTTCGTGGTTTGAACAATTTATGCAACCTACATCTATGGTAAGGAGATAGATTTCTTGTTATATGACCTACGTTTACAAACAAGGAGATAAACTTCTTTGATTACGATGAGAAAGATAATATAAGTAGAACAAATGTCAAAACCTTTTCAATCTCTCAAAAACTTCTACCTTACAAAAACCTTATCAAGGTACTCATATCATAGGGTTACATGTAAAAAATTTACGAACAATAAAGTGTTATTTCCACATAGTTTAAGGTCATTTAAATTCTATTTTTACAAATGTGTAACGACACTAAAACTCTACTTTTATGTATTCTTAAAAATCACATCATGAGCTTGGTGCCTATCTCACACTTGATACTATCGTTAGTTTGCTTATAACTTAAAAATTCCTTCAATTAGTATGACACTAATGTTGGTCCCATACTCCAACCAACACTGATTAGATTATGAAATTTCACTATTTGCGTATAATTCAAGACAAATCTCATATTAATAAGTCTTTTAAAAACATTAATTTAAATAACACAACTTAGTTTTTTAAATAAAGGCTGCTTTATTAACAAATATTAATGTTAAAGGTTAGTTTATGGACATTAAAATGTTATTTTAATCTTTATAAAAAATTTAAAAGTGAAGGTTAACTTTATCCTTTATAGTTTTATTTGGCATTAAACATTGTGGTCATCACTTGCATTATGTTTTGCCATATTAATTAAGGTTTTAAATTGTGAATAATCTCATTTATAATTGTAATATTATAATTGAGAATGTGCCTGTATTATTTGCAATAGTTGTAATTATCCACTTGCAATTCATAATTTAAAACTATAATATCAATTTGAGCTTAAATAACAAAATGATTTGTACCCATAACCACTCACCTGTAATAAAATGGAGAAAATAACAAGAACAATTTAAAGAAAATAAGAACAATAAAAGGGAGTATTGAGATAAATAATCATACTTGATTCTTTTAAATAAGAAAGGTGATAAAATATCAAATAATTAAAAATACAGTCATAAAGTTAACTCAAAATTCTTAATGAAAACTTTAAAAAAAATGTTGGTTCAAATATCTGTTAACTTTGACATCACTGAGGTTTGGAATTTGGTGTGTAGAAGTTAGTTTTAGTACAGGGATATAATTTTTTTGTCAATATTCACCAAAGATGGTTATGGAGTTATGATTTTGTCAGTCAACCTCCTGGGTTAGGGCTTTCATGTTTACAGAGATTGCACTTGGAATACTATATATATATATCGTGTGGTGTGAAGTGCATGTTTTGTTGGGCAGTGACTTAAAGAGTTATGTGTTTGTTATTTGTGAAAAGATAATCACTACCAACGCTTTCTATCAATCCTTAACTTGGCTGAATTGTGTAATGTATACTTGAGATAGCTTGTATCTAATTTTATTGAATGAATTTCTACAACGTGTGTCCCTCAAAATTTTATACGAATGTGAAATATTTTTTTATTTGTTTTTTCTTTTTATCTATGACATTTGAAATTAATAAAACATTATTAAAAAGTAAACATATCATGTGATGTCACATTCACAAAGTGTATCACAGATGGAAGCATCTTTCGGCCATCGGGGTTTGGGCAATTAGTTCATTCCGGGTCTTCATTAATTAAAAGTTTTAGGGATTTTGATACCCATTAAAATATTATGAATTTTCTACACAATTTGGTATCTAATTTTGCTACAGTACCTGTCTGGATATTTTTTTTTAAATTACAAAATAAGATATTAAACATATCTCAAAAAATTGCAATAATATTAATTTGATATCATTTCTATTAATATTATTTTCACATACATCTTGTAAATTAAAATAAATTTAATTTCAAATAGTATCTTTACATATTTTTCATAATATAAGATTAAATATTAAAGTAATATATTTAATTACGTAATGTAAGGCAAGCATAATGACATTAAAAAAAATTTTCGTTTAGAATCGATTTTTTTATTACTACGGTGAAGAAACGGTAATTTAAAGAAAGCCTTCAAAGGAATAATTGTATTGACGTAACATTTACATTTAGAAAATTACTGGAACTTGGTCTTCTACAAAATTTAATAATAAAATAATTTAATGCCAAATGAATGATATTTTCAATAAAAATACATGTTTAGTTGCCGGAAGTCCACATAATATCAGAAAGCGCCTTCTCTCTCCAATAATACATGATTGCTTCTGTCACGGGCACATGACACTAACTTGGCATCGACTGTCCGTGTTATTGGCTCCAGGTAAGGTCCCAAAGCAGAGTTATCAAAACCACTTTGGGGGCAATGTTGTATGTGGGGAAGGAAAGAGGGAGACCAAAACAGAGAGTTTATACTTTATAGGGTTCAAGATGTGATAAGAAAGTGTGGGGATGGGTTGAGGTCCCCAGTCAGATCATCATGATGCCCAATCCCACCTTATTGACATCTTGAAAGAATGAGTTAATTGTAAACCGGAAAAAGGAGAAGTAAAAGGAATCAAAAGTCACAAAACTATACTGACTGACTTAATAAAGAGAGGTTGGACCTAAAAGGACGTGGAAAACACTTTAACGTAAAGCATATAGAATCCATTACAATCATTAGTTCTCATGTCCACCTCTTAATTGTATTATAAAACAGTTTGGTCGACTGTATTTAAATTAAATCATACAAATCACCCAAAACTGGTTTGATCCTTTCTGGTATATGCCTAAAACTTCCGTAAACTCCATGTTGTGACGATTTAATTTGCTTCATTAAACTCAATTTTTGATGTCACAATGAAATATCTCACAACTAAATAAAATTTACTTCCTAATCCGTTACTTAGTTTATAAATATAAGATTGAAAAATTAAACAAAAAAGCAACTAAGAACACTCGAGATGAATTCATTCATGCCAACACCATATGTAACAATTTTTTAGTTAATGTTGGCTTCAAATATTTAAAATTTAGTAAGCCTATATAAAGTCAAACTATATTGATTCATTGAATTTAAGCATTGATATTCTCACATGTGATAAATCTGCCATTATTTATTTCCAAAAAATTAAAACAAGTATTAATGTACCAGGTATAAGTTTAGATGCGAGGTCTAAAGCGATAAAAGGGATGAAGCAATTGTTTATGGAGAATTTGGTGCTAAGGTTCTTCTCTCATCTCAAGCATGGCGGTCTATATTGACTTCCAATGTTACAAACCGAGGTCCAGATGAAGTGACGTCAGAAAATTTGAACTTCTCAACTCCCTTAATGAATTTCTCTTTTTGTCCCGGGGACTTCCCTTTTGTTTGTGTATACATCCTGAGGCTAAAATATCTTTTACATTTATATTTTATATAATATGATTTTTAAATTTTTAAAATAAATTTTAAATATTTTATTTTCAAATTTTTATCTTAAAATTAATTTTTATTTATCAAATCACTACAATATTATATAATAATAATAGGCCTTATTATTATGTGATCATGTATAATAATCAACATATTGATTATTTTATGAAAGTTAATTAATTACTTACGAAGTTGCTTAAATATTATTAAATTTAATTAAACCATTTAATAGACTAACAAAGAAACGTCCTCATTTTTTTTTTTTGGAATATGTTATTCCCTTCAACTAATTGCTGCTTACTCTATCCCTTTCAATTTTTTCAGTCACTGCAGCTTTTCCTAAATTTACAACCAGAATCCTCTCTCTCATTGCTTCTGCATTTTTCACAAGTTTACCGCCTATTCCTCATGCTTTAGTCACGCTCGTTGCTTCTCTACCTCTTGTTAATCCTAGAGCTCATCAACTATCAACTTGTTTATGAGCCAAATAGAAGGTGGTTCTTTGATTATCACAATAAACCAGAGCTTGGAGATTATATGGTTAATATTAGGATAAAAATCCATGAAAATCAGATCTTGGTTTTGAGGAGTTCGAGATAAGTATGCTTGTAAGAGCTGAACTTAATAACCTAGGCATTCATTATAAGTACTAAGTTGTTGTGACCGGTGCTGTAAGCTACATTTGTTAACGAAGGAGCCCGAGAGATGAAAGAGAAAAGCTACAGACAATTTTCAAGGACAGTAGCTATAGACAACAACACACAACGCACATGTTCACAAGGGCAAAATAGACTTTTATTAATTAGCTAGCTGGACCAATACAAGTTGTTACAACAGAACAAATTCTTACCATTTATTTATATTTTGTCCTTTTCATAAGGTGTATGGTCAAGATCAACTCACCAATTATTCACCAATTATATATATATATATATATATATATATGAGTCTAAGCAGGTAATGTAAGTATGAGTGTATAAAGTTTCATATTATACCTTTCTCTTATATGGTATCAGAGCTCCATAAGTGTGAGTGTATAAAGTTTCGTATTATATCTTTCTCTTATATGGTATCAGAGTTCCATTGATAAACGTCAAAATAGAAGAAAACTTTGGGTCATCTGCCACCACTAGAATTGACACATTACACTCTTTAGACTTTTCAGCCATAACAAAAACTCTAAACTTTAATTTGCCCATCAAACTCGACAAACAAAACTTTGTCAATTGGAGAGCTCAAATTCTTGCGGCAATAAGAGCTCTTGAGCTTGAAAACTTCATCAACTTGGCACCTCCTCCTCAATTCATTACTGCAGATACAAATCAAGTTATTGAAAATACATAATATAAACCATGGCGAAGAACGTATCAACTACTGTTATGTTGGTTATTTTCAACAATCAGAGAAGAAGTAATAGGACAAGTTAATCACTCAAACTCATCCTACCAAGTTTGGCAAATTTTGGAGAATCTCTATGCTCAAACATCTATGGTCAGAGTTCTTCAACCAAATCATCAACTTTCAACCATTCGAAAAGGCTCACACACCATATCAGAATACATGCAGAAAGTCAAAACCATTGAAGACTTCCTTCAAGTAGCAGGACATGCAATCAATGACTATGAATTAATATTGAGTGCTCTAAATGGCCTTGGTCATGAATATGATCCTGTTGTGATTTACTTAACACATTTTATGAAAACTTCAACACTACAAGAAGTGCAATATTCTCTTATGATGCATGAAACAAGAATAGAGCAGCTGAATACAACCAATCAAATAGAAATTTCATCACTAATTGCAAGCTATGCAACCTTCAACTATCGGGGAAGAAATGGATTTAGAGGAAGAGGAAATTGTGGCAGAGGAGGTAGATGGAATGGAAGGAGAATTTTCTGTCAACTATGTCATATACTAGGCCATGAAGCACTAAAATGTCATAAAAGGTTTGATATCTTATGACAAGGCAATACGATACAATCATAGAGATAGAATATAGTCACACAAAATCCACAGAACAATACACAAAATTATCCTCAATCTTACTTGGCTCAAAACTAGTCTGGAAATTCCTCATCTGAAACAGTCAACACAATACATGGTTTATAAATAGTAGGAATACAAATTATATCACAACAGATTTCAATAACTTATCAGTAAGTTCAAAATATGGTGGAAAGGATCAACTCACTGTTGGGAAAGGTAACTCACTTCTTATTGCTAACATTGGCTCATCTCATATACATTTTCTAGACAATATACACACACCGCTAGCAGTAAGACAAATTCTGCATGTTCCTCGCATAACCAAAATTCTACTCAGCATCTCTAAACTTACCAAAGGCAACAATATTTCTGTTGAGTTTCTTTTTGAAATTCTTTTGAAACTTTTTTTATGTATCAACAAGGAGTTGTTCACGTGTCCAACCTCTAATAGTATCCACAGAGCAGTTTCTCTACTCTTGAGAGGAATTAAGCTAGAATGCTAGCTCTCTTATGCTTATTCCTATTTATAAAAAAATCAAGTTTTTAAGCTTCTATTAAAAATAAATACCTTAATTATAATTAAAGTTAAGCTGTAATTATAATTAAATTAATTTTAATAAAATCAAATATTTCATATTTAATCCCTAAAGTTTTTCAAACTTTATAATTAAGTACAACTTAATTAAAATTGATTGATCCTTTTTAAACTATTCTGTGTGACCCATTATGTTCCTGATATATTTGTAATGATTATAAATTATAATTATAATTCATAATTATAATTAGATAAATTAAAACTTCTTTTAATTTATCCTTAATTCTTCAATTAAATAATTTATAATCATATATCAAGATTAGCGTCTAACAACGTGTCATGACCACCAAAATATCAGGAATGTCAAAGTGGTTTGACTTAACCTATCCATGCATGGTTATGATGTATAATTTAATCATTTCGTCATCCAATGTTCTAATTGGACAGAGTATAGATATAGTGTCAACTTTTTTGTATCCAATCATGTTTTTTCTAACTAGAGAATTCCATAAATCACTGCTAATCAAGAACAATATAACATTATCTCTAATTACTTTAGAGTAACGAATCTTTTATTGACTTACTAAATTATCTCCATATGGTCCATATAACATCTAAGTACTACCGACTGAATTATCCTATGACAGTTTATAATTAGCATCAAAATATAGTAATTCTCACATTAGATATCTTGGTAATTTCAAATATAAGGATCAATTATACAACCATTATTATGAAAAAATCCACAAACACATAAGTAATATTCCATTGGAGATCTGCATAGTCAGGTCAGTTTAGTGACTTATTTTCTAATAAACACCTATATATTAACTTAAGTATCTTTATACTTTAATTTATGAGATTAATTAAACATAACATATGTTAGTTTTATGATTTTATCAATATCATATCTTGATGAAACTACAACTAGGGATATTTAAAAATAATACATCAATGTAAATTGAATTTCATAATTATAATCTCATCACAATTTCAATTACACAGTAATTATTCTGACAATTTTACCTTTAGTGTTAAAACATAAAAGGTAATTAACTTAATACTTAAAGATAAATAATGTATTTATTTATTAAATAATAATATCATATCATCAAGGACATAAACTAATAGCATCATCTCTACACTCCAATAAAGCATCAAATTAGCGCCCAAGAGGAGTCGCCAACCCCAAAACGCAAAGCACAATTTGTTGGTTTAGATCTTCAACACTTGGAACAAATTCCTCGTGGTAAGGTCTTTATGAGACAGAACTAAATGATTTCTTTGATCACAGCCAGGACGTGGCAAGCAGTGGCAAGATAACCTATAGGTCCGTTTCAAATTAAGGAACTGGGAGCATAATCCGTTGTATCTCATTCCATTTTGTATCCCCTTCATGCAATTGGGCATTTGAACATGGTGTATTCGACGGTGACGTTTCTTGTAAGGTGTACTTGTAAGAATTGTTAGTGCTATTTTAGTACAACTTGCATAGTAGAGTTCTACTACTGCATCCTCCTAGCCAAAGCCTAGAATAGACTGTGAAGATGTCTTCCTATATCCAAGTTAAACCCATTTGGTTATCACAAAAAGGAAATAAAGAGGTTATGTAGTGTAGCCATTATTTCAATGGCATTTATGGTTATCAAAGCTAACGTTCCATTACGAGAGTTGGGCTCTCAATTTGTATTAGGATTTAGGAGTAGTCTTTCCGCTTCTACTCTTTATTGAAAGCCCAAACCTTTCGAAGAACTTTTGTGATTTTGGAGTTTATTTGCTGTTTCCCTCCCGGCACTGCAAGTCCAGTCCTAGTCCTAATAATTAACTTTGCATCCTTCCTTAGCACGGCAACGTCTACAGTCTTTCTTAGACATTCGATACATTGACAGCGACCATAACCTAATGGTCAAAACTCAGCACATTCCCCGTCTCGGTTGAAAATCAAAATGGATTCCATCAATCTTTAGGGAATTTAGGTCCCTACTTTTCTTGATTAATTATTAATAATTTGAAACAAGTTTTTTTTTAAAGAAATTTGAAGGATATAAAATTTCATAACTTAGTTAATCTGACATTATTTTTAATAAAAATTTTCATTATATGTAGGATAAGTGAATTCCTAATAGTAAGCACTTTCTTTTATTATTGTTATTGCTAACTTACATATGATTTATGCTAAATACAGTATTATTAATATAATTAAAAACAATGAATCCTAAATAATTG
>JAOQMP010000006.1:27397885-27428823 GCA_027563575.1 Erythroxylum pedicellare
TAGAAGAACACTTGTATTTTGACTGCAGTGTCTCCTTCATCATGATCTACACTAACGAAACTAAATGATAGAAGAGCACTTGTATTTTGACGGCAGTGTCTCCTTCATCATGATCTACACTAAGGAAAATAAATGATAGAAGAACACTTGTATTTTGACTGCAGTGTCTCCTTCATCATGATCTACACTAAAGAAACTAAATGATAGAAGAACACTTGTATTTTGACTGCAGTGTCTCCTTCATCATAATCTACACTAAGGAAGTGGAATGAGTTACGACAATGGTGCTGTTAGATTAATCAAAAGAATAAGGAAAGAGATTGAATTACTTTTGAAGTAACTTTAGCTTGTACAATACATCGAATTCGGTTTAAGAAAACACAAGAATGTTCAGGTCTAGAGCAACTGATTGAAGAGGAATTTTGCTCTCTACTGCTCAGTTCATAAGAGAGCAAATGTTGGCACATTATCTTCAGCAGATTTGTGGTGTAGCATTAGTGGAAAAGTTGAGACTTGGAGATCGATAAGGGATGGGGGTTGAAGCTGACTAGAGAAAAATATTCTTTTGATCTGTCTAAAACCTTCTCTGGATGTGTAATCTATCATCTATGAACAATGCAAAAAGGCTATAAAGGTACTCAGCCTCAATTAGTTATAGACTAGTTAAGGGATAGTGTTTTAATCTACTCTAATACTTATAGGCTGGTGCATTGTATTTTACACTCCATTGTACTATTTCCATTACTTTATTAATACATTTATATTTTCAACTGTTAAAAAAAACTAAACGATAGAAGGATCACAACATTAGCAAAGGTACGTAACTAGGTAAGACATAAGCATATATTAGCAATCATCTCTCGTATACATCATGAGAACACATTAAATATTTTTATATCTAACTCTGAAAATGTAAAATGAATATATTAAAACAAATTTATGTTGAAATTAAAAATTTCGTATTATAATGTTCAATCTTTTCTCACTATTAAAAATATCATTTATCTAATTAATAACTCTTCATTCAATTACATAATTGATTCTAAAATGTTTTCTTAATTAATTAAAAAAGCTATTTCCAAAATTGATGTTATAATCACAATACAATACAACAACTAGGTAATTACAAACGACCAAAATAATTATGGTAAAATTTATCATTCAAAATTGGTTTTATTTAGTTAAAATTTTAAAAATTGAGCCATTATTTTTATTATGATAGGGATAATTTTGACAAAGGAGGGAGTAAAACAACAAGAGGTAAATTATATTTCAATTTTATGCAATTTTATTTCTATAACTAACTTTTCCATGATTAAAAACAATATTTTTATGTGGTTAAAATTGTAAAATAAAAACATATCAAGTCAATTATACTAGAACCTTATGTGGTTAAAACCTTTGTCATGTAATCCCTGATAATTTAAAGCTACCATTTCCCTTATACTGTTTTTTTTTTTTAATCACCTACAACCCCTATCATTATTGCTTGCTTAAAACCTAAAAGGGAATGGTGAAACAACAACATTTACCTGTTTAGGTACAACAGCTAACTTGGTTGTGCCAAGTTACACTACATACACATGACGCCTAGTGAAAACTCCTCTTCCTCCCTTCTCTTTCCGAAGGTTTTGTGAAAAACTGCTCTGAGTTTTGGGAGAACGTTTGGTTGTTAAGAAGTTGGCTCAACTACGCTAGTTGAAAAGCAATAAAATTTCTCTATATTACTATTGATCTTTAAACTTAAAGAAATGGTATACGTGTGGACTAGTTTGAAGAGGAGAATATTCTTAAGTAAATGTGCTCAAATTTCAACAAGATTTGCTTTGACTGTAGTTTTGCTATTATTTTAATGACTATTCAACATTTCCACTTTTTAGTTCTTCGAGTGTAAGCCATCAACTATTTATTTTTGTTCTTTTCATTTATTTCTCATAAAAATTATATTGAAATGTAAAGTAGGAGATTGTGCTCCTTTTTTAGACTGGATAAAAAAGTGATACGTTACTTGAAGGGAAAAATGTTATTTTCGGTCATAAGTATGCTTTGACATCATTTGGTCACTTATCCCTTTGTTGCACCTCTTTGAAGGCAATGGAGGAAGCTACACGCTTCCAAAATGTGACTTCTAATTACTTGAAAGGCCTTTTAGTTGTACATAAATTGATTGATATCTATTCTTCATATTTGTTTAAGCTTAGCTTAGTCTTTAAAGTTTGTGAGGAAGAAAGTGACACTACTTTCTTAGTAGCAGTAGTCGTATGCTTTGTTTTTTCAATTCAAAATTTTATTTCTTTATGCTTTACTATTCCTTTTAAACCTTCTGTAAAATTTGTAAGTATTAGTGCAACAATAAAATTCCTAAAATTTATTATTTTTTCTTTGCATTTGTAGAATGTTGGCTTATGTAAATGTTTTTAATGATTTCTTTGTATTTAGTGACATTAGAACATAATGCATTTGGATTCCTTACAAAAAAGGATTGCATTATCTATTATTTCCTACTTTTGAATTTTAGTTTTGGTTCAAGATTTGAGTTGTTAGTGTTTTTTGGGATCTGATTTCATATTGTTCACTTTTTGTTTCCATAGGAATTGGGTTAAGGAAAATCATATGGAGCTTTTTAAGATTCTTACTCTTGTTATTCTCTTTACTAGAAAAGATACTCATTGAGATTAATTTATATCATGTTGATTATGTTTTTTTTCTCTCAACTGTGACTACTGGTTTACTTGTTGAGAGTTAAATTGCAAACATTTTTCTAATTTTTAGTTTTTTACTTGACATCTAAGTTATTCATCAATACCAAAAGTTAACAGTCATATGCTTTTTTAACCATTGTTGAGATTTAATGGTTCCAATGACTATATAACCTCTATGTATTATCACCTTTGGCATCTTATAACTTGTCTATGCTAAACCTTACAACTAACTTTATTTTTCATTCATTTTGCATTGTCTTTACTTTACGCCTTAAAGTGAAACATAACTAATACATCCATCAAATGCATTTTTTTTGTTTCTTGGAACTATTAAATGTCGAAATAACTTTCGATAAATTTTTTATAATGTTATTATAGTTACTAGTTGAAATATGAATTTTATATAGTTACTGGTTGAAATATGAATTGTACTTTTGTCCTTAGAAATAGGTTTTAGTGTTTTTATGGTGTAGGTTTCAATTTCATACCATATAAGATATCAAAAGTGAGAGACAAATTATTTTGATATTGAAACATTGCTTAGTTTCATACTCAATGCTAAGAGGTTAGAGTATAAACAAGCATGGGAATTTATGAATAAATTCCCACACAAATCATTTAAATATGGTTAAACTCATTATAATATAGGTGTTTTTGGGTGGGGAGTATCCTAAATTATAAACAATTAATGACCTTAAATTAGATATACCTATTAAAGTAATTGAGGATGATAATGGTTCCGTATGCACTAAAGCAACCATTGAGGCTCCCAATGAAGGACCCATTAAAGCACTGTTGAACTAGCCACCAAAGATTCCACTATTGTGGCCAATAAAGTAACCATTAAAATAACTATTAAAGTACCTGTTGATGTACTCACTAAGGCACCTATCGAGATACCCATTATAGATGCCACTAAAGCTGACCTTAAAGCATCCAACGAACCATCCAATAATTTAAAATACCTAACATATAAAAACAAGTTAAAAGATTTCAATAAGGTAGGGTATTTAAGTGAAAAAACTATAAATGATATTTTTTAAAATGTTATAGAAGAAAAATTACCCATTATAAGTGTTTGGAATATTTATTTAAGGAATAACAAGAATGAAGTGGCTAACAAAGAAATTGGTAGCCTAAATAACATTTTAGATGATGAGAAGAAGAAACCAAAATTTCCTTACTTTAGTGCTACAAATTTAGATGATGGCAAAGTTATTTTGAAGTAAGGAATCAATTTTGAATATATAAACACTTTAACAAGGACTTTAAAGACCATGAGTATCCAAATAAGTTTTGACTATATATATATATAAAATGAAAGATTAAGAGTTATTGTCAAGTGCAAAAGAAATTTGAGTGGAGAATACATGTAGAACTTACACAAAATAGATATATATTTTAGATTAAGTCATTCTAAAAACATCCATGCTTATGTTAGAACATTTGATAGCAAAATGATTGATTACTGGTGAATTGCTAACAAGTATGTGACATTTTAAAGACGGTCTTAACTGATATGATTTAGGGTTAAAAGAGGTTATTTTATGATATTACCAACAAGAGATTCTAGATATCAAATACTATAGAGTTAAAAGGCATGAATCAATTTTAGTGCTTGGAGATGAAGGAGAATAATATAAGAAATTGAGAGGAGACTTCTTTGATGTAAGATAAAGCAACAAGGATAGCTCATTTTATCAGATCTCCTAAAGTTATATTTGATTCATGATATTTTTGTCTCAAACAAATGAAGTATGGATTTTTTAATGCTTATATACTTATTATATGCATTGATGAGTGCCATTTGAAAGCAAGATATGGTGGGTAATTATTGACAACAATTAAATGATAGCATGTATCCTTTTTTTCTTATTTTATTGTTACAGTAAAGAAAAAATAAAGCTAGAAAAGGTTTATGGGTTAGCTACTTGATGACATTGGTAGTAGTAACTTATAAGTGTTCATGAGTGATAAAAAAGTACAAATTTAAAATAATAAAAGTATCTTTTATTTTAAATATCACTTAATTTGATGTTAAAATTATCTTATTTATATGTTTTAGGACTTAAAATAATTGTTTGAACTTAAGTATACACACTTTAATAACTATTTTAAAGGAATTTATGAGCCAATATATAAAGGCAATACAAACTCTCATTAAAGATCAGATGAGGAGTATAATTTAATTGTACTCGATGAAGATGTGAAAGGTAAATGAGTAAATTGGAGAGTATGAACAAAGAGGCATATGACTAGTTGAAAAAATTATAGGAAAAAGATGGTGTATGCATGCTTTTAATAGAAGATGTAAGAGTGAATTGCTATCAAACAACATTCCATTGTATTTTAATGCATGCTTAAGAAATGTAAGGGAGAAACTAATTTTGAATTGCTTAGCGATCATATAAAGTAGCAATTATAAAAAGATTCCATTAGAAGAAGCAATGTATGACTGAATATAATGGTAATATAATTCCTAACATTCTATCAGAGTTGGAGAAGATAAAAAAGAAAAGGTTACTAGCTATTTGACACATTTTATGGGAAATAGGAAATTTGAAGTTAAACACTACATGAATGAACCTCATGTAGCTGGAGTTAGAAAAAAGGATTACACTTTTGGAAAATGGGACTTGAATTTAATCCCTTGTAGTTATTTGATTCATCAATCATTTTAGAGAGAGGAGATCTAGTTTTATATGTATATAAGTACTTCACTAAGCAGACATATATAAGGTGTTATTGGAAAAGCGTACCCAAAAATATATGAATAGTTTCAGGCAATTCCTAGGGAAGAACATGAACACAATATCAAATTTGCTACATATTAGAAAAGAATAAAAAGGCAAAAAAAAAAGAGACTAAGGAAAGCCTTTTTTTTGAAAAAGGAAAAAGGGAAAAAATTAATAAATAATGAGACTTACATCCCCATAAAGAGATTCATGGGAGTACCCCTCAAAATAAATAAGAGCACATCAAATTTACCTAAAAAGTTTTTATTTTGTAAATAGTACACAAATTAGATGTTTAAAGAGAAAAGGAAATTGGATATGCAATTTGGTGCAAAGTTGTTCAGTAAAGTAAGCTCTCTAGTCCTATTGATAACTTCATTGATAAGTGATTTAGTTGTTTTGCATTTGTACTCAAACCTCCTAGCATTCATTTTCCTTCTAGAGTGTTTGCACACATATTTCGATAACCAATAAGTAGATCTACGTATCAGTTTTAGGAAAAGAGACTTGTATAGCTAGCCAATGAATAATGTTAGAGATATAGTTATCTGAACCAATCCAGAAGCATGATTGTTTCACAAATTCCTTAATGTAACTTATTAGTTGAGCACATGAAGAATAGATAATTTCTGGTTTCATCTTGTGTTGAACATAGAGAACAACTTCTATTTATGTCAAGGTAAGAAATTTTATCAACAGTGTTGAGCTTATTCCTGACAATAAGATAGATAAGAAAAGAAACCTTTAGGGGGAGGACTTTGTGCCAAATGATTCTAATCCAATTGAATTTAGGATTCCTCATTTTGATCATATCCATAGTAAGCTTGTTTGATAGTCTAGAAGTTGGATAATTCTTCCAATAAAAGGTATCTAATTTTGATGAATTTGGAGAATATTGTGGTTGTAGATGAATAAGGTTAGCAGGGAACCTCCAAAAGTTACCATCAATGAATGTTCTGAGCTTGGTATGAAGGGGAAAAAGAGAGATCATTGATGAGGCTGGATCCTGAATAAAAGAACCTGAACCTGACCAATTGTCAAACCATAGAGTTATCCCATTGCTAACTTTGCAAGTAACATCATCTTGAACTAAGTTCCTAAAGTGCTATAGCTAATTTAAGAAGTAAGAGTTTGAAGGACTCTTCTTCATCTCCCAAATATATATACCTTTGAGAAAGTAGGAATGGATCCACCTAATCTGTAATGATCTTTTGTCTTTAAGCATCCACCAAAGCCTCTTAAGGATGAGAGCTTGGTTAAATAGTTTTACTAAGTGTTTAACACCCCCCATCCTTAGGGCAACATATATTTGTCCACTTAACCTTGACTGCCACTTTGTTTCCATTTGAATGATTCCATAGGAAATTCTTGAATAATCTTTTCACTGTCTTGATTACACCTTTGAATAAAAAGATATGCAAACTTTAGTAAATGGGTAATGAATTGAGCACTGAGTTAATAAGTTGTATCTTCCCCTCATAAGATAAGCATTTGTTTACCCATGAATTAATCTTTTTCTGAAATTGTTCAATGAGTGGAATGCATTCAAGGTAGCTTAACCTCTTAGTCAAAGTTGACAGCCCCAAACAAAGCAATGGTGGAGACTTCATTGACATGCCGGTGATAAAAGCAATTCATTATTCTATAGAGAAAGAAGCTTTGGAGATGATGAAATGAATTTTGTTGAATTTGACCTACAATCCAGATAATACTTTTGAATCCATCTATAACCTTCATAAAGCTTTGTATTGAATCAGGTTTGGCATTGCATAAAAGAAGAAGGTCATCTGCAAAAGATAGATTTGTTAGTCCAATTTTCTTGTATCTTGCATGGAATTTGAATTTGGGATTAACTTGCACTTCAAGCTTGATAATGGACTTTATAATTTCCATACAAAGTATGAACAGATAGGTAGAGAGAGGTCCCCTTGCCTATGTCTTTTGGTTGTCAAGAAATAAGTAGATAGGCCCCTATAGATTAATACTGAAAAGCTAGCAGTCGATATGCATTCTTTTAGCCAATTGATGAATCAAATTGGGAATTCATAAGCCTCTAGTACCTTTAAAAGGAAGCTTTAACTAACACTATCAAATTCTTTGAAGAAATTAACTTTGATTATACAATTAGGGGAAGCTTTTGATCTAGAATTTAACAGTTCTTATACAATGAGAAGGTGTTCACCAATTTGTCTATTGCATATGAAAGAACTTTGGTTGCCATTGATGAGTAGAGTGAGTACCTTCTTCAATCTAAAAGCAAGTATATTGGAGATGATTTTCTATAAGAAATTGGTACAAGTAATGGGCATGAAATCACTAAAAGAAGAAGGATGAGTTTAAGAAGGATGAGTTCTTTTAGGAATTAAGCATAGGAATGTTCTCTTTTTTCCCTTAAGAGTTTTCTATCAATGAAAAGTTCATAAACAGCCCGTTTAATATAATTCCCTATGATATTCCAAGATTTTTGGAAAAAGATCCATTTAGCTTGTCTAGTCCAGGAGCTTTCATAACATCCATCTTGAAAATAATATCTTCAATTTCTTTTTCTTCTATAGGTTTAGTTAGCAGTATACAATCCTTTGGAGTGATCTTTTTTGTGATAATACCTACAAGGTTAGTACAATGGCTACTTTCTGAACTGGGAGTGTCAAGCAAGGAGGAGAAGGACCTAATAGCTTCTAATTAGATATCATTCATATTTTGTAGCTAAGATCACATAAGGGTGGTAATTGAGCTAATCTTGTTTTGATTTCTTTTAGCTAAGATGGTGTTAAAGAAAATTTTGGTACACTTGTCACCATCCTTGAGTCAATTGACTCTTGCTTTTTGCAGGAGTAGGGAGGAGTGATTGCTGACTGCCCTTATATAATTAGATAAAGCAAGTTGTTCCCTGAAAAGAAGAATATAGTCTTGTGGAGAGATTGTATAAAGCTTATGTATATCTGCTAGCTCATTGCTTGATTTCATTAAAATATGATCAGTACTGGAGCCTCTTAAACAATTGAGAAGTTTGAGTTATTTTTTGATACACTTTAGTTTTTGAACACAAGTAAATTGTTTATTAACCTTATATATACAATCAGCTCCTTTTTTGCAAGCATCCATAAAACCAGGCTCATTAACCAAAAAGTTATTGAATCTAAAAGGAAAAAAATTGTAGACTTTTGAAATAGCTCTTCGATTATGATTGGAGTATGGTTTGAGAATAATGGATCTTTGAAATTTGCAATTCTGTTAAGGAATTGAACTAACCAGCTAGTATTAACAAGATCTCTATCTAATTTCTTCTTTATGAATTAGGTAGAGCTTTGTTTGTTGGACTAGGAGAACTGATGTCCAATCTGCTTCAGATCAGTAACTACTAGTTGCTCGACACATTCTTTGAGATCAACAAAAAATTTTAAAGTTTTCAGTTGCCTTGAGCTTCTGATTTGTCTATTGTTGAATTGAATTCATCATATAATAACTAAGGTGTATCAATGTTTCTGCAAAAAATGATTAGGTTATTCCATAAATCCTTCCTCTGAAAACTGAAGTTACTAGCATATATTAAGGAGATGAATATATCTATTTTCTCTTCCAAGAAATGTAGTTTGAAATGCATGACCTGATCTGTTGTGTTGACAAAATCTACATGAGTAGCTTCCTCCCTATAACAAATAATAATTCCCCCACAGTTGTGGTGAGAATGGTTGGAGAGCATTTTCCAATAAGACCCAAAATGTTTAGTTTACAAAAATTTTCAAACTTTATTTTTATTTCAAGTAATCCTACGATTATAGGCTTTTCCCTTAAGACAAAATCCCTTAAAGTAACTTGCCTAATAGGGGTAATTTAATCCTCTAACATTCCAAACTATTATTGACATATTAATACCTACTTTTGGAGCCTTTACCCTTACTTTTTTGGGATCTTCTTCTTTCCACTGTAGTGAATTGTTCTTTGGTTTCTTCATATCTGATTTCTATACCATTTGATATTATGAGTTTAGAAGGAGGGGTGTTATCATAATTTAGGGCTGCAATACCGATATGACTTGTGGCATTGGCATTGACTAAGGAAAGTTGGTGGTGATAAAGGATAATCTATCAATAAGAACTGAGGACATATCACTTGCATAAAATATACAAATATTGGACATAATTTTAAAACATTTAAAATGCCATTCATTAGATAACTTGATATGATTCACTCTCAATATTCAATGATGGTAAGCTTTCTCTTCCATTCTCCTGGAATCATATTATGTATATAAATGATAACATCTTTAGTATTTTAGGAAGGGTAAAATGCATATGTTTTCCCAGGAAAGTATAGTAGTCAATGGAACTCATGATAGGGTTAAGGCATCAATTCAATACACTGTAACAAAGAGCAAAGTAACCAATAATCAAGTTAAAATATCTATGATTTCAACAAGGTAAATAACATAAAAGGGAGTTGGACCAGCTAAAAAGGTAAGAAATAAAGCCAAATTGAAAACTTTTGGACCTGAAGGTAAACCACCTAGTTTGTTTTATTGATATTTGTCTTTTGTATATAACATAAAGTCAACGTACCCAATGCACAAGGCTCCCCACTTTGCGGGAGTCTGAGGAGGATCATAATTTACATTACCTTCCGTTTGTATTTCTACAAAGAGGCTAGTTTTGTGACTTGAACCTATGACTTTATTATCAAAAAGGAGCAACTTTAACAATAGTATATGATCCCATATTCAATGTGTTTATGACCTTATAGATAGTCCTATGTTTAATGTCTTTTGTATTTTTGACCTTATGGACAACCTTATTTATAGTGTCTTTTATACTTATAACCTTATAAATAACCTCATGTGTAACATTTCTTTTGTATATATGACCATATTGCAGCACACATATGAAATGGCTTATGTTTAGGCAATATCATTAACATTATAGTATAATGTCTCTTTTTTTTGTCTAATATATGGTTAGATCCATTTACAATGCTGCTTTAGTTTGGAATAAATTTTTTTAATCTATATTTGAAATTTTACAATTATATGCTTTTACTGAATTTGAATAACTAATTACACATAGCACATATGATCATTACACTATTATATACATATTTAAAAAGTAATTGGTTCATTTTCATTAATTTGAAATAAGGTCCATACACTTACTATCTATTACAGCTACTTATATAAATAATCCATACATCTTCATTTTCATTACCTATATATATATATTCGAATGCTTGCACTAGGCATGATCTAAGACAAGATCATCAACCCTCTTACCCAAATAAGTTTCCTATCATGTCCTTTATGTTCATTGGAAACCATTAACATATTCTTTTCCCTTAATTCATTTATGACATCTACACTTTCTAGAGTATACCTTTTTTTATAACAACAAACAAAATTTAACATTATTTTCACTATCATAAATAACAAAATAGTTGTCAGTTTACTAAAAATGCTCTTTTATTAAAATTAGTTGACCTATGTACATAGTTTACCTTATACATTCGTAAAAGAGTCTAGTCCAAATTTATGATATTTATGGATACACTGTTTCACACTTCAAGATGTGGATGTAGATGACTCTATAGACCAATACTCAACAACCCAATATTCGGTACCTATGGTAATAGTCTCCAAGAAAAAAAACTAATTCTTTTTAATGTTTAAAACAATAAAAGAAAATAAAAGGTATCATTAGAGGTATATTCTAATGGGATAAGTTTCAATTTGAATTACATTATCTATAAAGATTAAATTCAATAATGCACTTAGAAATTTTAATTACATTTTAAATTGGAGGAGTAAATTCAAGAAATACAAAAACAAATTTGTACTTTTTTTTATATATAATTGAATTTCTAAGTTGCCTTTAAATATGGTGTGCGCTTAGCTAGATGGTGGAGTGGAAAACCAAACCAATTGGGGAGCTCCATAAAAACATAATTATGCACTAATGATTAAGTCTTTATATTGGCTTTGATTTGGCCTTATCTTTTTCATATAAATTGAGACATACAATTTCTCTTCCTCTCACTCACAAATAAGATTCCCTGAGCATTTTCCAACAAAGCTACTATAAGTTAATTTTTTCCCTACCACTAATACTCCAAAAAAGTATTATAATGTAATTAGATTTATAAAGATATAATAGAACCAGTTTATAGTCCTATAAATTGGGCCAATTGTGAAAAAGAACATCATTTTGATATAATGATGTAAAATCAGTTAGTTACATTAATGTTTAAATGCAAATCCCAACTGATCCTTTTAAGAAAATTATTTCTAAATTAGAATCTATTATGTGGTTAGATGTCCTATGCATAAAGAAATATATTTATTTACATATATATGCATTTTATATAAAAAAAGAGTATGCTTCAAGGTTCATATAATGTTTGCCTTAAATAGAATAAGAAGTTTAATGATATGTTATATTTAATAACTTTTTGCGAGGAAACATTACTAAATAAATGGCAGAGAAATGTTAAAACTCATATACCACTGTTGAATCTACAATTCAAACTAACCATTACTTCTTGATTAAAACTCAACTAACCCAAAACTTGTACGATTTCCAACCAAAATAATTAGAATAAAAGTATTTCAATAAAAAGAAGAATTTACCAGCTAATAAGTAGGAGGAGGGGAGCAACAATTAAAATAACAAACCTAACATGGAATTTCTTTGAAAATGACATAAAAATCCCTAAATTGAAACCCTAACACCCCAACAAATTGAAACTATATTTTGTATGAATATGGGGAACAATTTATATTTATTTATTGAACATACCTTCAATGTTCCTATTAGAAATGTTGGGCTAATGCCTCCATTACTAGATAATCTTCCAAACCTAAGAGGACTACAAAGCCATTGAAAGTAGAATGGAAGTTGAGAGCTACTATAGGCATCGTCATTATATGGTGTCATGTATATGTACACCATGATGTCAGAACCACACATTATTGTGTGTTATTGTTAATATCATATGACACTGTGTTTTATATGGTACAACTAAGATAGTTATTGTTCAACGTAACACAAATAACTTAGACACTATCATTTCGCCATTTTTTTAGGTTTCCGAATAGAGAATTATGTCAAGGGTTACTAGTGATCCAAAAACATAAGTTTAGTAGAGAAAATGATGATTTTAAAAAATCAAGGACTAAAATGAAGAAGATCTAAACCACAAGGTGGTCTACTATAACTAGCATAAAATTATTTATTTATATTTTAACTATACTCAATTAAATGTTATCTATAAATTTCACAAATCAAGGAGGATTTTAAAAGAAATAATTTGTCAATTCATTTATAATGTGATATATGGCGTTTAAATTAATACCATGAACTATGAAGTACTCCTAATGCCTATAAATATAGTAGTTTAAGTCATTTTAAAGGAAAGAAGTATATTCTACCTAAGAAGTATCTCATAATTCTGTTACAACTCCAGAAGCTCTTTCAAAGTTTAATATACCTTGAAGTTTTTCCAATTCTGTAAAGAGAAATACCAAAGCTATAGAAAACATATTAATATTCATATGAGAACTATTTAAGTAAACCTCACGGATACAAGCAAGATGGATGAAGCTTTTATGATGCTTATTATTCCCATATTATTTTTAGAACAATTAAACTCTTTGGTTAATCTAGTAAAGTTTCTTCTTTAGCCAAGTGTCTTTTAGTTTCATGGTAAGTGAAAATTTCATATATTTTAGTCCTTTTACATTATTTTTTTAGATGTTTAAATTTTATTTGAGCTTGTTAGAAGTTATTTTATGAGTTTGGTGTACTAAAGAGACTTTATAAATTAATTATAGAAGAAAAATAAGAAATTATAACATTTGATATCTCAAACTTGTGTTGATTAAGGAATTAAATAAAACTTTCATTTTTTAGGTCCCAAAAACCCCTAGCCTTACATAATTTCAAGATTATAGACCAATAGCCTATTGTAACACAATATACAAGATGATTTCAAACATTTTAGATTCAACACTAAAAGTTTTTCTAGGACATCATAAATCACTCTCAATGTAAATTCATTCCAGGAAGAAGTATTGGAGATAATTTCTTGATATCTTAAGAATTATTCATATCATTTCAAAAAATCAATTTGAAGCAGCACATTAAAGATTGAATTTTGCAATGCATTTGATACCATTAGTTGGAACTTCATCTATCATGTTATGAAACTTTTAGTTTAATAGGGTGTAGGCCAAGATTGGACCAAAGAATCAGACTCCTAATGAATTCACCACTTTCATCATTTTGTAATGTTTTCTTTAATTTGCTTTTGCTAGTTTATCTTCATTTTATTTTCTTGTTTGATAAACTAACCAACCCACCCTCGCATAACTTAAACACCGTTTAATTTCATTTCAAAAGCTTCACACATACTCTTTGTGAGATTAACCTAGACTCACCACTGTTATAGTAGTAGGTCTAGTTTATTTTGTGTAATGTTACGACACGCTACCAGTCATCTAAGTAGTTTTTTAAGTTGCAGTGACCTTGAGCTTTGGTAGATTAGAGGATTGAATTGAAGTCACCACATAATAACCACGGGTTGTTATTGCTATTGCAAAAAATGCATAGGCCATTTCATAGGCTTCTTCATTGAAAACCATAATTGCATGTAAATGAAGGATACAATTAGCTCAACATTTGCCTACAAGAGAAGCAAGTGCAGGTGCATTACTTATTCATTGGAACCCAGCAAATTGACCTTGAGCTCATCTTTATTATAGTAGATAGTTATTTTGCCAAAAGCATGACTTGAATGGTTCGAAAGCAAGCTCCATTGAGGACCCAAAATGTGAAGCTTGTAGAGGTTTTTAGCTTTTATTTTAGTTTCAAGTAAGGCAACAAGTAGAGGATTTTTTAGAAGAACAATATCACGTGAAGTTAAAAGTTTTGAGGGACAATTATTCACTCACATTCCATTTAAGGATGGACATAATTAGGTGGATAGACCAGTGAGGCATTACCCTTTGCTTATTTTCGACCTTCTCCTATTCATTGCTTGAAATAGTTCATATTGGACTTCTTCCTAAAGGCAGCGACATCAGCTAAGGTACTAACATTAAGAGATTCAATGAGAGGTGGAAACACTGGGGTCTTAGGTTCAGTCATAGGGGAGGTAAGTATAGTTATTTCAGGATCGATATATTTAATCAAAGGAATCTCTTGACAGAAAGGAGTTACAGAGAAAACAGCTTGGGAATTACTCGTACCCTGGGTTAAAGGAAGGACACATTTAGGATTAGGCATAGTAGGTGTTTCCAATTGCTCAATTGCAGCTGTTGTATCATTAGGATCATTATGAGCAGTCTCGACCTGCTACTCAACTTCATCAATTCCCAGTAGTTCTAAATAATTCCCAGTTTTGAAGAATTTACATATGGCTTGCCAAATTTTCTCTTGTGGTTTGGATGGTGGTTTCTAGTGGTAGGATATAGCGATGGTGTCTTCCCATAACTTATTATCAACTCCTAGCCTTATAACATGAATCTCATCAGGAAGCCCCTTGGATAACTCTATACTGACATAGATTTGGGCATAGTCGATTCACTGCTTCTTTATAGTGTTTTCATCCATGCATAACAGTTTCTTGTTGTCACTTACTAGCGAGCCTAGCCCCTTACTGGTCCAATATTCAAGGGGAACATTATGAAAATTGATCCAAAGGGGAACACTCTAAACTTTGATGGTTTCAAGCCTTAAACTAGGTTGCCAAGGTTGTAAGAATATTGGTTAGTTTTCAAGGTGCCATAGACCATCCTCTAGGAGCTTATGAGCTTCAGTGATTGAAGAGAAAGCAAATAATATGAGGTTATGTTCATAGAGTAACACATCTGACATACCTTTATTTTTCCATACCTTGGTGGCCCAATGTTAGATGAGAGGGAAAGTTGGTCTTTGGTCAAAGAAAAATCCAACTATGGTTGATTCCCAGCTCCCAGCTCCCTCTTGGAGAGTTTCTATTTTAGGACAAACAACAAGTTTTTCATCAAGCTCTTGTGGTCGTTGGTAGGTGAAAAACAAGGTAAGTTGGTCCCCGACTATTTATTTCTAAGTTTTCTAAAGTAGGGGTGCCGAAGATGGTGGAGGGAAAGGTGAATGTGGAGTGGAGGGAGCAGTTGTAGGGGTAAAGGTGGAAAGTTAGAAGCATGGAGGGAAGGACTGGTTGATATATTGCTAGAAATGGCATGAAGCAAGGGAACTATAGAAAAAGAAAAAAAGGACAGCTGGAAAAAAAGGTAAGAGGGAGAGGCAGGAAAAGAGAGATAGAGTGGGATGTACAAGAATGCCCCTGGCAGCAAACCAGAAGCAATCTAGGAGAGGAGAGGAGGGGGAGATGGGAAATGGAGAGCTGGTGAAGAAAAGAGGCTGGTGATGGCTAAGGATGACTACAAGAGACTATTCAGGGGCTGAATATACCGATGAATGCTTCTTAGGTTAGAGAGAAGTCTCTCTAATATGTAGTGGCTTGTATGTACTTTGTTGTAGTGAATAAGGACAACCATTTTCAATCATATTTCAAATTCTTTAATTTTATTCATTCTTTAGTCGATTTTATAATAAGTTAATATCGATTAAATCTTTTAAATCTTAAATTTCTTATCTCATCTATTTAACTTCAAGTCCAATTTTTAAAATATTGGTTTAAATTAATATACTAGCTCAACAATTTCAAGTTGGCTGGAGAAGATCCTAAAAACTCTACAAAGAAACATATACACATTAGGCCATTGGATGAAGCATAGTTAGAGACTCAAAAGCAGTTATCCAGGTAAAACGAACGAGAGCAAATAAGTAAAGGATATGTGACGTTGAAATGAACGGGAATTTTTTTCGTCTGCGTGCTTTGTGATCGACATATTTCATTCTTATAACTCTTTCTTTTTTCCTAAATAGTGTACACAACATGCCATTCTATATGTCTTTTAAACTTATCGTTTAACTTTTATTTCTTCCACATTTGGATGCTCTTTCCTTCTCACACATATTGAATTGGCTCCTACCTTGCAATGTTTGGTTCTCGATTTTTTTCTTTAAACGCATAAATATTTTATTTTATCTAAAATTATTTTGATTTAATCCATTGCTATGTTTTTAAATAATAAAGAAAATATTATCTTTTGGTGCGAGTAGGAACAAAATACTATAAATAAAATGTTTTGTTTGAATTGATTTTCATCATACAATACAGAAACAATTTTATAGGTAAATTACCTATACATGATACACATGAAAGTACACAAGATATATATGAATATTTTGTTAGGATTTTAAATTAATTTTAATTTTGATACATAGGGTATGCAATAATATCCTAATAAAATAAATATCTTGTTAGGATTTTAAATTACCTCTAATTTGACACAGTAATTTGACACATAGGGTATACAATAATAACACTCCTTTCAAATTAAAGATGGGATAATAGATGCCAATTTGATTTTATTGAGTAAATTCTAAAAACAATTTGGAAGATGCGCTTTGGTTGGTTGAGGAGATAATAATAAGATGTATAATGCATTGGGTAATATAATGGTGTATAAAGTAGCAATCAATTTCAAATGCATTTTTGATGCTTATGAAAAATGTCATTGTGAAAAATTTGTATAGCACTTCTATTATCACAATAAAACTTAGTAATAGAAGAATGCTTGACATTCATATTAGTTAATAACCACTGTAACCAAAGTAATTCATATGTAGCATTAACAATAGCATGATATTGAAATTTGGTGTTGGACTGAGTAATAATAGTTTGCTTTTTATTATGCCAAGAGGTATGAGAATCACCCAAGAAGAAACAATAACAAGTGGTGAAATGACGATCTATTAGATCACCAACCCAGTCGGCATTAAAATAATTAGATCATATAAAGGAGAAGTTCGTTGAGAAGTGTAATCCATAGAAAAAATTACTTTAATATAACGATGTATCTAAATAATAAAAATGAGATAAGTGAAGAGCAAACATAAATTGACTGACCTAATGAACAATACATAAGATTATAGGTAGAGTAATAGTGAAATAGACAAGACTGCCAACAAGTTATTGGCATAAAGTAGGATCATCACGAGACGACTATCTAAAGGAGTAAGCATAGATATTGTCGGTGATGTTGGCGTGAGAAAGTATATCAAATACATGTTTGACATGAGAGAAATGATAACTTTGAGAAGTATAAGAAACTTCAAAGTTCAAAAAATAGTCGATAGAAGACAAATTCTTTATTTCAAAATGATGACTAAGGTAATATTGTAAATCTAAAATATGAGAAATATCAACGCATGTGATTATCATATCATGATCATAAATTAATAGAAGTACAATGCTCCAAACACGTCATTGAATAATAGTGCAAAAGCATACAAATTAGAAATAAAGTCAAATTGAGTACAGATGGAACTGAATTTTGCAACGGAGTTTGTTTCAATCCATATAAGGTAGTTATTAGAACCTAGAAATTTTATAAGAAAATGATAACCTAAAGGATGATGTATGTAAACCTCTTCCAACAAATAATCACAGAAAAAGACTAGGAACAAAGCTCTAATACCATGTGAGTAGAAACAAAATACTAGGAATGAAATGTTTTGTTTCAATTTATATTCATTTTATAGTATATAAACTATTCATATACATGATATACATGAATATCATGTTAAGCTGACCTTTATTTTAATAAATGAAATATATAATAATAACTTGTTAGGATTTCTGTAATCTGAACCTTAACATTTAGGATAAACAAAAGAACTAATCAACTTTCATATACAACCAATTCTGTTATTAAAACAATTCAGCAATTTACATTGTAGAACTGGTCAGCTACATATGTGAATTCCATAATTCATACTGTTAAACATAAAGGGAGCAGGTTAGAAAAGTACAGCAACTGGAGTAATTTTGTCAAAGACTTTAATTTTGTGTGGGAACCTAACACTCAAAACTATACTTTAGTGTACAAAAAGTTGGTTTTCAGTTATTTGCAGTTGGAAGGTATTAGATACAAATGTTTTAACAACTTTGCACCTTATGGGTATTTAGTCTAACACTACCATTTGGCTTTAATTAGACCAAGTTTCGGTTACGAGTATTAGTCATTTTATCAGATGTTCAGTCTAAGAATCAAATGAGTGCTGTTTGGGTTGGGCTTTTAAGTAACTCAAATTTAATCTAAAGATCACCCTACTGCACAATTTGAACTTAAATCCCAACAAAGCACAAAATCATCAGGTTGGCTTATATGGATTTAGTGGATATAATGATCTAATTAATAATTATAACCTTTTTTGTTTCCCTTCGTTTACCATATATATATATATAAATCAAGACTATAATGCTTGTCAAATTGTTTTGAAAGTAGAGTTGGCTTGACGAGTTGTGTTATATATTAATCGCCCAGTTTTCTGTTAGGAGGTAATCAATTATGAAGTTTGTTATATCTACTTAGGTGATAGTTCACTTGATAAATCACAATAATGTAAGCGAAATTTTTGGCAAGAAATCAAGTTTTTAATAAATTAAATTTTGGTTATTTTTTTTAATAATTAACCCAAAATTTAAAGTTGTTATTTGAAGGTAGAATGAAATCGGAAATGTTAAACCGTGAACAGAGACAAGGTTGCTACTCTATCTATAAGGAATTGTTTCTCCCCTCCTTCTCAACCATCAAGTCGTATTCCTTACGGTGAAAGGGAAATGACTACCTTCATTAGTAGACAATTAATAATGTGCACTTCAGATTTGTACCATTTGATACATAGATATCTTTTGATTTAAGGTTGTTGAAGTCAAAAACTGAAGCGTTGGATAAGGATTCAAATATTATTTTAACTTAAATAGTCAGAACCTACGATGCCTCCTATAAATTCATATGTTGTTTTCGTATGTCTAGGAATGTTAAACGAATGAATGTGAAAGAGAAAAATGTATAATTGATACTATTCGGATTATTGTGTGATTCAAAATTTGAGAAATATGTAACATGTATCATTTTTCAGATTGTTTCGATGAATGATAGAAATAGATATTACTTCAAAGATAAAAAAATGTAATTTTTTTTATTAAAGAAAACACAAAACACTACAGATTACAAAGTTAGTCTGGAACACTGCTCCCCGACATATCCTCAAAGAGGATACGTTGACATTTGAGAGACGCAGTAGTAAAAAAAGGTAACACCAACATCGGAAAGAATAGCCTGAGTAGCAAGTCAGTCAGAACAAGTGTTGCTTTCTCGGTAGACATGACGATGAGCAACCGTTCAGTTATTTGTGAAAAGTTTGTGGATACCTTGGATTATGGGGAGTAGCACCATGGATCGACTGGCGGAGGAAGATAGTAGTTGGTGTACTGCGAGAGAGTCTACTCCCAGTTCTAGTCGATGAAAGCCCAATCTCCAAGCAAGCGAGAGGTCAGTAAAGACTCCCCAAAGTTCGGCAGTCAGTGGAGTACACTATTCGAGCTTCTTGGTGAAGCCTCTTAGTTAGTTGCCATCGTTATCTCGTAGTAAGTCCCTTGTTGAAGCTGAGAATTAGGAGTCATTACTAGGTCCATCTGTGATTAAATTGACCCATACAGAAAGTGTGGTTTGCGGAATTACTTACGAAGTATCTAAACTATAAAAGGGAACTTTTAAGCCGGAACTTGTTCTTAACCAAACGGAAAGTGGAAGTGAGAGTACTTATCACCGACAGAAGGGGCTTAAAGTTTCCATCCAATCTCGAAAGGCTTCAAGATCCTCCCTGCCCCAGCTAAAACGCGTTTTAAGTTTTGGTTTATCCTATGATCGAGAAAAAGAAAAACCGAATCTGAGCTGAAGGCGCTTCCTCTCTCTTCTTAATTGAAGTTTTTCTACCAAGTCGTTACTCCTTAGGCGGCAAAAAGGTTGTCACACTTCCCTAGAAGCCAGGCTACCTGGTACAAACTTGAAAGTCAAAATTCAAGAGTGGCGTTGAAAGACTGAAACAGAGGCCATGTGGAACTAGATACAGTTGGGTGTAATGTTTGGAGAGACGCGTGGGATTCATTGGGTTCACCTGGTGGCAATATAGGCACTTTCCTTCCCTTCATCAATCTAACGGTCAAAACTTTAGGAACCTACCATGCATCGCCCTTGTGTGGATTGCTAGGTTCGGTTATTCCAAAAAAAAGAGAAGAAAAAAGTTACCCTCCCAGTCCCAGGGCTGTCAAACGAGAAAGGTGGTTCTTGTTATCCCTCTATGACTTTTATCAAATTTGACTCTTTTGTTTTTCTCCAATAAAACATTACAATCATAAAATGTAGGTGTCAAAAACCTTTTGCCAATCCAGCAAAGTATGCCTTTTTTAAAATATAAATGTCCAACTTTTTTTATTTATCAAGATGGAATTTTAGATACACATAAAATTTATAAACCCTATTCAAATGAACGATTAAGGTGGTTATTTTCTACAACATTCGTAAACTTACTGGTCTAAATAAACACATCGATAGAGACATGCAACTACCTTAGTGAAAGGTTTTTCAATGTTGAATTGACACTTCATCATCATTAAGACGTGCAATTACAAAGGTGAACTGCCTTTGTTATACACGACGCCACAGTACGCTAATAATACTTTATGCCAAAATGTCAACAACCCACCACCATGACTAATCTTCTTCTCCTCCTAACTGTAAGTCAATCCTCCATCACTCTATACTTAGCATTATATTCATTACTATATATCTCTCACTCTTGCCTTCTTTATTTTCTCGTGTTACTTCATTTACACGCTCCTTAGGAACTTGCCTCTATATCGCTCTTTGTTCGACGGCCTGGAAAGTAAAGAAAAAATTTCCATGAGGAAGCCAGGTGGGTGCGAGAAAAAAATGGTAAACAAAGGAGCTTGGAGTAAGCAAGAAGATCAGAAACTAATCGATTATGTTCGTGAACATGGCAAAGGTTGCTGGAGCTCACTTCCTCAGGCTGCAGGTATATTATATATATACACATGATACCCGCGATTCGTCCATTGTATAAAAACTTCATTACCATGTAATTACCAGAAACATGTACTTACTTTTATCAATTCCGCACTTCGCATTTGTGCGTATATATACAGGGCTGCTTCGATGTGGGAAAAGTTGCAGATTGAGATGGGTGAATTATTTACGGCCAAACCTTAAAAGGGGTAACTTTGATGAAGATGAAGAGGAACTTATCGTCAAGCTGCATGCACTTCTTGGAAACAGGTATATATGTTCAACTTCTTCATTTTGCAGAAGCATTTATAACTGCATATAATAACAAATGACCACGTTATCCAGGGATCCACTCAGAAAAATCCCAAATTCCCATTTTTGTTTTTCTCATTCCAATGCATGTAATATGGGATGTATTAATAACATAGTTTCTGTTCTCATCTTTATTTCCCACCCACTAAATCTATGCAGAACGGTAGCCACAGGTACCATCGAGATTTTGTTCTTAATTTTATAGAAAAAATTGTAAGCGTGACACGTAAAGCACCCTACCTTTCATATAAAATTAGGATAAGCCATTAAGGTTCTGATTGTAACTAGGAAATCAATCTCAAAATTTTTTTTTTTTTACAGGTTTTATTGATCTATTTTAATAATTTGGCATTATATCTTCAACCATTCAATGCTAATTTTAATTGTAACAACGACTTAGGTGGTCACTCATAGCTGGAAGATTGCCAGGACGGACGGACAATGAAGTAAAGAATTATTGGAATACACATATGAGGAGAAAACTATTACAGATGGGCATAGACCCCAACAATCACCGCATGCACCAATTTGGTGATAGAAAATGTCATATTGTTAGCTCCAGTGAAGAGAGTGTTTCGTGCCTGGAATCCACAAGTGGTTCTGAAAATAGTAAGATTTGCACTTTGCCTGATCTTAATCTTGATGTTACCACGGAGTTGCCAGTTATTGAACACAAGCAGCTACATGTTGATCACCCACCAACTCGACTTCTATTTGGAAAATTGCTCTATTAGTTGACAGGTTGTTTCCTTGTAATTTCCTCGTTCTAAGACAAGTTAAACTATCAAGACGTGCAAAAAGCACAGTTTATGAATCATGTTTAACTTTTTTTCCAAATTAGTTGCATGTTGTAGATTGGATAGGATTACAGTTGTTATAGGAAAGATCGCCAATCTAGGGGGGAAAAAAAATAGGTTCAGTGATAAAAGTACATTCATGTCTAGAACTATTTCGTGTACAACATCCTACCCATGCAACGAAAGGATTAATTACCCAAAGTAGGACAAAGGAAAAAAGTTAGTACTCGGCCTAAGTTATAAGAGTTTAGGAATGGATCTGCCCCCGATTGTATTGTATGTATGTCTAAAACAGCATGGATGAGAACTTCAATTCCAAAAGCAGTTAAACTTGTTGACGCCGCTCAAGTCCAACAAACGCAGAGAATTGAAAAAAAAGAACAATTAATATAGAGAGGCAAACACAAGTACTTATGACATTCACTTCGATGCTGCATGAATAAAGTTTTAAAATAGAGAGCTTGTTAGAGAGTTTACACCCTTACTAAGCTAATACATGATATGAGCCTCCTTTCTTTAACATCTGCATTTAAGATAAATTGGTTTTGAAAAAAGTTGAGCCCAGTTAAGGTCATTGGTTTAGCATTTTATTTTCTTCAATTCCCCAACTCTCAAACTTGATATTGGCAATCTCGGAAAATTTTTTTTTTTGGTTGTTTAATAAATTCCATTTTTTGGTTTTAGAAAACATATAAAGGATTATTAAATTTGTCAAAAAGTAAAGTGTATCCTTGGTACTTACTTAGCCTTTGATTGCTAATCAAAACACAAAGGATGATTTAAGGATGTTATTAAGGAATCAAACTAGTCTCAATATAAGTATTTTCAAATTGCTTACCTCAAAGACACGTGTAAGATTTATTTGTAAAGCTACTAAAGTTACGACTCACCCAAATAAGTTTATCCTCTTTATTGGGATTAGGGCTGTGACTTGGTAGATTTTTGATAATATTAGAATAAATAACTTGTATATTAGATCTCGATTTTGTAGATTGTACAGTGCAATGTCCTAAGTAGAGCAAGAGCTGTCTGTGGGGTTCATGATAATTATTTCATGTGAAAGTAATTCTCTCTCGTATTATTGATACTGTTCCGAGAGTGCCAAGCAGTGCGCAAAGCTGGAGTATGGAATCCCTCGATCATGAGGGTCACCTGGCCAAGAAGGGCAGGACGCGTAAGTGCGACGAGGGACCTCCCCAGCCGAAGGCGTCTTACACCGAGACCGTCACAGGGGGCACCACGGCTGCTGTTGCAGCCGAGAATGATGGATGGCCAGAGGATGCTCCAGTAGAAGTCGAAGAAGGCGACATCATGCTGGTTGCGGGAGAACGGGGGGGGGGGGTCTTCTCCTATCCCAGAATTTGAAATCTAAGTTGGATAAACAATGGAAGCTTGCCGTGATAGTGAAGCTACTAGGCCGAAGAGTCGGCTATAATGTTCTCGTTACCCGCTTGAAGAATCTTTGGAAACTACAAGGACCCATGAAAATTGTGGACCTCGACCATGATTTTTTCCTGGTTAAATTCCAAGAGGAAGGGGACTATCTTCACGTGCTTACAGATGGTCCTTGGGTGGTGTTTGGGCAAGTGCTAGCAGTCCAGCGATGGCTTCCATCGTTCCGGCCGTCCCTAGCAAAGATCACCTGTTCAGTTGTTTGGATCTGGATTCCCAATCTTTCGATTGCCCGCTACCATCCGACTATACTTACCGAGCTGGGGATTCTTGTGGGCAACACTGTGAGGATAGATGAGGCTACGTTGCAAGCTCAACGTGGGAGGTTTGCCAGAATTGTCGTGGATGTCGATTTAAATGCTCCACTGAAACCCAGTGTCGACCTTGATGGTGAAACGCTGCTGATACTGTACGAAGGCCTTCCGCAAGTGTGTTACACGTGCGGTATAGTGGGACATTCTCCTCTTGAATGTCCACGTAAACCAGATGAGTCCGGTGATGCTCCAAAGACGAAAGACAATGATGGAGTAGGTGGAACCGAAACCAAGGAGACGATGGAGGAGACTCGAGGGCATCATGGGGAAGGGACTGGTAACGGCTATGGGTCGTGGACCAACGTACAGAAGCAACGCTCGCGTCCAGTGAAGGGACAGGTCCAGACGCATGACAGCAAATCGCGCGGGGAAACTTCAGGAAGTAGCTCGAGATTTGCTGCGTTAATTAACGTAGACACTGGTGAGGAAGGGACGTCTGGGCCCACCACATAGCCAAGGCACGAAACTGCTCCAATTGGTCTTGGAAAAAGGATTGGCCTGTCCAATTGTAATGGAACTGGACTGCCTCTAAAAATGTCAGGGGCGTGGATTATAGTTGAAAAATCACAGAGTGCCAAGACGGGGTCTAAAGGAAAAGCTGTTATGGGTTCACCGCAGCAGGGGCTAGGCTAGCGGGAGTCAGGAGCAGGCCCTCGCCACGACTTACCAAATTCGCCTCAAACCTTCGTCCATAGATAGGAACCTTGCAGTTGAAATCTCGTCCTATTCTGAAATGATCTACAATACCCAGCTTATAGCGACCCAATTTCAAGGAACAGAGGAGAGACCTCAAAGAATGGAGGGGGTGGAGGAACTCGGGGAAAGAATAGGCTTACTTGACATACCACCCTCGGAATCTCCTGATATCACGATGGACCTAACGGAGTAGGCGGAAACACCGGGACCTAGCCAGACTGAGGCCTTGCCTCCGCCCACCCCAGAAGGGGAGCCCACGCCGGTTCAAGATGGGAGCCTGGGGGTAGATCCAATGTAGGGTACCTTTTCTTCCCTTCCTTTTTGTTATGTCGATTTTATTCTGGAATTGTCAAGGAGTAGGAGGGACTAAGTTCCAGACTATCTTGCGTACTTACATTCGTAATTTCAAACCGGACATTTTGGCTTTAATGGAACCCTGGATTAGTGGGTCCCGGGCCAACGACATTATTCTTTCTCTCGGTTATGATTTTTCTTTTGGAATAGAAGTTGAAGGTTTTTCTGGAGGTATTTGGCTTCTTTGGAAGGAGGCTTCTGATATCTCGGTCGTTATTGCTCATCGGCAGTTTCTTCATACTACCGTCACTTATGCGTCCCATTCTTTCGACTTTACAATAGTTTATGCCAGTCCGCAAATGACTGCACAGTCAAGTCTCTGGCCCATGTTAATATGGGTTGGAGATTTTATGACCAGGCTTTAGATTGTGAGAGGAGATTTCAACGCTAAACTGGAGGTTTTGGAAAAAAAGGGAGGAGCTCCCTCCACCCAGGTGGTGAGTCGACGTTTTCAGGATTGGGTGCATAGGTGTTGACTCCACGATTTAGGGTTCAGTGGCTCTAAATTTACTTGGTGGTAAGGGACGGTCCAAGCTTGCCTTGATCGTGTGTTTGGGTTGTCCGACTGGCATCAGCACTTCCCCAATACTGTCAACCAGCACCTGCCCTTCCTAGGGTCTGATCATCGACCTATGCTTCTTAAATTATTTACGCCCCCACAGCTTTACCACATTGAGCCGCCCTTTCTGTTCCAGAATGCTTGGATCACTCATTCGGGATTTCAGGAGGTGGTGGATGAGTATTGGCACCTAGAGGAGGAGATGATGAGTCGTTCCTTAGCCCAGTTCTCCAAACACCTTTAGCGCTGGAATACGCAAGTGTTTGGGAACATCTTCCACTGGAAAAAGCAGCTGTTAGCCAGGCTGGGCGGTATCCAACGAGCCTTGACGCACGATACTAGGGAGTCACTACTGGCCCTGGAGGATAGGCTGGGCAGTGAGTTATTCCAAGTCCTGAGTGAGGAGGAGCTTTTTGGCACCAAAAAGCCCGATGTGCATGGATTTCCAAAGGCGACCGTAACACAAAGTATTACCATACGATCGCCCTGGCCAAATGGAAAAAATTGCACATTGAACGACTCACTGACTCTATTGGGAATGTTGTTTCAGACCCGAAAAAGCTGAGCCTTCTAGAAAAAAATTACTTTGTCCACCTTTAAACTATGGAGGAAGGGTTTACCTCGACTTTTCTGATCACCGGTGCCTTCCCGCCCCTTCTTGAGGCCCAGGTTCAGGAGCTTACTCTTCCTATCCAGGAAAGTGAAATCAGGGGTGCGATTTTTGCCATGAGTCCGACCAAAGCCACCGGAGTGGATGTGTTTAACGTAGATTTTTACCAGACCCAATGGGGGAAGGTTGGGCCTTCGGTGGTGGATTTCATACAGAAAGTTTTCCGGATGGAACGTTGGGAGCCTGACTTAAATCAAACGCTTCTGGTTCTCATCCCTAAAACCCCTTCGCCGACGCAGGTCTCTCAGTTTCGAACAATCAGCTTTTGCAATGTGTCCTATAAGATTATCGCTAAAGTTGTTGTGAATCGCCTGAAAGCCCACATGGACCATTTAACGGCGGCATATCAATGTAGCTTTATTTCGGGCAGACATATCACGGATAATATTATTATTACCCAAGAGGTGATCCACTCGATGAGGAAGAAGACCAGTAAAACCAGGTACCTGGCCATGAAAGTAGACCTGGAAAAAGCCTATGACAGACTTCGGTGGCAATTTATTCAGGAGACACTGATGGATATTGGGTTTCCAGAACATCTAGTATGGGTCATTATGAAGTGTGTTACGACTACCTCGCTGCAAGTTGTTTGGCAGGGCAATGTTTCAGAGCCTTTTAGGCCGTCGCGTGGTCTCAGACAGGGGGACCCCCTCTCGCCTTATCTTTTTGTTCTCTGCATGGATCGACTAGGCCAGCTCATTTCGGCAGAGGTGGGACGAGGGGCATGGAAATCGATCAAGTTGAGTCGCATGGGACCCCCTCTATCACACCTATTCTTTGCCGTTGATGTCGTTCTTTTTGTGGAAGCGTCCGATTTGCAGATGTAGGTTATAGCTAGAACCTTGGAAACTTTCTGCAAAGCGTCAGAGTAGAAAGTTAGCACGACCAAAACTCATCTTTTTTTCTCGAAGAATGTTTCTCAAGAAACAGCGAGGTGCCTTAGCAACGACCTTTAGGCTAACAATATGAACAATCTGGGAAAGTATCTGGGGGTTCCCTTGATCCATGAGAGAACAAATAGGCACACATATCAATACATCCTCGATCATGCTTAAAAGAAACTTGCTGGCTGGAGCACCAGGATGTTATCCTTAGCAGGCCGGGTTACGTTAACTCAAGCTGTTCTTTCTGCATTGCCACTTTTCACAATGCAAACGGTTCGCCTCTTGCGGTAGCTGTGCGACGACCTAGAGAAAATCATGTGCAATTTTATATGGGGCTCATCGACTGAACACCGTAAAATGCACCTGGTCAACTAGGAGGCTGTGTGTAAGCCTAAAACGGCAGGGGGCTGGGCATTAAGCGCATTCGGTCGACTAATGATGCGATGCTGGCTAAATTAGGGTGGGACCTGATCTCTAAGCCCACTGCCCTGTGGGTCCAAATACTACATGCCAAATATAGACTTGACCCGATTCATTTCCCCGCCACGGTCGCTAGGCCAGGGGCTTCGATCATCTGGCAGGGGATTTTAGCTACCTGACATATTGTCAGAAGGTATTAAATGGGCCCTGGGGAACGGGCGACGCATCTTATTCTGGTGGACAACTGGGTGGACGGATGGGGGCCCCTTATTCAGGTGGTTGCATCTCCAGTTCTTGATACTCTTCGGTTTGCTACGGTTGCAAATCTCACGGATGAAAGGGGTAATTGGCGGTAGAATGAGTTCCAATAATACCTTCCGTCCACGGTGTGTCTGGAGCTGGCGAACTAATGCCCGATTGATGAAAATGTGGGAGAGAACCAAGTACTGTGGGAACCAACCACCCACGGAGGCTTCACCGTGGTGTCAGCTTATGAGTTAATTGAAGGACGACCCACGGCTACCAGGCCCAAGCTGTGGGAGACTATCTGGAAATGGGCAGGCTCCTAATGCATTAAGGGTTCCTTTGGCTCGTCGCTCAGCGTAAGCTCCTGATGAATCAGCAACTTGTGGCCCGACACATTTCCATGGATAGCCGTTGTCATTTCTGTGGGCAAGAAGAGACTACTAGCCACGTGGTGTGAGATTGTCCACGGGTGAAAGCTATCTGGCATAAATTCCCCCCGGAGGTGGTAGATACGGGTTTCTTCCAGCAGGATGGTGAGACGTGGCTGACCTCTAACCTCACAAAACAATTGCAAGTGTAACAGGAAGAGTGGTCCACTATTTTTGGAGTAGCTTGCTGGTTTCTTTGGAAATGGCGGAATGGTAGTTTGTTTGAGCCTGGTTTTGTTTGGCCGGCTGAGGGTACCCCGGCCATTTTGGAGTATGTGGGGTGGATCGGTAGAGCCAGGGCAATGGAACATTGTATGTTTCTTGCTCAAGGCATACCGGTGGGTACTTTTGTGGGGTGGACCAAACCACCTGTCAAGTGGGTCAAGGTCAATTTTGAAGGCGTAGTGAGGCAAGGATACACTCAGGCAACCATTGAAGGCTTGATTAGAGATTGGCAGGGTAATTCGTGTGGGGGGTTCCAGCAGAACCTCGGAAGGGGGTCGCCTGCGGAGGCGGAGCTTTCAGGCGTGTTCTTAGACCTTTTGCTGGCCTGGGACCTGGGTTATCGACAAATTGTGGCCGAAGTGGACTCCTTTGAAGTCATTAATATTCTCTCAGACCCGTCCATTGTTCTGACAGAGTTTTCCTTTTTGGTGACAGGTATTCAGGATTGCAACGAGATTGGGAGGTTCAACTCCAGCATGTCTACCGGGAAAGGAACCAGTGCGCTGATGGCCTCGCCCAACTTGCTGGCTTCTATGCCCGGGCCTTCACATACTTCAGGAGCCTCCATTTGGAGTCCAGGAGCTTCTCCGTAGAGATGCGCAAGGCGCAGTTTACACTAGAGTGCTGATTTAAGTGTTTTGCTTTCCTTGTTTTAAAAAAAAAAGAATAAACTTTAATGTTGTGTGTAGGACAATACCATCTATTACTTTCGATGATATGTTGCACCTTTTCAGTGTCAGGAATGTCTTATCATCAAGGTTTTGGCATTGGGAAGCTTATGAAAGGGCCCATCACATCTCAGTTATCAAATTAAAGCCTAGCGCTCTCTCTATTATCCATTATGCATTTCATATTATAGATTTAACATATGTTGAGGTCATATCCAGGAAGTGTTGGTTTTAGAAGCTTTGTCCCCTTAAGAATTAGGTATGCATCTATTGCACCCATAAGAGTTCTTGATCCATAAATGACTTCCAAATTCTTGTGGCAAAAAAAAGTTCGTTCATAGTTCTAATGTATATGACTCCCAAACCACCACTGCCCTTTAGGAATAATAATTCTATCAACTTGACTTTACATTAAAAGAATCATGCGTGTGAATCTAAAGAAAGTTTATAAGTAACATTTTAATAGCCTTGGTAGTGTTTAATTGGAGAAATAGATGGGACCAATAATAGACTTGGATACTACTAAGGATAGAGGTAATAAGTTGTAGTCTCCTAATAAAGGTGAGGTATCTATTATGCCAAATTCATATTCTTTTATAAGTTACATTAAAGAGTGGCTAACAATCCCTTATAGTGAGTGTTGAGACAATAATAGGGATACCGAGGTATCTTAAAGGTGGTTAAAGCAGCTTAAACCCAAATTTCCTAGTGCCTTCTTTTGCTAACTCAGAGATACCAGGAGAGATAAGAAGGTTGCTCTTACATATGTTGATAAAAAGAAATGGCAACCTTTGGAAAGGCTAAAGAGAATTAATGATGAATTTAACTAAATCCATGTTAACCTTACACTACTAGAAAGATGTCGTCTAGCAACAGAAATTATCGATGGAAAATGTTTGGATTTTGTCGGTAATATAAAATAGCAATGGAATCAATCGACGGATAACGGTGTCGTTAAAATGACTGTAGGTAAATTTACCTATGGACATATTATATATCTGTCGGTAAATATACTGACGGATGGTTGTGCCCGTCGGCAAATTTACGGACGAACTTGTTGTGAACCCTCAGTAAATTTACCTACAGACTTTTCCTTTTCGTCGGAGTATTTTTCAACAGTACCGGTTATTCCATTGGTAAGATTTCCAACGGTTATGATTGACCATTGGTGAGTATACCGATGGTTCAAAAAATCCTAACGGTTAAGTTAGTGATAGTTGGTAATATTACCGATGAAACAAAGAGTAACTGTCAGTAAATATCTTACATTTTACCAATGGTTTATGTTGTTCAGTTGGTAAATATAATGCATTTTATTGGCGAACTTTTATTTTTTGTTGGTAAAGAAAATTCAATTTTTTTTAAATCCAGACATTAAATTTTATTTTATAATCTTATGATTAGTGCACAAGTTCAACAGTTATGAATTATCTATGCATAATATTTTGATTTGTTTATATATTTAATTTGTTTAAACAGAAAGTTGATTGATGATATAAAGTTAAAATT
>JAOQMP010000006.1:27442971-27463053 GCA_027563575.1 Erythroxylum pedicellare
AAGTTAGCCTAAAATAGGTTTTCTTCATAAACGAGTTGACAGTTCGGGTAGTCCCCCTCTGCCCCTTCCATACTAGGACTAGTTGGAACCAATTCAGAAATAGGAGAGGAAGAGATACCTACTTGATTTACAGTAGAAATGTTGGACTCCTCAATGTCTCCATTAAGTTCTTCTTATATTAGTTGATTCTGGTGCAGTGGAGGAGGACTCCCAACTGAGATTGCATCTGTACCTTCTTACTGTGGCATCTGAGGAATATGTTCCTGCTGTTGAAGACATTGCTCCTTGCATTGCTCATTTAAACTCTCTGGTACTCTAATGACCTCCTTACTTTGAGTTGTTTTCTCATAGGTGAGCTCCTGTGGCTTTTGTTATTGAGTTAAAGTGTTTGGTACCTTCTCCAACTCTTGTTATAGAGTAGTCTCGAAGACTCTCTGTATAGGCACCCATTCCTTCTTATGCTCTTGCCGGTCTGGCCTCCATTCATATTCGATCCTGATTTCCTTAAAAATTATTTGCCCCTCCTTACTGTACGTTTCTAATTGGAAGGAAGATGGTCATTTCCTATATAGCTCCAGTTCCACACACATACGAGCATATACTATCCTAGACATCAGTGTTGTTTGCGAATCGATTAAGAGTGGATGTCCCACCACACTTGCTATCCTACCCAACCCTTCAGTATTCCAATATTCGACTGAAATATTGTAAAACCTAGCCCACACTGGAGTATACTTGACTGCTTCTTGTTCCCCTCCATTCAGACACCTCTTTCCTAGAAATAAGGGCTTCCCTTGGATATGCTAAGGACCATTTTCCAACACCGAGTTCAAGCCTATCTTAGAATAAAACTTAAATAAGAAATTGTTTGAGCTAGTTATTAACGTCTTCTTTAGCCCAAACTCTACCCAAGGCTTAGCTAGAGCTCTCTGAACCACTCGATATGCTAGCCTTTTTCCTATGAAAAAACCTATCAAAGCTAACCTGAACTTTGCAACTCCCTTCTTAGCTAACTCTAGAGGAGGGATGACATAGATTTGCTCCTCCTTGATCTCAAGAGGGTAGTAGGTTAATGCATTATCTTCTGAGGTTGCCTCTATAGCTTCTGCGACAACTGCCTTCCAGGAGTTGAAAGTCCCAAATTTTTTAGGAACTAGAGATTAGGAAGATAGAGCAGGTTCATTTTCCTGAGGGTTATTCTCGGGTGGAATTTGGTTGGGGTTGATGGTAGGATTCGATTTCAGAGGAGCATTTATTATCGGGGGGATCTTACAAATTAATTTGATGTTGATTATTTTGTAGCTATCAATGAATTTAGTGATTTGTGATTGTTATGAAGGATTGGACAAGTAGAAAATAGGTTATTTATGAATTTGCATATTTAACTTATGATAAACAAGAAAACTAAGCTAAATAGTTATAACTTTCTCAATTATTTAATTTAAGGTCTAGTCTTTTTCACTAAGTTTATTGCTATCATTTAATTGATATGAAATACTATCATACCCAATCAATTGATGGTAAGATTTGGTTTGAATGTTGAATTTGAATCAATTAATTTAGGAAAACTTAAGACTTATTATAGCTATCCTAATATTTTTATACTAATTGCTTGAATTATGAAAATTATTCTTTTTTAACCAATGATCAATGTTACAATTAGATGAGATAGCTCCTTTGAATCGAAGTTAAATAATCTTCAATTTATCACTTTTATATTTAGTTGATTTATTTTAATTCCTTATTAATTTCATTAAATTAGTTAATTATTCATAAATCACACACTTTTTTTCTTAATTTAAATTAAGATACCAATTTTCAATTTTCTTGAGATTTGACTTGGTTTCACGACTACTGCAAGAAGTTAAAAATTTGAAATTAATTTTGAAGGCTTCGATAACTTAATCAAAATTTTGGTGCTTTTGTTGGGGAAGAATTTATTTTCTCAATTTTTTATATTAGTTTATAGTTAACTTTTAATCTCTTGTCTTGTAAGACAACGCATTGTTTAAGGAAATAGACTAAGCAAGGAAGTGATCATTCACCTCCAAAAGTGAAAGTTGAGATATATTTAACAATTAGTGAAGATTCTAATATTCAAGAAGTTGAAGAAAAGAGGGCAAATCCCAACGCTAAAATGTTAAGGGAGTTAGTGGCACCAAATTTGAATCAATAACCTATATACATATGATTTTTAAATGTTAAATTAGATTTCAAATTAAATTTTCTTTTGATTCACTTACTCTCAATTTTTTAGGGTCTTATAGGTGAAGATCTATATAAACATTTGAAAGAATTTCATATTGTCTACTCTGGAATATTGGTTAAGGTAAAAGATTGGCTATATTATCTTCCCTTTGGCTTAGTGACAACATGAAATGAGATGAAATGGTTGTTCCTGAAAATTCTTTCTTGCATCACGAGCCAATATAAAAAATAATTGCATATAACTACATTAAATAATTGCGTCTTTTGGGAGGGAAAAAAAAGATAGTTTTTATTCATTTTGTTTTAGTTATATGTAGTTTTCATTTGCACTGTTTTTAGGAAACTGGTTTATTGGCTTAAGGGGGAAATGAGTTTTAAAATTCAAGAATACTAAATTTCATAAGGCATGATCAAGCCTTATGTAATTCAATTGTTAAGCATAATCACTTAAAATTCTAGAATGCTAAATCAATGTAGCTTTCTAGAATGAAATTCTTAAAATTCCATAATACTAAATCTCATAAAGTGAGACTACTGTCTTATATGATTTAGCATTTTGGAATAGAATCACCAAAATTCCATAATACTAACATTCATAAGGAGTGATCACGCCTTATAAATGTTAATATTCTAGAATTTTAGGGATTTCATTCCAGAAAGCTAAATCATATCATAACTTGTAAATGTTAATATTCTAAAATTTTAAAGGTTCTATTCCATAAAGCTACATTGTATAAGGCCTTATACATGTTAGTAGTAACTTGTCATTTTTATTTTTTTAATAATAATAATAAAATAAATACATATTTTAAAAATTAAAATTAATAAAAAATAAGTAAAATAAAACCATAAAATTTATTTTATAATTATTTATTATTAATTAATTAAACAAAAAACAAAACAAAACCCTTTTTTTTCAGCATCAAGTCTCCCACTAGCATCATCATCTCCCAAACATAGCAACCCTAATCTAAAGCACCAATGAAGCAGATATAACAACCCCACACACATCCCATGTGTAAGATAAGCACAGTTGACGCATCATTAGACACAGATCTAGCCCAATGCATACAACACTCTCACATTTCAATAAACTAGTGTCCCACAGCAACCTAACTCTGTAATACGTAGTACGAACCTTATTACGTATCCAAGATTAAACATGAAAGGATTAAAAATGAAGGTAAGGCAAAATACCTGATTTCAGTTCCATCTTTGATTCCTATGTCATTTTTAAGCTCTAAACGATTACGAATCTCTTAGGACCTTTATGGAAAGTGTTTCCCAACACGTGGTTTAGGATTTTTCTACAGTTTTCTCAATACGTAAGCTCTCCTAATGAGTCAGAGATTCCTTATGCTTACGATTGATATGAGCAACTATATGAGACCTTAACTTATATATATAGCTTCCATATCGAGCTTCCCCATCATAAGGCCGATATGGGTCCAGTCCATACTAATTGGGATCTATTTTCCACACAGGCTTTGATCCATTGATTTAAATCATTTATTAGGCCACTTTATTATCTTTATCTAGATCAAATTATGTAACTTAACCAATAATTTATTTAAAAACCGAAAAATGCAATTAATAGTTTTCCAACTTTATAGGAAAGGACAAAATTGTCCAACATTCTCCCTTTTGGACAAGCATTAATTGTAGTTTTGACTCTAGCTTAAAAATAGTTTAAAAACTCGATTAAGCCATGCTGCTGTATTAGTCGACTAAGTATAAAAACAAAATATTTGATCCAAAAATAATAAAAGTCCATCATTCTGTCCTACAAGGCTTTCGATACTGAAAAGTATCAAATGCATGTGTCATGTGCGACACAGATCCAATACAATCACGAGTACCTAATACCTTAATAACATAAATGGAAAAATGAATTGTGGAAAACTAGGATGTACCTTTATGATCTAAATTATATCATCTTCATTTGTAGGTCTCGATTCCTCCAACTTTATGCTAAACTGCATTAAAGAAATCCTATTTTCTCTCACTGAATGCTAAACAACATTAAAGAAAACTTGTTTCCTCTCACTAAATGCTAAACTGCATTAGAGAAAACCTTTATATTCTCCAACTTAATGTTAAACTGCATTAGAGAATCTTTTATGAGATTAATTACTTATATCCCCCCATGTCATGTCAAATTCATGGATATCCGTACTAAAACTGCATGCGTCTAAATAACATAGGCACAAGTTCAATCTGTATACATGCCTAATGACCTTTAAATGCTTAAGATTGACACAAATGTTAAGACTCACATGTATTATGACAATATATGATAACATGTATTACTGAGGATAAATGATGATCATCTTTATTGATGAACCATCACATGTCATAACACACCAAAATGTACAAATGTACATGGAGCAAACATAACAATCCTCTAATAATAGTGTCTAAGGACAAAAAAACACCTATATTGTATACTTGTATCACAAACACAAGTGGGCAAAGTCCTTTAGTTAAAGGATCGACTTACAATTCCTCAGTCTTTGAATGCTCCAAACCTTAATGTCACCCTTTGTATCAACATCTTTATAGTCAAATAATTGATTCTTAAATGCTAAGACCTGCAATATTCTTTGTTGTTATTAAACAACAAAACAAGAAGATTATCAGAGTACATACAATTGGGTCTAGCCACTGAATCAACCACAGACAACTCAGAAATCAAGTTTTTGAGCTAAACCGTTTATAAAGCAACCTCATACCATACACTCTACATACATAGTCGAGGAAGTTACCTATGTCTACTTGACAAACTTCTAAGACATTATACCATCTGTAAACTTAAAACTGTAACCTTAAGTGGACTTTCGATCATTCGGGCACATAGCTCAATTTGAATTTGAATTCCCTACGAGTTTTAATTTGTTGACTTTTCTATATGTCAATATGTAATCCTTAATTCCCTTTAGTATCTCATCGCTCATTAGACTGCATTCCAATGGTCTACACCTGGATTAACCATATATTGACTAAACAGTCAATGCAATGTCCTACTTAGTACATAGCCGAGCATACATCAGGCTATCAATCATACTAGATTACCGGAACTTTCCTCATAACCCCTCTCTTTACTTTATTCTTTAGATAATCTACTAAAGATTATCTCTCACTATAAGAGATAGGTGCTACAACAGGTTTACTATTAACTATTTTAAACCTTTGTAACACATACTCAGTGTATGCATTCTATAAGAGGTCTGATGAGTATTGGGATCTGTCCAGATGAATCTGAATACTTAGGAGAGAAGATGCTAAACCAAGGTCCATTATGTCAAAGTTCTTGACTAAAAGTTGCTTAACCTTATACAACATGGTCAAGTAATTTGACATGAGCAATATATCATATCCACATGCAGTAATAGGAAGATAACTTTGCTCCCCTTGATGATATAGTACAAACATCATTTTAACTTTATTTTCGATCAAACTGAAAGAGGTCACAACCTCATCAAATACAAGGTATCACTTTTAAGAGGTTTGATATAAATCATATATTGATTTGCATAATACACAAACCATGTCAGTTCCATCTGGATCCTAGAATCCTTCATATTGTACCATATAGACCACTTTATAAAGGTCTTTACTTGGAAAGAGATTTTGACAGCCATCCTATGTAACTCTATATCATCATGAGCTATAATTGCCTTAATCATTCAAAATGTATCCTATAAGGAGACCAGAGAAAAGGCAACATAAAGTCGACCTTTCTCCTTGAGTAAGCTATTAGGCAATTGAGCGAGCCCATAAATTGCTAAACTTTATCCTGAAATCCTTTAGGTTCAAACTTCATTTACAACTAATTGGTTTGCAATTCTGGTACAAATTGACTAGCTCTTAGATCTTACTATACTTCATGGCTTGCATCTCTTCATTCATTGCATCCTACCACACATCTACACTAGGTCCAGAAATAACTTCTATAAAAGTAACTAGATTTGTAATATGTCTAATAGCATAGTCCTTTACACCTAATAGACTATGTAATCAGATGGGATAGCAGGTTGTCTCACTCTAGTGGATTTACTTAATTGTATTAGATCTTGTACCCCCAGGAACCTCTGTGTCTATAAGTATAGGTTCCTGTTCCTGTACAGGCATGGTATAAAGATCTAAATCCATAAATCTAACTGTATGAGAGGTGGAAACATTATAACTATAGTATCTTCCCTACTATCGTCCGAAGGTTCAAAGGGCCCACCATCATCATAGATATGGTTTCCAGAAACTTAGTTGTTTGTGATTCCACTATTATGGTCTCTCCTTCTCTATAGTAAAAGTTGTAGCCTTAAAGTAGTCAAGATATCTTACTATACAGCAATGAGTGGAACGAGCATGCAATCTTTCTTTATAAGGATTATACTACCTTAGTAGGGCAGCCCTATATACGAATGTGTGCAAGGGTGCGTTTTTCAACTTTTAGATAATGCTCTTCAAGTCCTTTAGGGTTCAGTTATGCCTTTCGGCAACACTCTATTTTACTTAAAACTACTCAATATAGTGAATTAAGTCACTATTCCAACTGATTCCAAATATCTAGCAAACAGACCTTTTAAAGTCTTGAAACACCATATTTGCCATAATATTCTCTCCACGGTCAAATCTGACTATCTTGATGAATTTTCCCAATTAGTTCTCAGCCTTCAGTTTTTAAAGCAAGAACTCATAACTGTGATGGGAATAATCATCAACAAATGTCAGAATACATTTAGAATTGCACAATGCAATTATATAAGGTCTACCAATATCTTTATGTATCAGACTTAACAAGTCAAAAGCATGAGTTTACCTCAGTGTCCTTATTAGTTAACTTACCCCTGTAATAGTCAGCACATGTTCCCAGCTCATCATAATCTAGAATTGAGAAATACTTTCCTTAATCAATCTCTCAACCCTAGGTCTGGAAATATGGCTTAAACTTTTATGCCACACCATTTAATACTACTCATTCATCATGGTCCTTCATAATTTGTTTAGCAAGATACGAAGAAACATTTATCTAATTCGGGGTAAGACACATTCTATACAAATCATATGACAAGAAAGTTATACCATTATGCTTTGTATTAAACAAAAATTGTACAATAGAAGTATTAAATGGAAAACTTTAACCTTCTTTGTCCAAAATTGATCAGAAGATCACAATAAAATGTGTCGTGTAACACTTAAATGAACCTTACACCAAAGTTCAATGCATACATCCCTTATAGATATTACTTCCACTTTTTATTGTTATGAACCATCAGTTTCTCCTTCCCTTTATTTAGCTTTATCCTGGATATGAACCATTGCATTGTAGAAGTAGCTTAATTAGATGTTCCACTAAATAGCCACCATGTACTTAATGTGACTATCGCAAGTTAAATTCATAATTGACAAGCCAAAGAGTAACCTGATGGTCTCATTCTTTCTTTTTAACCTCATACTACTGGTTTCTTTATGTCCATAGGATCTTTATCAGCATTGGTTTGACCAACATCAACAAGTGGAGAAGATTTGAACTTTCTACCTTCAAACTTAGTCGTCTCCATCTTTGTCTTCCCTTTAGTTACTTCGAGGGCTATAGGAGTAGCAAACTTGAGTGTCTCCTCCTCAACAACGTAATGGGCTATCAAAGCATTAAATTCCCAACATCTTCAATCTACTATGAAGATGAATTATTCTCGATATGTACTCCATTACTCCCCTTTTTCTCATATATACCTTATGAAGAATAATTCTTTCATCAAGGCACTTGTCTCAATACCAGTTGATACTTTGTATCCCTAGGAGACGTTATCAAGAAACTCCTTCACTATATTTGTGTCTGGAAATCCACTCTGTAGATGGTTAGGAATGGATCTTTTAATGGTCATCAGATACAATATGTTAGATCAATCCCAAGTTTCATAGGCTGCTTTATGAGTTTTCAAAGTCATGCATGGAAATGAAGATGGCCTATCCGTTCGTATGGTTGTATCATCCACAACTTTCTCCATATCATTCAATACATCCTCTGTCCACTTCTTTGAGTTGAAACCTGATAGGGTTTTAATGGTGACACTGATTTTATTGACTGAAAAGGTGAGTTCAAAATGATAATTTTAAAATTAGCATAAATGTAAGATAATAGTGATACTCAAAGCCATTAATAGTGTCTTTACTAAAAATCCGATAACGCATATTTTGAAACACCTGTGGGCTGAATACATAATATATGCAACTAGACCTCCACATAAAAGAGATCAAAGTACAAATCATCAACTCTCATGACATTACTACCTGTGGGTGAATAGATCATTCAAGCATCGACTTTCTTTTATCTAATGCCTTTATGCACATCTCAAAATCTTATGTAAGGCTATCACCTGTGGGTAGAATAACTAAACATTAGACCAGAGACATCCCCTAACGTGTAAGCAGAACAATTCAAAATACTGACTCGAAAGGCCACTGTGATGGCTACATCCTCATTAGCACTCAAAAAGTCCACAAACACAAGGGATACATCTTTATATTATCCTCACATTCTTTATGGGCAAATGGTATATGACAATGTAACATCAATAATTGTAAAAATCCGAATGCACAGTCTCATTATTACATACTCGTGTTGAAGACATTCTCTAAAAACTTCATTTGAGATTTTCATAGGAGAAAAATCATAGTAGAATGACTATCGTACATCATCAAATACTGAACCGACCACCCTAGACACAAGAACCTCATGTTTCTCCCTTATAGCAAGTTCATTGCACAAAAATTCACTCAAAAATGGCTTTAGAATGTCCTAATTCCTTTTTTTGATCAATTACCATGCAATCCTAAGCACTGAGCATAAGACCTGAGATATAAAAACTTGAAGTATCTCCCTCATGTGATGTCTGAAGCATGAAAATTCACTCGAAATAGGATTCAAAATACCTTAATTCCTTTTTTTTAGGGTTAAACTTTAATTTATTACTATTGTAATAAATCTAGAAAATGGAAAAAACTTACTTTATAAATTTATTGGACTCAAAAACTGGCCCAAAACACCTAAGACACCCTTACGAGAAATATAAAATTTTTATGTTTTTTAAAAAAATACTGTAGCGTCCGTACGACTGATGTCAGTCGCTGATATGGTGCATTGACATGGTGCACCGATGCAGACTATATGCATTTGGCGAGTGCACATCACACGCTCCCCACACGTAGACATGCACTTGCTGTATGGCATGTGCAACGCACGAGTTGCCACGTGTCCCTATCTGACATTCCAGGTGTAGGGACAGACATGGCGCATACGCGGCATGTGCTTGCCGTCCATCACTTATGCGCTACATGAGCGATACGCATCCGTCGCTCACTAGAGTGATGTGTTTGCACGCACCAACCGTACGCCAGTACTCCGCGGCACTGTAGCAATGTCTAGCATGTGCATTGCACACACCCGATGGTTTTTCATCCACCAATGTCAAAGGTGATTTCTGATATTGTCATTTTTTACTCTGTTTGACCCGTTTTCATAGCTAACCTTACATATTCCACTTTTACGTAATTATATACGTAAAAAAACTAAAAAATGAATCGAAAACTAAGGAAAAACGTATGAGATGAAAAACCAGAAAACCTTCATTTCTGACAATTTGATCACGTAACCGCTCTGATACCATATGTAATACGTAGTACAGAGCTTATTACATACCTAATATTAAACATGAAAGGATTATAAATGAAGGTAATGTGGAATACCTGATTTCGGTTCCATCTTTGATTCTGATATCGTTTTCGAGCTCCAAAAGATCAAGAATCTCCTGGGACCTTTATGGAAAGTATTTCCCGACACATGGTTTAATTCTTTCTACATTTTTCTCAATATATAAGCTCTCCTAATGGGTCATAGATTTCTTATGCTTAAGATTGATATGAGCAACTGCAGGAGACCTTAACCTATATATATAGCTTCCATATCGGCCTTCCCTATCACAAGGCCGATATGGGTTCGGTCCATACTAATTGGGATCTATTTTCTACACGAACTTTAAGCCATTGATTTAGATCATTTATTGGGTCATTTTATTATCTTTATCTAGATCAAATTATGTTACTAAACCGATAATTTATTTTAAAAACGAAAATTGCAATTAACACTTGTCCAACTTTATGGGAAAGGAGAAAATTTTCCAACAAACTCTAGCAACATAGCCCACTAGGCAAGTTCATAGCAGCCCCATACAGTAACCCCACCAAGTCGAGCTACCCAGAAGCGTCCCACAGGAATGTCCGACACCCAACACACTAGCGCTCTACAACAACCCAACTCCAACAACACAACCCCACTAAGTAGGTCCATAGTGGCCCACGCTAGTGAGTAATCGCGTAACACTAACACATCAGACCCACCACAAAACTCTTACCACTAACTCCTACAAGTATCATATTTTTGTTTTATTTATTTTTCCTTCATTTTTATTAATTACTTTTAGGTTCTTTACTTTCATTTTAAATTTAACTATTATTAGGTTATTTTTATTATTTTTGGTTAGTCTTTTGTTTATTCTTTTTATCATTATAGGACATTTGAAAGATATTATTTGGTTTGATGCAATTAAGAAAAAAAGTAAAATTGAACTTATGAAAACAAATCAAATTAAACCATATAAAAGTGAATTGATTAATGATTTCGGAATCTTGTTATCGAATCAATCTTCAACTACACAAAAATAAACACACGTCATTACATTATTATTTTCAAAACTCTCTTAAAACTATTAATCGTTGATTGAACTATTTCTTAATAGTCAATATTGTAATAAATCATAAGTGCACGGTGTATTTGTAGCCAATAACAACAAGTACGGGTCGATCCTATAAAGACTATGGATACTAGTAATTACCCTTCCCCTATTATCTAGCCTGCAGGTTGATTTTAGATTTTTAATAAAAAGAAAATAAAAGCTAGACAATTAAAGAAATAGGCAACGATAGTGAATGCAAAGAAAGCAGAATTAACTCATAAAACTATCATTATCAGAAATTAGTTTCTAGGTTCGAGTCCCCTTAAACCCTTATCAGATTGATCTTTCATTATGCAATTGTTTTGTTAATGTATTATATTGTGGAGACTACTATAGTATGTTAATAGTTGACCTTAAGTCTACTAACACCTAATCATAAGGTCTTTAGCCGAACTACTCAGGTTAATCTTATAAGATTGCATTACCGATTTATGACTCCTTCTATTAGGTTTAACCATAATCCGGAAGATTTATGTCATCTTATCTCTAGGGTTGCAATCAACTTCTTATAATTATGGTAGATCTATTCACACTAGGAATTCTCAATTAGTGTGAATTTTCAGTCTTTACATATGAAATTAGATTATGATATAATATTCTTAGGTTATTAGAACATAAATAAAATGTGTAATTAGCTCATAATATATCTAACAACTAATTGCATTAATAAAAGAATCAAATCATGACCAAGTATTAACATAAGGTCCATCTAACCTAAATACTAACTGTACATTTAGTTACATCTTATCAAACACGAAATCAAAAGTACAATTAAAAATGAATCAAAAAAATGGGTTCATAATTTTAAATCTCCCTGATTGTCTTCTATCAAATGTTCTTGCGATGTAGAGGTTTGAATTTGTATCTGATGGATCTTTTAATGATTTCTTTGTGTTTTCCACTTTACTGGACTAAAATCATCCCTTTTGAACTTTCTCCACGTCTGGAAATTGCCTCCCCCTTTCTTCTCCTCCCAAAAATGTCTTTTTATCATCGTGAATCAGACTGTGTATAATCAAAATTGTCTAAAAATAGCAAGAGTACTACATTCCTTCAAGTTTCTATTCTTGATATCTTTATATTTAGGTCCCAAATTCTTCACATAAATTGTAGCTCCATTCTAGCTTTCCAATGCGTCCACTTTTGCTTAAAACAAAGCTCTATAGCTAAAGTTATGGACAAAACCAAAGGAAGGTCAGACTGGTCTGAGTTAGACTTTGTATCTCATTCTTAGCCTTTTTAGCCCATCAAAACAACAATTTTGGGCCTTGAGTTGTACATAGGAATTATGGCTCAAGATGTTGGCTTGAATTTAAGGTTTTGAATCACCTCATTTGGATCTCATAAGCCTCAAATATGTTCATGTAAAGCTCCAGTGGTTAGGCTGACAACTTTGCAAAAAAAAGTTTTACTTTGAACAACTGGTTGCTAGTCCAAATAAATTCGAACAACTATGAATTTGGGCTTCCTGAAAATCTTAAGATGTCATTTAATTATACTATGAAGACGATGTTTATATTCGGACTCTCCATCTATGTTAAAAATTGTGCATAGGTTATGTGAATCAAATCTTCACTTTATGTTGTGTTTTCATCTAAATTCTTCTCCTTTAAGTCTATAAAGGTAATTATCACCTGTAAATATACTTGGAGAAAATTAAGTACCAAATATACAATAAAAGTATAAAATATCAATCAAAATACATCAAATATGGCTGTAAAAATATAGTCAAATATCCATTTATCAAGTATCCCAATACTTAAGTTTTTAATTATCCTCAAGCAAACCATAATCAAAGTTATAAATTTTACATTATCAATCCATCATCAATCTCAACCTTTCTATTAATAATATACATCACCACATCCTATTAAATCAAAATAATATACAATTAGAGTCAAGTTATCCTAAAATTAACTTCATAAGCAATATTAATAGTAATCATATCAACAATTGCATTGAAATCAAAATCATTATCTCTTTACACCTTCACCAAGATTTCACTCAATGCGCTCAAGTGTTTAGGGTGAAAAGCATAAAAGATCTCAATCAATGCATAGTAGAACTCTTACCATAGGCTTCCAATAAAATCACATCTCTACCATTTATGTACAAACTAGAACAAAAAATTAAATGGTCTTTCTATGTTTGTAACGGGGTTTAGGTACAGTAAGATTGGGATAATAAAAGGGTTAAATTTAAGGAAATTTACTCAAAAAAATAGTTTAAGACTTGTTTACAAAATACATAGGTCCTTTCAATGCAACTCTATTGGTAACATAAACTTTTTTTCCTTTGTTTTTTCCTTTTCTTTCTTTCTTTTTTTTATTTTTCTTCTTTTTTTAACATTACAATCAATACCATAATTTAAAAAATATTATTCATTCCACAATTTCAGGTCTTAAATAAGTAAATAATGTAAATAACCTTCAACGTTCAAAACAATAAAAAGGTCTTCAAAGAAAAATAGGATAAAAGTATATAATTTGGGTTTAATCAATGAAAAAGGCTAAGGCTTAACTTGGTTATTCCTAAAGGTAAATTTTTTGGGTATGGTGATTTCTGAAAAATAGGCTAAAGCAAATTGGTAAATTTAAGTGCTTTCATTATACCAATGCTTCTAATTTCACAAATATGGTCTTAACATGCATAATAAAACAAGTTATATAATTATCCTACTATGTACGATACCACACATGAAAGAATAATAAGAGCTTTGAAATTTTGCTCTTAGGCTCAAAAGCTCACAAAAAATTTGAGTATATATGTGTAAATAATATGCAGTTCCATTCAACTTAACTATTTCAATGATTACGAAAAATATGACTTAGAAAATTAATTTCACTCTAGCTATCATCCGTTTGCACACCAATTCAAATTAATATTCAACAAAAACATATAGTAATCATGGACAGATCTCAGCTAATTAAAGATATCAGCTAATGAAATTTATAACAGGATTATAATAAACTTGAAGAAATCCATGATTCCTTAAACCTGTCCCACATTTAAAGTTGTACATTATCCCCAATGTACACAATGTAGGCATTTATGAAAAAGTAAAAGGGTTTAGTGGTTCTTTCCCAATTATGACAATTTTTGTGATTTTGATCCATCTAATATGAAACTAAGATCCTTGCAAAATATAAAAGAAAAGGATAAAAAGAAAAAAAATAATGTAACAGAAAATAAAATCCTATAGTAACACAAAAACAAACGCAAGTAATATCAAATTTGAACTAAAATTAAAACTAACTCATGGTTTGCCTTTTTATTTTCTGTTAACGTCGATAGCTTGATGTATCCTTCATATTTAATGTCATCCTAGATCTATATTCAGTAGCTTACTTCTACCCTTTTCTCCATAAAGTGGTTCCATAGCCCATAAACAAGCCACCTGTTGCAAGATAATAACATGGATATAGTTTATCAAATTAATAAATCCAATTTCAAGAAATAATGCGCTTTTAAATAACAAACTATTAATGAAAGAGGGAATAACAAAACTCCCTTAATCGTTGATTGGCTCAAGCAGCTTGTCTCGGAGGAATTAGGAACCCTCCATACTTAAGGTCACCACCAACACCTCATTAGTAGTTTCCTTACTTGGCTCCTCCACCAGTTCTTTCTCAACCTGCTTTTTCTCTCTTCTTCATCTTTTTCTTAGACAAAGGCTTCTAGCTTGTCTTCTTCTACTCCTCTACCTTCGCTTATTGGATGGAGGTTTATTCGTCTTCTTCTTTAGGAAGCTCTTCTTGTAAATTCACTCCAATCATAAAACCAATGCTTGCCTTTGCTTCTCTCTCAAATTTGTTTTGTTTCTCTTAGCTTTCATGTCAACAAGGAGTTCCATTAATTTATCTGTAATACTTGCTTCCTCTTTCTCTTCTTCTTTTGAGAGCTCATCTTCACTATTTAGGGTGATTGCCATTCCAAATTTGTTAGGATATGTTTCATTAGGACTAGGCAAGCTCCCTAATTGTTTGTTAGAAAGTATCTCCACCAGATGATCGATTTGATTCATTATATTCTAAATATGAGCCTTTCTTTCTTGATGCCTCATGATTGATTCTTGAATATGAATAAACTCAGTCATCACATCTTTCAAAGCAACAGTTACCTCCTCACGTTCTTGAAGTATATCTTCATTAATGAAATTGACTATTGTCTCTTCTTCACTCTAAGATGGTTGGAAGCTCAAATTACACTCATCATATGTTGGTAAAGAATTTCTCTCATCGAATTCACGTTGACTTGATACTCTCTCGGTAAAGCATTCCATTAATCGAACTGTAACACTTTGTTTTTCTCCCGGAAGATCTTTTTGAATTGTCGCTTTATTCATGAAGTCTTTTCTTCACTCTCAAATTTGTGTCAAACAAATTTCATTCTAGTAAGTATCTCCATTAATTTGTCTTCTAGAGTGGCTTATTAACCAAAGGTGTTTGGTGTTGTAAGTATTCAGTTGGAGCATGACTATTCCATCCATAAGCATAAGAATTGTTCCATTCTGAATTGTCTTTGTTCATTTATACTGCAACATGAAGTTGATAACATATGTTTGGTCTCCCATATACTGATGTCATAGTTTGCGAAGACATATTCTGGCTCCCATAAAAATCTTTCCATTGTAGACTTTGGCTATGACAATGAATCGTAATTCCTACAATAAACCACAAGCTCAAGATCAAGAAGAGAAATTCAAAAGATTAATAATCAAAAAATATAATAAGATACAATAAAACAAAATTAATTCAAAAGAAAATTTTAAATAAAGATAAAATAAAATAAAATAAAATGATTATAGTAATAACATTCAAGCTTTCCTAATATCAAAGTCCCTAGCAAAGACACCAAAACTTTGCAAGACAAATGTATATAACATTAGGAGGAAAACTAATCACGAATAACTTTGCAAAACAAATGCAATTCCTCCTTGATACTTTTATTTATTATTTATTATTTATTTTTATATAAAAATTGAAAGAAGCTACATCAATAATGGAATTCATTGATAAGAGACAAAATGACATTCCATAAATTATACCTAACCCATATATAAGCATACCCTCACACTTATATTTTTGTGCATCAACAATCACTAACAATCAACAAATGCTCCACTAGATTTAAGGCTTGGGTAGGACATTTGGTTAGGTTTAATGCATGTAATGTGGTTAAAACACAAAAGGCAAATAAAGCTCAAGGGGCCTTAACAAAGGAAAAATTCATATTAATAGATAGGCTATTTGGCTAATATAACTTGTGAAACAAAGAATGCCTATATCATTTTCATGTTAATGCAAGTGGTAAAAATGTGGTCATGAATAGAAAATCAAAGAAAAATTAAGATGTACATATCATAAAGGCCATACATAAACAAAAGACAATGAGACTGATACGGATGTGTCAGTCTATAAAGGCTTAAGATCTCACTAGCTTGCATCTACTACTAGTCACTACTCTTCTAAAGATAATGTATATTGACTAATCACAAGAGTAAAAGTACACGATCAAGTTTCCATGAATTTTTGTAGTCAATTCACTGACCATTAGTCTTAAAAGTAATAGAAAAAGAGAAAATATTTGTTTATTTGTTTAATTTTTAAAACACTTAAGAAACACACACAAGCAACAAATAAGCTTAAAACGTACATGAAAACTAAGATCCCCACCCCCAAAATTAATGCTTACATTGTCCCCAATGTAACATCAAAAGTAAAAAATGGAGCATTCAACAAATGTGATAAAGGGGGTTTGGTTTGATGCAATTAAGAAAACAAAGTAAAATTGAACATATTAAATAAATCAAATTAAACAGCATAAAAGTGAGAAAATTGATGAATGATTTCGGAATCTAGTTCTTGGATCAATCTCTGCCTACACACAAATAAACATGTCATTGCATTATTATTTTCGCACCTCTCTTAGAACTATTAATCGTTGATTGGACTATTTCATGATAGTCAATATTGTAACAAACCGTAAGTGCACGATGTAGCTATAGCTAGTATTGACAAGTATGGGTCAATCCCACAAAGACTATGAATGCTAACAATTACCCTTCCCCTATTATCTAGCCTATAAGGTTTTAATGAAAAGAAAATAAAAACTAAACAATTAAAGAAATAGGAAACGATAATGAATGCAAAGATGAAAAGGTTCTTGTTCTCTCAACTGTTATTTTATTATAAACCTTTAATATGCCATAGCTTTTGGGATATTTTTGGATAACATGAAAAAAGATGAAAGGTTGTTATAAGGATGATTGATGTATTGAATTGATGTATGCCTTAAGGACAATCACGAGTCCGATATAAAGGAATTTGATAAGATATTATTTGGTTATGTTAATTGAAATTATTTTTTTGGCTATATTTTGGTGCTTAAATATGAAAATTAATGTTTGTTTTATTTTAGGAGATGATAAGTGCAGATTGCATCAAATTGGAAAATTATTGGTCAAAACCACAAATTTTGGAAAAAGTAGAAAAATACTGCAGTAAATAAGGCGAGATCACACCTAATGCCAAATTCACTTCAAGGGTCGGAATTTAATTAGAAAACTTGTTTCCATCCCTATTTTGTATAGATCTCGATTTGTTTTAGGTAGGAGCCTTTACAAGATAGAAGTATATTCGGTTTTCAATAGGACAACAAGAGGATAACACATCTACCACCTTCTTTAATATTATCTTTACGTTTCTATTTTGTTTTCTCTCAATCTTTCATCTTTTCTTCTATTTTTGGTGTTAGAAATAAGACCATGTGTAGCTAAACCTAAATATTTTAATTCAAGGGGATCCAAAACTCTAGTTTTAACCTTGTGAGGTTTTGTTCTAAACTTATATTCATGTGTTTAATCCAAATATTTCTTGTTATGTGTTCTTATACTTCGTGAATAATTAATATTGATTAATCTAACAAATGAATTTGATGTTGATTATTCTATAACTATTCATGAATTTGGTGAGTCATAATTGTCATGAAGGATTGATATCAGTAGCAAATATGTTGTTTATGAATTTACACATTTAACTTATGATAAACAAGAAAACTAATTTGAATAGTTGTAGTTTTCTCAATTATTTAATATAGGGTCTAGTCTTTTTTACTAAGTTACTTGATATCATTTAATTGATATAAAATGCTATCATAGCCAATCAATCAATTGATGGTAATTTTAGTTTGAATATTAGGTTTAAATCAATCAATTTAAGAAAATTTGAGTATGACTATTCTAATATGTCAGAGTAATTGTTTAAATTGTGAAATTTATTCTTTTTAAACTAATAATCAATATTACAATTAGATGAGATCTTTTCCCTGAATTAGTCTTAAGTAATCTTAAATTTATCACTTTTATATTCAGTTGATTTATTTTGATTCTTTGTTAATTTTATTAAATTAGTTAATTAATCATAAATCACCACTATATTTTCTTAATTGAAATTAAGAAACTAGTTTTTAGTTTTCTTAGGATTCTATCTAGTTTTACAATTACTACAAGAAATTAGAAAATCAAAATTAATTTTGAGGGTTTCAACAACTTAATCAGTTTTCTAATTTAGTTCATCTCTAATTACAATTATCCATTCAATAGCCTCTTTACTAGTAATAATAAAACACCAAAAAGTTAGAGAAAATATAACTTAGAATCTAAATAAATAAATAATTGTATCTTAATCTTTTATATAATATTAGATAATAAGTACTAATAAAAAATTCATCTTATTTTACTGAAAAGTAAGTATTAAATAAATAATATAGGTAAAAGTTTATTTATTAAAATAAATTTAATTTAAAAAAATGAATGTGGATATATAAATTAATATTTAATTTGTAAAATGTTTTGCATTTTATGGATTTTTTAAACTTAAAATATATTTATCAAGTAATATCAAATTTTACATGTTTTAATTTTTCAGAATAATTTCTATTTTATATTTTAACAAAATAATTACAAAAACTAAATAAATAGAATAATTAAATTATAATAGTGATAAAAATTAACATTCAGATATTATTCATTTAATTAATAATAAAATGAGGTTCTTACAAAAATAAAGATAAAAAAATCATAATCGCATTTTCTTCTTAATTAAAAAATAAGTAGAAACTGAATATTTTTTTTGCTTAATTTAAATATAATATTAAAATATTAAAAATCTAAGTAAAACTCGGGTTTGCCGGAAGTGTACTAGAAGTCCAGAAACGCGGATTTACAATACCGGCACGCTATTTGGCTGCTGAGCTGTTTCTTCAAATGATAATCCCATATTTTTCTTTCAAGAGTCAAAACTACCCTTGCTCCAATTTTCCGCCCTAACTTCACTCCATTTGGTCCTAAAATCCTTCAAATTGCATCCAGACAAAATCTCGGGAATACTTGGAAGTAGACAACACTTATGTCTTTTCACCTTGTCCGAACTCACACTTCCCATACCAAGTCCAAACAAGACCATTGTACAATAGATACATACACAACACAAAAATAGGAAGCAGTCAGGCCTCTGAGCCGGCGTTCCATGGATGCCCTGTCCATTTGGTTCTGCCTTTTAACGCGTTCTGCTTTCTTGCCCAAAACCAAGAATCTTGCCTTCCCTAGCCTACTCTCTCTCTCTAAAATGGTATATTAATAAAAGCCACATTACATGACATGAACAACGGGTTTCGTATAAAATAACTTGCTATAAGCTGCCGTAGTGCGGAGAAAGCGCGTTGTTTTGAATATGCATTAAGACTTAGTGCTTGGTAATTGCTGTTCACGACCCAGTCTTCCAAACCTTTTCGTTTATCTCTCCATCCTACTTCCCCATGGGTTGCTATTTCAATTCATGGGATATTTCATTTGGCGATGACTTCGAAGCGTTCCTTTTGAAGATTGTTTCTACATTCTCCACTTGTACTCTTTTCTAAGCGATAATCAGGACAATACGATCTGTTGCATCGCTTCCTTATAGTTGCCCGCTTGTAAACTCTAGAGAGTGAGTCCGCCCTTTTTCTTCTCCTGGTTTGATCCATAGCATCTGGATTTTTGTTACACGGTTTGGACCTTTTCCTGCTCACGAACGGTGACATG
>JAOQMP010000006.1:27463153-27478092 GCA_027563575.1 Erythroxylum pedicellare
TTTCTGCCTATGTGACCTAAACTTCTCCTTCTGTACACTATTCGTCTGATGCTATCATCTGCTCCATTTTTGACCCTTCAGACGATAGAATCCGCCTTCAATGTCTTTATGGAAATTGTAGAACTTGGAGTCTTCTTTCAAACCTTCCTAAGATGTTATTGATCTGGTGTTATAAGATTGAGGTTTTCCTAATAAATCTGTCCTAATATAGAATAGGAGCGTTGTTTTGATGTTTGTCCTAGTGGGGGATCGCCATCCTTGTGGTGCACGCATTCAGATGTCATTTAGGATGTCAGACACGTGAACCACAAGGGCGAGGTCCTAACAATTACGTTAATAAAGGAATCAAATCGTATCAAATTACTAACATAAAGTTCATATAACCTAAATACTAACTAGACGTTTAGTTAAGCATAATCGAACACGAAATAAAACATACAACTTGTTCATTTATACTATGCATCATCATTTCCAATTGAATCAAATTAACATACAATTAGAGTCAAATTGTATTAAAATTAATTTACTAAGCAATATTAATAGTTATCACAATAATAATTGCATTGAAATCATAAGCATATCTCTTTACACCCTTACTGAGATTTCTCTCAATGCGCTCAAGTGTTTAGGGTAAAAAGCGTCTAAACTTTCAATCAATGCATATTAAAACTCTTACCATAGGCTTGCAATAAAATCACATCCCCACCACTTATTTATAAACTAGAAACAAAAATCAAAAGGTCTTTATAAGGTTGTAATGGGGTTTAGGTATGGTATGATTGGGATAAAAGGGTTAAATTGAAGGAAATTTACTACACAATATATTTCAAGACTTGTTTACCAGTATACGTAGGTTTCAATGCAACTCTATGAGTACTAGAAACTTATTCTTTTCTTTCTTTCTTTCTTTATTATTTTTATCTCTTTCTTCTTTTATGTTTTTCTTTTTCATAATATTCCAATCAGTACCACAATTCAATAAATATTGGACCTTTTATAAATTTCAAGTCTTAATAAGTAAATAATGTAAATAACCTCAAGGTTAAAAACAATAAAAAGGTCTTCAAAGAACAAATAAGATAAAGGTTTATATTTTCCAAAGCTCGACTTTGTTTTTCCTGAAGGCAAATTTTAGGGTATGGTGATTTCAAAGAAATAGGCTAAGCAAGTTAGTAAATCTAAATGTCTTCATCATATTAATGCTTCTAATTAAATGAATATGGTCTCGATATGAATAATAAAAGCAAGTTTTAAAATTATCCTACTATATACAAAAAACACACACATGAAAGAACAAAAAGAGCTTTAAAAATTTTGAAATATTTCTCTTTAGGCTTAAAAGCTCACAAAAAATGGATATATATGTGTGTAAATAATATGCAATTTTCATTCAACTTAAAATTTTCAATGATTATGAAATGTATGACTTAAAAAGTTAATTTCATTCTAACCATCATCCTTTTACATTCCAATTTAAGTCAGTATTTAATAATAAAGTAGGGTATTCATAGACAGATTCAATTAATTTAGGAAAGTAGTTAAAAGATTTAAAATTAGGATTATAATAAGCTTGAAGAAATTAGTTAAAAAATTCAATAAACCTATCCCCACACTTTAAAGTTGTACATTGTCCTCAATGTAGACAATATAACCATTTATGAAAAAGTCAGAGGATTTAGATATGATGATTTCTCTAATTTTGATCCATCTAATTGAAACTAACGTCCTAAGAAATATAAAAGAAAAGGATAAAAGGAAATAAAATAAATAACATAATAGAAAATAAAATTCTATACTAACACAAAGGCAAACACAAGATAATATGAAAATTGAAATAAAATTAAAACAAACTCATAGGTTGACTCCCATGCGGTGCTTCTTTAATGTCAGTAGCTTGATATAACTTGCATGTTTAATATCATCCTAGATCTGTAATCAACAGCTTGTTCCAACCTTTTCTCCACAAAGCATTTTCATTTCCTATAAACAAGTCACATGTTGTAAGATAATTATAAGGATATAGTTGATTAGATTAATAAAACCAATAGACTCTATTAATGCCCTTTTTAATGAAAACTCCTTGTATCATCGGCTAACTCAAACAGTTTGTTTTTAAGGAAGTGGGAACCTTCCGTACTTAAGGTCACTATTAACACCACGTTAGTAGTTTCCTTACTTAGTTCCTCCACTAATTCTTCCTCAACCACCTCTTCCACTCTTCTTCTTCTTCTTTTTGGAAAAAGGCTTATCGCTCATCTTCTTCAGTTATCTTCTGTCTCTCTTTTACTTTTGTTCTTAGATGGAGGTTTCTTTGTCTTCTTCTTCAAGAAGTTCTTCTTATAACATTACTCCAATCATGAAGTTAGCCTTTTCCTTTTCTTCTCTCTTGAAATTATGTCGCTTAGTTTCATGTAAACAAGAACTTATATTAAGTTATCTATAATACTTACTTTCTCTTCCTCTTATTCTTATGAGAGCTCATCTTCGCTACTAAGGGTGATTGTCTCTTGGTCGATACTATTAGTTTTAGTAGACTTGGGACAACTCCCTTACATCTCGTCAGATAATATATCCATTAATTGATCGATTTGATTCACTATAGTCTGTATACAACCCTCTGGTTCCTAATGCCTCATGTTTGATTCTTGAATGGACTCAATCATCATACCTCTCAGAGCAACAACTACCTCCTTGCCTTCTTGAAATGTATCTTTATTCATGAAATTGAATATTGTTTGTTCTTCACTTTTAGAGGGTTGGAAGCTTAGATTATAGTCATCATATGTAGGTGAAGAAAGCCTCTTATGGAATTCACGTTGACTGGCTAGTCTCCTAACAAAGCATTCCATTAGTTTATCTGTAATACTCTCTTTTTCTTTCGAAAGCTCTTTTTGAATTGTCCTTCCATTCATGAAGCTAACCTTTGTCTTTTCTTTACTTTCAAATGTGCATCGATTAGCTTTCATTCATAAAGCTAACCTTTGTCTTTTCTTTACTTTCAAATGTGCATCGGTTAGCTTTCAATTCAACAATGGCTTCCATTAAGTTATCTTCCAGAGTTGGCTCCTTACATGGAGATTCTTAGTGTTGTAAATATCTACCTGGAGCGTAATTGTTCCATTTATAAGTATAAGAGTTACCCCACTATAAATTGTAATTGTTCTCGTACATTGGACCATAAGGTTGATAATACATGCTAGGTTGCTCCCATTTATGTATTGCTAGTCGACATTCATGATTGTAGTGATAACTCTATGAATATTGGTTGAGCTTTTGAAAACATGTGAGAATACCTCACTCTCCCATATGGTGATACCACAGTTTGCAAAGACATACTCTGGCTCCCATAAAAATCTTGTCTGCTCCATCTTTCCATTGTGAGATGTGGTTATGATATTGAATTATAATTCCTACAATAAACTATAAACTCAAGATCAAATAGAGAAATTCAAAGGATAATTAAATTAATAATCCAAAAGTACAAAAATATTCAATAAAATAAAATAAATATAAAAGAAAAATTAAACTGAAAAGAAAAGAAAATAAAAAAGATAAGACAAAATAAAATGAAAATGACTAGAGTAATAACATTCAGGCTTTCCTAATATCAAAGTCCTCGACATCGGCAGCAAAAACTTGGTTGACTTATTTTTTGTTAGTTAATATTGTAATAATCGCAAGTGTAGGATATAGCTATAATTAGTATTGATAAATAGGAGTCGATCCATCTTAGACTATGAATAACAACAATTACTCTTCCCCTATTATCTAACCTACGAATTGATTATAGATTTCTAATAAAAATAAAAACTAAATCAATTTTAAAAAATAGGAATCAATAATGAACACAAAGATAATGGAATTCACCTAGAAAACTATCGTTATCAAAAATTAGTATCTAAGCTTGAATCCCCCTAGAAACTTAACAAATTGATCTTTTATCATGCAATTGTTTGTTAATGTATTGGATTATGGAGACTCCTATGATATGCTAGTAACTGACTTTGAGTCTACTAATAACCAATCCTAAGATCTCTAACTGAATTACTCAGGTTAAATCTTATAAGATTACATTATCGATTTATGAGTCTGTCTATTAGGTTTGAACTTAATCCTTAGAATTTATGTCATCCTATTTCTAAGGTTGCAATAAACTCCTTCTAATTACAATAGATATATTCACACTAGGATTTCTCAATCTCTGCGAATAAAATCAAATTAGATCACAATAATCAATCAAACTAGTTATATTAATAAAGGAGTCAAATTGTATCAAAGTATTAACATAAGGTTCATCTAACCTAAATAATAATTGGACGTTTAGTTACATATTATTGAACATGAAAAAACATACATAAATAGAAATACGAATAAAAAAATTGGGTTTATAATTGTAGACCTCTTTGATTATCTTTTATCAATTGTTCTTACAATGTGTAGGTTTGATCTTATGTTCCAATGGATCTTTCAATGATTTCTTCATTTTCTCGCTTCTTTGGACCAACATCCTTCCTTCTAGACATTCTCCAAGTCTAGAAGTCACCTCCTAGAGTCCCCTCCCTTCATTAGCCATCAAAAACATCTTTTTATATTAAAAACTAAGACTTTTAGGACCTACATGTTCTAGTACATAGCCATGCATTAGACCATGTATGTCAAAAAATGCTTGAAATCAAGACAGTGTCATGGCATATAAAAGTGCACAACTGTGAGCTCCTTCTACCTTACTAATTTTCTGTTTTATGCCGTATTTTTGCCCGAACTCTTCTCATTTGAGTACATGAAGGCAATTATCACCTATAAATACACTTGAAGCAAATTAAGTACCAAATATAAGATAAAAGTATAAAATATCAAACATGGTCTAGAAATATAGTCAAATATTAAGCAAAATACACTGAATTCTAAAGATGTACTTAAGCTGTAAGAAGAAGCTTTTGGTGTATATAGGAATTGATGTGTATCCTGTAAACTATCAGGAAGTAATTTTGCTAGTTGTCCCATCCATAACTAAACTTCATATGATCACTCAAAACTTAGTTATAAGATTGGGAATATGCGTTATAGGAAAATTTTCCATCAATAGTATTGACAGTATCCATCTGTGACATGCTCCCTTCTACATGTCCTTTTTACACTCAAACTCAAACAAACGTGAAAATATAAAGAAAAATGGAAAAACTAATTAGAAACAAATATATACAAAAAAACAATTAAAATTAAAAGCAAAAACTAAAGCACCACACTCCCTAATAACGACACCAAATTTATGATAGCACGTCGTAACACTACACAAAATAATTAGACCTAAAACTATAACTAGTAATGAGTCTAGGTCAATCCCACAGAGAGTATATGTAAAGCTTTTAAAATTAAAAGAATTGGTCTTTATGGTATGGGGGCTGGTTTAATTTCAAATAAGAAAATAAAATAAAATTAAACTAACGAAAGTAAGCAATCAAAATTGAGAAAAGTGATAAATGCATTAGAGATCAGGTCATCGGTTCAACATCAGACTATTTAAAACTAAACATACTTTATTGAATTGTCATTCTTTTACCTCTCCTAGTAACTATTAATCGTAGATTAACAACAAGCTCTATTAACCCCAGTTTTCATTTAGTTTATGTTTAATTAAAACAAGCTTTTTAATTAAACCTAGTTATCAAACGACCTAGAACAACCTCTCTAGATTTAATTGGAAAATTGCATTATGAGTTAGGAAAACAGATTAATCAAGGAAACAACCACATAAGCTTGAATCATTTAACCAATGTTACTTTATCCCTAATGATTCGACACTATTAGTTGCCACAAATGAATCCAAACATAACAATTATGTATTGCATTGAAGAATCTAACAATGGGTTTGTACACAAACTATACATAAACAATTTAACAAGAATGAAAATAACAATCATTCATACATGAAAACTCAAGTCTATAAGCATAGGATAACATAATCAATCCCTAAAGAGAGAAAGAACAACAAACATAATGAGAGATATGCTTAACCATGTTCTTCGGTGTCGATATCACCTTTGAACCGGTGTTAGGAAGCTTAGCCCTCTATGGCATCCATGGGTCTCCAAAATAAAAAGATCTTTGTTGTTCCCAAAACCTGAAAACCTTAAAATGATTCATTCACCCATTTCTAACGTCAACATATTGAATTTATACTAAAAACTAGCTTTCGAGTGTCAGCTCACAAAAACCACAAGCGTGAGCATAATAGTGATAGCCATGAAAGGCTTTATTAAAGATCAAGGATGTGAGTCTTTGTTTCATGGGCATGACTCAAGTTGTCATGCCCATAACTTATTTGTCATGGCTATGACTTGATGGTCACTACCATAACAACATGGTCCATAATTGTGAGTCTTGGACTCGTCATTGTTTTTGTCATTTTCTTGTCACCTCTTGCTCTAATCCTTCTCCTTCTTGCTCCATGAAGACAATGAAGTGTGAATCTCAAAAAGATAACTAAAAGAGCGTGCTTTCATCTCACTTTAGCTATTATGCTTCCAAATTGTACCTAAAATCAAATATGAAGCATTAATCACTAAGTGTTATGAATTAAATATATCAAAAATTAATCGCATATCATACGTATAGAAAGGACAATGTACAATTTTAAGTTTGGGGAGGGGGTTTCCAATTTTTTTAAAGCTTATTTTAATTTTTTTATTAATTCATATTAACTAAGATCCGATTTAGTTAAAATATGTCCAAATTATTTTATATTATCATTAATTATATAACTAATTAGTATATAAAAGGATAACATTTCTAATATATCTGCTTTTACAAGTCATATTTTTAGTAATCATTAAGAAATTAATTTGAATGGAAATTGCATATCATTTACTCAAATCAAGCCATTTGTGAGCTTTTGAGCCTATGAGGAAATATGTTGCTATTTTAATCTTTTTTATTCTTCCATATGTGTTATCATGCTTATTTGGATGATTCTAGAATTTGTTTTTATTATCTATATTGAGACTATATTTGTTAAACTAGAAGGGATGAAATGATAATGGCATTTAGACATAACCTTTTGTTTTAACCTATTTTCTTAATTGTTACCCTACCATAATTTATCCCTTAGAAGCAACTATTTTTTAGGCTTAGCCTTTCACTTATTATAACCATATTAATAGCCTTTGCCTTATTTTTCTTGAAATACTTTTCATTATTTTTAGACCTTTAAGGATTTACATTTTCTTGATTGCCTGAAACTTGTATTTTATTGAAGATTTTTAAAGAGGTCAAATATTTTTCAATTGTTTGTACATGGTTAATGCTCAAAGAAATAAGAAAGAAATATAATAATAATAATAATAACAATAACAATAATAATAATAATATATGTTGTGAGCATAGAACAAAAGTGTTGGAGTTATTGTACCAATGGAATTGTTGTGTAAAGGGCCTATATTATGAAGAACTAAGTTTCATGTAAATTTTTTATGTTGTTTCCTTTAATATTATTACCCTTTTTTAATCCCTATCATACCTTTACCTAAGCCTCATTATAACCTTGTAACAAGACCTTTTTATTTTTATTTCTAGTTTATTTATAAGTGGTAGAGACATGTTACATGTGCTTAATTGATTATACATTCATTCCATAACACTTAGTGTTTAATGACATAAAATGCTTAAGACAATCACTTTCGCCATATTATAGTGAAACCAATAAAGTGAGTCAAAAGCACAATATTTGAGTCATTTTCTTAAGATTCCCACTCGCTTGTCTTCATAGAACAAGAAGAAGGACTAGAGTAAAAGAAGACATGAAAATTGCAAAAAATAAAGAGTTTAAGTCATGAAGAAGAGCTCATAGCCATAACAAATAAGTAATAGCCATGAAACACATTGTCATAGGCATGAAACTCTTCTCATGCCCTTGACAAGTGTGTCACAGTGACTTTCACACTAGCACTCGAAAACCCTACCTTTTAGTATAAAAAGAATATGTGACGGTATAAAACGTATGAAAAGTTGGAGGAAACATTTTAGGGGTTTCAAAAGAATGAAAAGGGCAGAGCTTGCATACCTTAGACACTTATGGAGGGATAAGCTTCCTGACATCAATTTGAAGGTGGTATTGACACCGAAGAACCCAATTAAGCATTCTTTTGTTGTTTATTGTTCTGCTCTCTTAGGACTTGATTATGTTATCATATGTTTATTAAATTGGGTATTGTGTAAGAATGATTGAATGCTCTATTTGATTGTTTTTATGTATGAACCTATAATCGAATACAATATGTAATCATTGTGTTTCTAACTCATTTGCAGCAACTAATGGTTTTAATCATTAGGGATAACATAGACTAAGTTAAATGACCCAAGCTTGTGTAGTTATTGCCTTATTAATTTGTTTCCTAACTCGTAACGTGGCTGCCCAATTAAATCTAGAGAGTTATTCTAGGTTATTTGATAGCTAGGTTTAATTAACGAGCCCTTCTTGATTAAACATATCCTAAGGATATCCTAAGGGAAAATTGAGGTTAACTGTAAGGCCCCAAATTAAACCCTAGTTGAAATGTTATATGTTTATGAAGGCATATGTGATAGGTGTTAAATTGTGACATGATTATAAGTTGTATATGTTGTGAATTTTCATTTGATCTTCAATTTCAGTTTAATGGATCATACTTAGTGATTTGGAATTAATTGATACCATTAGAAAATTGATGTATTAAAATGTACATTTGGACTAAGAAAATTTTCAAGTGGCAAGATAAATTGATACATGAAAATTAAAATGGCTAAGCCTATACATTTAGTGATATTTGGCATAGCTAATGCGTTGACATTTGATATGAGTAAATAAGGGACAAATGGCAGTATAATTTTGTGACATTTGACAGCATTGACTAAGGGACAAATAATCTATTAGGTGTGTGACATTTGGTAGCTTAAAGGGAGGACCAATGTGATACATACATTGATGACATGTTGTAATATCTGACCTCCTAAAATAGTTAAGAGATTAAACTGTTAGATTGAATCACATAAGTTATTTCATTTAAGAATTTACAAGATGAATTTCATTCACATGTATAATACTAATATACACATATGAATCATGATATCGAAAACATTGTAAGATAGTATATGCATTCAATTGACATATTCTGGGGTATAAAACGAAAATGAATGTGATATGAATGTGCATTCCCAATGTTTTGCATTTTGATTTACCAATAACGTGAATTGTTGGATTATAATTAGTGAATTGGGAATTTATTTTTACAATTGACTAATTAATGAGGTGATATGTGCATCTAGTGTAAGAAAAATATTAAAGAGCAAGAAAAATTGATATATGGGAATTTAGGTTGATTAGGTTTATGAAATGGTGACAACTGGCATTGGGAATAAGTGACCAAATGGTTCAATTAAATGGATGACAATTGGCTTGAGTACAATTGTGACAAGCGACCCTTTAAGTTTGTGACAAATGTCACTTTAGACTTGTGACATATGGAGCAATAGAATGGTGATATGTGTGACTTTACAATTGGTAACATATATAGCCTTACAATTGGTGACATGTGTAGCCTTACAAGTAGTAACATATGGAGGCTTAAAATGATTGTCAAGTGGAGCCTAAAGTAAGTGACATATGGACCAATATAATAGTAACATATGGACAAATGGAAGGATAACATATGTATCAAGAGAATGGTGACACATGGACCAATGGAATGGTAACATATGGATTTGTTTGACCTTCTTCAATTTTCTAGAGAAAACGGATGAAAAAGGCAATAGAAGTGAGAGTAGAGGTCTATCATAAAGTTAGAAGAGAGAGGAAAACAAAAATGTGAAGAAAAGGAAAGAAAAAGTGAAGAGAAAAGGAGAAGGAATGAAGTTATCATGGTAAGTCAAAATTCTTATTTCAATTTCATCTTTCTATTTTGATCTGTCTTTTATATCCTTGGAACACAAATTTGAAGAAACTCAAAGAATAATCATGCATAACTAAAATTGAGGTGTGTAAGAAAGGGTTCTTGCATTGTTTTGACCAACTCTCTCCTCTCACCTATGCATGGCTGAAACCTTGAATGAAAAAAGTCTCATTGTTTCCTTCTTTCTTTTAAAAGAATCTCCTCCAAATATTGCCTCTCCTTTCCCACCAAAGGATCTTATTAACCAAGTTATCGAAGAAGAACAAATGGTAGATCAAATTGGTTAAGGATACAACAACAAGGAGAGGATAGATTGACAAAGGAAAGGATTCAAAATCAAGGCTAAAGTTAAGGTTGGATACATGAAGAAGGAGAGGATAACACAGTGAGGAGTTAAAGCTATAGCAAAGGAGTCGGTAATAATCTCTATCTTGTTTATGTTTATTACTATCCTTATATCGTATCATGTATGGATATACATGTTGGTTTTGTTATCTTTCTTCTACTATGTTATGATTTCTAAAAAAATTTCTGAAATCTACCATTTAAACAACTCTTCCATTTTTTCTTTTTCGATAGAACAATTGGTATCAGAGACTTTTTTATTATGGATGATTTCGGTTCCTATATGTGTGAGGCATGGGTTGGAAATTATTTTTTGTATGCTGCATATTTTTATGTGATAGAAATATATATGGTGTATGTTTTTCTCTTTTATTTATCCATAGATTCTAAAGTTACCTTGTATGTTTTGTTCATTCTATTTGTAATAAAGAGGGTGGCCTATCATCGTTATGTTTCCTCCTTGGTTTCATCTTTGTGTTTTCTTTTATTATGTAATGTACAAAATCATGTAATGATGAAGATGAAGAAGCCATAGATTGAAGAAAGGAAGAGGAAAAGTTTCGGTTTTAATTATGATGTCTTGGCTAAATTTCGGATTTTAGAAAACAAAAGTGCTGGAATTTTGTTTTAACAAATTTTTGGTTGTATGAACATTTTTGTAGCAAAGTTTCAGGTTTTTTACAAGTGCTGGATTTTTTATGTTATATACTAAAGTTTCGGTTATGGTAAAAAAAAAGTGCAGATTTTTGTTTTCTATTAGACAACAATTTAGTTTTCTGAAAATAAAAACTTTGTTGTAAAAGAAAATCCATTACACACTTTTTACCGAATGGGTCAGGTCATGTGAGCAAAGAGTCCGAAGCAAAAGATCCGAATCCAATAAGAATATTTTTGGCCTAAAAGGCTTGTAATTATTATTTTTTGTTTCTAGGATGGACAATCAAATATGGCTTATTATTTCATATGATGAATGGATAAATGAATGCAAATAATATGTGATATTATATGATTGCATGTCATTTAGAAAATTACCAACCCTAAGCTTTGCCATGCACTCATTATGTATGAGATATATAATGAAACAATATAGGATGGATAATAAATTGCATCTAGACAAGTTGGTATTTATTAAAACTTAAAGCCCAAAAGGATTGAGTGGGAGAGGATGCTCATATGAGAGTCCTCGGTCTCTAAATGATGACCCATTTGCATGTGGTGAAGTGTTACTTCCCATTGGAGGGCATGAATCCTAGATCTTGCATGGTTTGGGTCTCCTTAAGGATAAGTCAACTTATTAGTAGCAAATGTGACCTCCCATCGAGGCATAGTATCTTTAGTGAATGAATCAAATGGTTAAACAATTAATATATTTTATCAATAACCTGTCCACCGTAGCTCTGTTGGTAAAAGTATGGACCAAATTATGACGCTTCTTTAAAAGTTAATTATAAAGATGCTTGGTAGCTTTTTTAGTAGGAGGGCCCCAATTTTTCTTTTAATGGATAAGATGGCCCACCATCACTTAGTCTATCATAGATAAGAAAAATAATCGTCGTATAAAGTTTTTAATTTTTTAAGTTTTGTTAAATCTGTCATCATGCATACATGCATCAAGATTTTATACAAAGTTCCAATATTATTGACTAGTATGCTCATGTTTTAATAATTTATATTTTCAATCATAATGAACCACAAAATGAATCCACTCACTTTGCTCTTGACAAATAAAAGTTTGGAAAATGGAGAGAATTTTAATGAATGGAGACGTAACCTTGACATTGTTCTTCAATATAAAAATATTTCATGGGTACTAACTGAAAATGAGCCTGCACCTCCAGGTAGAGATTCAACTTTTAAGATAGTCCAACAATATGAGCGTTGGCAGAATGCTGACAAGACTACTAAGTGTTATATTCTAGCTTCTATAGGCGACATGTTACAAAAGCAAATTGCTTGTATGAAAACTGCTAGTGCAATGATCCATCACTTATATGAGATGTTTGGTGTGAGGAATAGGTCTACAAGAGTGAAAGCTATCCAAACCTTTCATAATCTTAAACAAAAACCTAATGAACCAGTGCGGGATTACATGCTTAAGGTAATCTCTCTGGTTACTAAGACTGAGATGCTTGGGGAAGATATGGATGCAGATATGCAGATGATTATGATCATCAATAGCTTAAAATCTTCTTTTTAGCAGTTTAAGTTGGATTATGAGCTTAACAGCAAGGATTACACCTTGAGTGAGTTGATGAATACCCTTTAAAGTACAGAGGAGCTATTGAATATCAGGGCTCGTGGGCCAGAAGCTAATGTAGCAACTTTTTCTAAGCCCAAGGGTAAGGGCAAGAAAAAGAAGAAGGGTCCTATGAAAAAGAAGGACAAAATAGGGGTCAAGGCCCAACCCATGGAAAAGAAGGCCAAAGAGAACACCAAGGGAAAGTGTTTCCACTATGATGAGATAGGCCACTAGAAAAGAAACTATCTAGTGTACCTTGAGTCCCTTCAAAGAAAACAAAGTATGGGTTTCCTAAGTTTGTTAGGAACTAAAAATGTGAAAGATTTATCTCATTCTTAGATATTAGATTTAAGAGTCGCTAACCATGTTTGCAATTCTTTGCAGGGGTTCTAACAAAGGAAAAGACTACCAGAAGGCTAGTTTCAAGTTAAGATAGTAGATGGATCCTATGTTTCAGTGGAATTAGTATGAGTAGTGATGTTAAATTTTCCTAGTGGTCATAGGTTGTATTTGGAGGATGTTTATTACATGCCAATGATTGTAAGGAACATGATGCTTTTTTCTAATAAAATCTAGTTATTCCTTATATTTTGAAAATGTCATTTCAATATATGAGAATAAGGATTTTATTTATGATGTGATAATTAAACAAGGATTGCTCTTTATAGAACCTATGAAAGGTTCACTAAACACCATAAAATTGATAAAACCAAGACATTCTAATGTCTCTAGCATTAATTCAAAATATCTGTGGCACTTAAGAATGGGTCATATCAATCAGAAAAAACTTAACAGGTTAGTAAAGGATGGGGTCCTTATGGGCTTGGATCATGATCCATTACCCACCTATGAATCTTGTATTGAAGGAAAAATGACCAAGGCCTCATTTCCTTCTAAAGGAAATAGATCTGAATCCACATTGGACTTGGTACATGCTGATATGTGTGGGCCTATGGACGTACAAGCTAGAGGAGGTTATGAAAATTTCATAACCTTTATAGATGGTTACTCTAGGCATGGTTATTTGTATTTGATTTATAAAAAGAGTAAATCCTTTGAAAAGTTCAAAGAATTCAAAGCTGAAGCTGAGAAGCAGCTAGGCAAGCCATTAAAATAACTTCGATCGGATCGAGGTGGTGAGTACTTATCTACAGAGTTCCAGTAATATTTAATTGACAATAGAATTGTTTTCAACTTGTCAGCTCCTCGAACACCTCAACAGAATAGTGTAGCTAAGATGAGGAATAGGACTCTATTGGAAACGGTAAGATCGATGATGTCCTATGCTAGCCTTCCAAAATTGTTCTGGGGATATGCCATACAAACGGCAACATATCTTCTTAATTTTGCTCCATCCAAATCAGTGCCTAAAATACCTAGGGAGCTGTGGACTAGCCGAGTGCTTTCATTGCAGCACTTAAGGACTTGGGACTGTCCAGCCCATATTCTAAAGCCTGAATCCACAAAGATGGAACCAAGGTCAAAAGTATGTTTGTTTGTAGGATATCCTACAAGAACTCGAGGGTACTATTTTTACAATCCTTAGGATAGGAAGGTATTTGTGTTGACAAATGGAACCATCCTAGAGGAAGAGTTTGTGAGTAATCACAAAGGAAGAAGTGAAGTAGTACTAAATGAGTTAGCTATTTCATCCAAACCAAGAGTTGATTTGGATATGACAGAATAAGATGTCGAAATGGATTCAAGAGTTGAACCAGAAGAGCAACGTAAACATCAAATAGTGCCTAGATGTATTGGAGGGTTATGAGACAACCAAATAGGTATCTAGGTCTAAGAGAAGGCTTAATTGCCATCTCAGACTAAGAAGAAACGGATCCTATTACGTATACACAAGCTATTAATGATGTTGATGTAGAAAAATGGCTCAAGGCGATGGAATCGGAAATAGATTCCATATACACTAAAAAAGTCTGGATCCTTATGGATCTACCACCAGGTATAAAAGTCATAGGGTGTAAATGGATCTATAAATGGAAAAGAGGATCAGATGGAAAGGTAAAGACATTCAAAGCGAGATTGGTAGCTAAGGGCTATACTCAAAAGGAGGGTATAGACTATGAGGAGACTTTTTCTCCGGTTGCCATGCTTAAGTCCATTAGGATTTTTTTGGCCATAACAGCCTATTTCGATTATGAAATATAGCAAATGTACATCAATACCACATTTCTTAATGGCAATCTTAAGGAGACCAATTATATGGCCCAACTAGAAGGTTTTATTGAGCTAGGTAATAAGCATAAGGTATACAAGTTGTAAAGGTCCATTTATGGACTTAAGCAAGCATCTAGGTCTTGGAATATTATGTTTGATAAGTCTATCAAACCCTATGGATTTATACAAAACCTAGATGAGCCTTGTGTTTATAAAAGAATACAAGAAGGTAAGGTTACTTTCCTAATCCTGTATGTTGA
>JAOQMP010000006.1:27478192-27488677 GCA_027563575.1 Erythroxylum pedicellare
AGCTTCCTCCCTTCTTCCTTTAATGATTTTAAAAGACTAAAATATCCCTTCTTCTAAGCCTTAACCTTTAAAACATTTGTGGACTTCCTAAATTACCCCCATAACATCTTAATCCTTCAATTTCTAACTCCATAGAAACTTTATTTTTTTTAAACCCCTCCATTTAATTTCATTAATCTAAGTACTTAAACCCTCAAACTAAAAAAAAATTAAACATGCTTATTCAATACGAAAGAGGAATCGGGACCCAACACGTGCACTCTTTCTAAATTGCTAATTTTCTGCTTTAAGCCATGTCTTTACCCGAATTCTTCTCCTTTAAGTCCAAGAAGCCAATTATCACCTATAAACACACTTAGAGAAAATTAAGTACTAAATATACGATAAAAGTATGAAATATCAAGAAAAATACATCAAATATGAGTGTTAAAATATAGTCAAATATCCATCTATCAACCATTAACTAAACTAAGAGTGCAAATTCTATTGGAATTCCTTTTTTTCAATATTGAATTGAAGAAGAATTGTGAATTCTTATCACTATCCTTCAACTACTTAGCATTTTCTCTTTGTTTGAGTAGAAAGTAATAATGTTCAAGAGGCTAATTATAATTATGAAGAGCCAATCTCTCCTTTTTCCTTAGTACCATATTTTTTAGAGAATTAATAAATTGTGGATGTTATCAAGAATGTTCCTGGCCTTATCAACTACTGAATTAGTTTTTTTAACTTTGAGAGTCTAGAGCTTATTCAATTCTTCATTTATCATCTTAAGCTTCCTAACAAAATTATAGGATTCAAATCCTTCCACATTTTTGTCCAATCCTCACAACTGCGTCTTTAAATCCATCCACATTAGTGAAAAAACTTATTAAAATTGAAGGTAATGTGAACTTACCAATATTGGTTCTATCCTAACTTTGATAAGGGAGTCATATGTGCCTCAAGGATTGTGGAAATGGGCTAAATTGTTAGGAAAATTTAAGATCCAGTAGTGATTAACCAATGCATGATCTAGTTTCTTCTTAATGAATCAACTACCAACTTGTTTATTGCTTTAAGTAAATAGAGCTCCTTCAAATCTCAAATAAACTACTCTAACTCCTTATAAGAAGTTTTTAGGATTCTCATCTTTATTCCTTAGGTTAGTCTTATCCCTCTTTACTTCTTATATAAATAATGTATTGTTAAAATCATCTAATACTAGCCAAGGGTAGTTTATGTGCAGCTTAAATTAAGTCACCTTGTAGTGCATTCCTTTGGAACTCATCGATTAGCAACATAAGTAAAGGTTATCCCAATTGGGATAGGTTTCCTAATCAAGGTTATAACTAGATGACAAACTGATAGAAAAGAGAGACCTGGTTAACAATCACTCTAGCAGGGAAAAATCAAATCACTATTCTTCCATAGGGATAGTAATTATGATTGGATATGATCTTCCAATTTTTTTCCAAACACCCAATAGATGGATTGGAGTTTATTTTCCCCTTGTTTTAGTTTTTAACAAACTAACTAAACACTGCTTATTTGAAAGTAGATAATCATGAATCATTTGCTTATTTTTAGGATAATGCATACCCCTCATATTTTATACCAAGATAATAAGGATATGGGTGATGAAGTCCCTTTCTTTTTAGACTTCCTACCAATTTTTATTTTTGTGGAAGCTATCAATACCATAGTAGGGGTTAATCTCCAAATTCTTTATCTTTAAGGAGTGGATTCACTTGGACAGGTGGGTTTTGAAGAATGACTTTATCTTTCTACTTATAATAGTTTATTCATCCTTATCTTCTATCTTGATTAGCTTCTATCTTGGAGTGATATTATATTTCAACAGCTTGAGAAATAAATATGCTTATTGTAGGAGCTTCCCTTTGAATGATTGATGTAATATTCAATAGCTATTTTTTCCACTTGACTGATTTGCATATTAGGGCCTTTACTTGATAAATCTCTTGTGTAAGAAATTAAAGTTTCAAAAGTTGAGCTTGTTCTACATTTTGATACATATCGTCTTGAATTTGATTAGGTACTACATCTTGATCTTAGAGTTTGTTATAAAAGTCTGATTGCAATTTCTTTCTTGTTTCTCTCTATATATTGTTCTCACCCATAAGGGGAGGCTTTCATTAATAACTCAACATTATACAGTCTTTCATGAGCTCCTCATTTTCATTGTATCTCATTATAGGAAGTTGGCTTGGAATTAGAGCTTAAGAACCAACCTTAATATATATCCTTATAGATCTAACCCTCTTTAACTTGGTGTTACTTTCATTTAAACACAAAAGTTCCTTAAGAGAACTAAAAATATAACTTAATCATTGGGTTGATCAACAATTAAATAAAAGAATGTGAATTCTTACCCATGTTGCTAACTGCTTCATCTTGACTCCTTTTAAATACAATTTAGTTCTCCATTTGACTAATAATAATTTTTTTATAAATGTGTGAAGATCCCTCTTCAATGATTTCCTAGACACCTGAAAGCTTAAAAACAAACACCCAATCCTTATTGATTAACACATCTTTTAAACCATATTTTCCCAATTTATTTAAGGTATGAAGGTTTATATCTTATTTATCAATCCATATCTACTTTTAGTTTACATTTTTCAAATTCGTTTATGTATATTTTTTAAGTTCATTTATTGTCGATCAATTGCTTATGGGTTTTAGACTCTAAGAACTATATAGGTGAGTTCAAAAAAATATTTAGTGTAAAGGATGATTTTCCTATATTCTTATGTATTTTTTTCATTGGCTACAGGTTTATCCCTTTTCAATTTAATTACCTTTCAAGTTTTGTTGATACTTTGTTTCTTTGTTTTCATTTTTCATTAGAGGAAACATTGACTAATGTGGTTAAATTTTTGAACGCTTCAATTTTATCTTGAATTAATGTTAGTACTTTTATTTTGGTGCTTCAAATTTAGGGTTTTACTCTTAAAATATTTCGTGTTCTTAATATTTCATCCTAAAATTTTTCTTTTAAATTAGAGAATGTCTTGTTTCAAATAGATCTTACTTCTAAATTTTGTTTTCATGGATTTGATCTTTTTTTCTCAAAATGTTTTTCAGCATTTGACGATTCTTTTTTCTTTCATTTTTTGTTTTCTATGGTTTAACCATGTCTATACATATTCTAATTTTCATAAAATAAAACATTTATACCTAAAAATTAAAAATTGAGTGGTTTAAGGTTTAGTAATACCTTTAGCTTCTCATTAAGGTTTCTATTTAATTGTATTATAATAGGCAGAGGCAATTAATCTTTCTTGGATTGTGTAAAATTATTTCTTTAAGTGTTTCATGATGAAACCTTTGGTTATAGAAGAAAAACATTTTTTTAAGGATCATGATTTCTCTATCTTTATTATTTGAGGATTCATAACATGCTAATTATTATCTTTTCATGTGCTTAAAAATGTTCTAATATTTTTTAAAAAGAAATTAACCATATCATCTTTGTAATGATTTCATTATTAGTTATAGTTTGAAATAAGGCTCTGTGTTATGAACTTTTTGTTGTTTTACTTTCCAGAAAAAAACTTTATAATGTTCACCTAAATACTGATTATTGACATTAAACTTTGGACATATTTTATTGATTTTTTTTTACAAAATAAGTTTAACATTTTCATTTTTCTCAAAGAAAGTTATTCAAATTTAGTGTGATCTTTTAAGGTTTATGTTTGATGTTTAAGCAAATGTGTAGTTCCCTATCCTTTTTCATATGCAACATGTTGGGATTTGGACTTAAATTAGAGAAATAGATTTTTAATGTAATTTGATCAATTTCATTAGTAAAATGTTTTCTAGTTTGATTTTATTAGAAGTAGCTTACAATTTCTTTAGAAGATCCGAAGTTAGATTCACCGTTTAGTTTAAAGATGACCTACCTTAAGGTTTTTAAATCTTTGAAATTTTAGTTATTGATCACTTAACTCCTTTCTCTTTTTTTAACCTTTCATGTGGTTGGATTAGGCTTACTACATCGATAGGCTAAAAAAGAAATCTTAAGAAAACAATAAAATATTTAAGAAGAAAGAGCAAGGTCAAAGGGCATACTCAAGTTTGGGTATTGATTATGTAATGATTTATGTTATAATATGTTGTTTGTCTTTTTTCTTTTTTAATTTGGACTTAGATAAGTAACACCACTATTGTTAATAATAAAAAAAAGGCTTAAGTGTCAACTTCTAAAAGCCCAAACTTAAGCTTTGATTTTGATAAAATTAGGGTGATGGACCCAACGTTTGAAGAACTTAATCCAAAATCCTATACTTAAATTATAATTTTTTAAAGAAATTGATACAATTAAATGATAACTAAAATCATTGTGATCCATACTTTTGATTTTGATACTTGAATGGCTCATATGCATTTGATGTCTTACCTATTGCAATAGAGAGGAGAAAAAGATATGACATTTTAGAAGCCCATAAAATCTTAATAATAATGGTAAGTATATAAAATAGAGGCTTGTGTTAATTAACAAATTAGGGTCCCATTTGGTTCTATTTATATATATTTTTTGTAATCTTTAGCTTTTGTTTTTCTGTTAAAAAACAACATGTTTGGTTGAGAATTGTAATAAAAATATATAAAAAAACATATTTTGTTTTATTGTCCTGTTTCTGTTTTCAATTACACTATTAGATGTGTAATATTAAATTTTAATTTAGTTATTTTTATTATATCAAATCATATTTTTAAATTAATCAATTCTCATTATGATTAGAAACAAATTGTATGAATATTTATATAATTAAAGAAACTTACATATCAATTTTATATAATAAAATACTATAAAATATAAAAATTATATTAGGTCATTCTAATTAATAAAATATGTCCATTATACTATAATGTTTCCAAATATAATAGTAATATTATTTACAAAAAGAAACGTAAATCAATTGGAAATAATATAATCATTCCACATTTGTCTAACAATTTCATCTCACTTTCGAGACATACATCCAAGTTACGTTGGAGTAATATTATACTCCACTTGAGAACTTATATCTTCATTTAGACTTTTCCTAATTTGCTCATCATTTTCAACACAACTGTCGAATAACTCATCACTTTGTCCATGTATTCTAATATAATTATGTATATCACAGGACAATGTATTTTTTTCTTCATATCATAACTTGGCATGTTCGAAACTATAGGGAATCTTACTTTTAGGATACCAGAACATCTTTCGATAACATTTCTTAGTGAAGAGTGCTTGTATTAAACAATTTATGTAAACCTTGAGGTCTTCCTCTTCCTCCATAATCTTGCAAATGATATTTCTCATCTCAATATGGTGACAGAAATTAACGCATATTCGTATAGCCTAAATCAACCAAATAAACCTTACTTAACATATAAAGAATATGATATTTAAAAAAATTCTTTCAAAAATTAATCATAATTACAATATTTATTTAAAATAGTGTAATACCTTATAGAGGTATAACAAATTGGTTTGCTAGAGTTATTACTATTTTTGAAGGAACTCGAGAATTCCTATCCAACCATTACATATGTATAACATTTTGGGTTGGATCAGTTATTTTACCCATATATGGTATTTATTCGTTGACTAGAATATATGCATCAATATGTACCAACTATTGCTCCTATGCAATCCTAAAAAATGAAATTACATTATTGAAATAAATTATTAATCATAAAACATACTGAACATAATAATTAAGTATATGAATATACCTTAAAATATGGAAAGAATTTTCAATTAAGTTAAATCTCAGGACATGTATTGGTAAAGGATTGTGAAGTAATGACTATTTTCGTAAGATGATTAACAACATATAGGACTTTGCAAAAGCGCTTCAAAATTCTCTAAGTTGAATGTTGAAAGCATTCTGTATTGATTATAGTTGTCTCGCTATGCCCTATAATCATTAAAAAATTGCTACTTGTTCCTCTAAAATTAAATGATTTGTTAGCTTTAAGCTTCATAAATTCTTTAACTCATCACATAAGCTCAATAAGATTGTCTCGCTCATTTTCAAGTTCTCATAAATCCTTATAAGATTCTCATTCAAAAGTTCCAATATTCAATCTTAACTTGATAGAGTAGAAGTTCTGTATGGTTGCTTATACAAATAAAAATATTCATTCTCTTCCCTACCTAAAGAAATAATAAATACCTTCATCAGTTCATCATTGAAATCTGATTTGAAATATGATAAGGAAGCCATGTGTCTAAAATACCATCATTAAATAATGAATAAAAATATTTAAATATAAATGTTAAAACGATTATAAAAACATGATGGCATTCAACATAAATTTAAGAAGTTTATATCAAATATTTAGTCAAAAAGTTTAAATCAAATATTCATATAAAAATAAATTTAAAATGTTCAAAACATGGAATAGTTCTTATTATAAAAGTGTTTAATCTAATAAGAGTTCAATATGTAATAACTTTAAAATATAACTAAAGAGACATAATCCAATCTAGCTTCCTTGCATCTTTCAGCTTCATAAAAATCTCCCTATAAAGTGAAAAACCATGTAGAGCTTCATTATTCTTCCATATACCCTCAACACACAATTCATCTAAAGAATCTAAACATTCCATCATTAAATTAGTCTCTTGATTAAATAATAAAGCTCCAATTCATTCTCTACGATGAATGATGTTTCAACCAATTTTTTCTTAAGTAAATCATTCTTTCTTTTCAATTGTTCACCAATTATAATCAGGACCTCTTCCAAAACGTTAGAGTGCATCTTCTTAGCCTTTTTCTTCTTCTTTTTAGGACATTTATTTATCTTATAAGGGGAACTTGCAACTTGATATCCTATTTTTAATTATATGATCAATCTTCATCAACATCAATTATATGTTCGTATTTTGCATTATTCGATGGAGATTTAATTGATTGATATATATGCAAACCAATTGTAGTAATATCTCCAAAAATATAACACAAATATGAAAATTCCTTACATCTTTTTTTCTTAAACATGTGAGTCATTTTATGCACCTAGAGAGCAAAAATTATATAATATGATATATTTAATAAACAAAGACATGTTTTTTCTACCTTAAATAGATTTTTACAAGATTCATCTATAACATTAACTTCGGTAGGGAAGGAGTTATAACTGATTCCTATTTCTTTATGTAAGTTCTTGGCATTATTTAATCTAACTTTAATGTATATACTTATTCCTCAATTAAACATTAGTATAATCTTTATTGAATTTTTTGAATATTTGACTTTATATTATTCCAACTAGATTTGGAAAAGGTAGTAGTTGTTTGATTTCTCTTTTTCACTTCTTCAACAATTAATGGGATTAAATACATCTCTATCTATCATTTCTTACTCCATCCTTTTTTATTTATTTCCACATAATCATTATAATCATTCGTATTACTTAAAGCTTTCATCATTAGAAGTAATTACATATGAATGATGATAGAAATATATTAGACCTAACATTTAAGTATACTAAAAAAATGACACCTAAACAATATAAAAATGTAATTACATATTGTTTAAAGCTTCCATAACCAAATGTAATTATATATAACTGATAGCATAAAAAATGAAAATTATTATATTAGATAAGAAATTTCATGTTAGTGAATACCAGTTATTGACCTGGGCATGTTTCTTAGCTCTTTAAAGAGAACATCAATCACAATAATTTTTGTGAAAAAATAAATGCTAAAGATGGTACACAAATAATCACAAAACAATCATAGACAACAATAAAAATTATTATAAAATTTTTACTAATTAACTTAGGCATGTACAATATGGAGTCTAATATAATTTCATTGGAGACAAAAAGGTATGATTTTCACATGGACATCTTTTTGGTGTAATTGTCTCAAATAATGTCTTTTTATTTATAAATTTAAGAAATTTAAGATTAGAATAGTATTATTGTAGTTTAATTTACTAAAATGATTTTATTTTATGACCTTAATAAGTATAATTTTTTGACTTATGACACACCCATTATGGTTAGAAGGGCTAGTTGGGGGCAAAAAAACAAAGCCTTCAAGAAGTAAATAAAGTTGCAATTGAGATTTTTATAAAACTTTTTTTCTTTTTTCTTTTTTAATGGACTGTATTTGCTATATTTCCAATGTGTGTTTAACTAAACCTTCAAAAAATATATAATAGGATGTTAATGTAAAGTTATTTTTTGGCATTTGATTATTTTTACCCAAGTTTGGTATAGCCAAAAACAAGAAGGAAACCGTGTTGTATACTTTGTTCATCTTTTTGTCTAAGGGCATAATCTTAAAAGAAATTAGACAGCCACCATCTTTGTAGCAGTCCAGAATACCCACCCACAAATATTGTCCATTTTTGGTTGCCTATCAGGCCAAGACCGTCATAGTTTTGCTCTTCCCACACCTGGGAAAACTCGTCTATGAGGAAGATGTATCCATCCCTTATAAGGCATACTTCGTTCTCCTCTCTAACCGATATAGGATCTCATAATCCACCCCCTTTGAGCCCAGCATCCTCGCTGGCACAACGGCTCAGGAACTGCTCTGATACTATTTGTAATAGCCTAGACCATCTGTCCACAGATATTGTCCCATTTGGGTTGCCTATCAGACCAAGACCTTCACAGTTTTGCTCTTTTTGGCCTATTATAATCTCTGACTACTTATATTATTTATGGTGGATTACTATTAGACCCTTAAGTCTAAACTATGGAATTGTGCGAATATTGGCAAGCCTTGGTCAATTTTTGAAACTCAGGATGACAAAATAAGGCAAAGAATTATGGTTAGGTAAGAAAAACGGGCATTGTCGATGAGTTGACATGTATTTGTGCACATTGGTGGAAATCTTTGATGTAATCAAAGATTAGATGCATTATCAAAAACTAACTAGAAGCAAGCCTTGAGTCGAAGGTTAGTTGGATCACATGTATGATGGTGGTATGCAAAATATCAAGGTATCTTAACCAAGTAAGATCAAGTATGGTTCGAGCTTCAGCTAGCTTTGATGGACTATAGGACATTGATTGGCTTGGCTAGAGTGAGCTGGACTTGCCTAAAATGTCTTTGGTGGGACTAGAGATAAAATTATAATCAAATGGTCAGACAATATGTAAATTGGCTCAGAAGTTGGCTAACTTTCACCTTTGGATGAAGATCATGGGTGATGTGGCAAAGTTATTGGGATTAATCATCAAAGAAGTGGGAGGACATGGCAAAGAACATGGATGAGGTGTCTTGTAAACATTTTACACATGTTTCTTTTATTAGAAATGGGATAATGGTAAGTTATATAAACCACCTACTAAAGTAGTGCCTAAAGTAGTTGGGGATGTTAACCACTAACTAAGTTATTGACTTAGTGTCCCTGAGGCTGCTTTCTTTATTCTTTTCCAATAAGTCTCCAAAAGCCTATAAATAGCTCATTTGAGTTAGAGAGAGTTAGAGCTTTTATATCCTTTGTATCAGTTGAGAGTAAAATAAATGTTGGCTATTTTGTTGTAAAATTTGGTATAACTTTCTCTTCTCATTTTTGTCTATTCAATTGTGTTAACTTAGTAAAATTTATGGGTTTACTTTGCCTTTGTGTTAAATACCTTAAACAAGAGAAATTTGGTAAGGTTGAGTTGAATTGCCAGAGTTCAACTACCATATTTAGACTTTAGCTCATTTTGTATGCGAACTTGGAGTTCCTAGCAAAGTCCTTGTAACAACTGGTATCAAATTTGTGTTGGTGATTCAATAGTGGGTGGCAGTAATCTGAACGACTGTGTTACAAGGGTGGAAGAACTCATTAACTCTTTACCTACAGGTGAAGAAGAAATCCTTTCATATGCATCATGATTTGAAGCTTTGGAGAAGCAGATCCAAGCATTGCAAGATTAAGTGGCTGAATTGATTAAAACATGAGAGGACACCACTTTCAAGATGATCATCCTCAAACATGCTATTGTAACTCAATATGTGGGACAACCTAAAAGCATCATGTTAAAGGTGCGTGAACCAAAGCTTTTGAGGGCATTCAAAATGTTAGGGAACTTGAGAAATTTTTATGAGAAATGGAGCAGTATTTTACAACTGGTAAAGTGTTAAACCTATAAAAAGGCGAACATTTTAGTAATGTGTCTTTATGGTGAGCACAAATCTCTACAGATATTAGTGCAGGTCGACCTCTTATTAACACTTTGGAGAAAATGAAGAAGGAGCCAATGGACCAATTCCTCCCTAACAATATTTCATAATTCTCGAGAGAAGCTTTGAACTATTTGAAGAAAGTGACTCAATGTGAGAGTATGTAAGAAAATTCACATCTTTGATGTTGGACATACAGAACATGTCTAAGGAAGACAAGTTGTTCAATTTCATATGCTACTTGCAAGGTTGGACAAAAATAGAGTTTTAGAGGTAAAACGTGAGAGACCTCCTTAGCACGATAGGTGCTACGAATGAATTGTTGGATCTCCAAATTCCCC
>JAOQMP010000006.1:27498006-27510152 GCA_027563575.1 Erythroxylum pedicellare
TGTGATGATATTTTTTGAGAAATATAGAGATGAAGGGTTTAGCTCTAGTATGAATATTGCCAAAAGTCTTGCTCTTGAGATGAATATAGAGTCTACATTTCTAACTAGATGTTGTATTATTAGGAAAAGACAATTTGATGAAATTAATCATAATGGAGAAATACAATTAGCTGAGGATTCTTTCAGAGTTAATTACTTTTTAGTTGTTGTGACTATGGCAATTACTTCGTTAAAGAATAGATTTGAATAATTAACGACAATTGATAATATTTTTGGATTCTTATTTGATTCAAAGAAGTTAGGTCATTGGATGATAACGAATTAAAAGAATGTTGCACTAATTTTACGATGACTTTTTCTCATGATAATATGTCAGATGTGAATTTAGATGATCTTTTTTTTTCTGAATTAAAAGTATTGCAAATAACTTTGTTAAATGAGTTAATGTCATCAGTTGAAATTTTAGAATTTGTTAAAGCTATAAATTGTTATCTAAATGTTTCAATTACTTATCGAATTCTGTTGACTATATCTGTGACTGTAGCATCAACTGAGGAAAGTTTTTCAAAGTTAAAATTATTAAAAACTTACTTGAGGTCATTCATGTCACAAGAAAGGTTAAATGATTTAGCTACGTTATGTATTAAGAAGGAAATGTTGGACAATATTGATCTTGATAATATTATTAATGATTTTGCATCTAGAAATGTACAAAGAAATTGTTTTTCATAAATCATAATTCTCTATGTATTTGTTAATGTAATTTTCTTAGTGTTTTGCAATCTAATATTGTTGTTTGATTACTGTTATTGCTATTTTATTGTTACTGTTACTATTTTTAGTTATTTTATTATTAATAATATTTGTAAGATATTATTAGCTAATGTTATGATCATTTAATATTTGGTTGAGTATGTAGACTTATAAATTAAGTCATTTATGTTTTATACAAACATGTAAACTTAAGTATATTGTCGATTTATTGAGACTTTTTTTATTTTGCTCAGGGCTTATAAAACGATAGGAACAACCCTGACTCCTTGCATAGGCATGCATTTTGGCCAGATCTATAAATGTATGTTTCATCTATGTTTTATCCTTTGTTTATCTATTCTAACAAGAAGTCTGAATCCTCTGTCCAATTTTATGGTGTCTTATTCTGTCCCATAAAATCTCAGTAACGAATTAAAAGAATGTTGCACTAATTTTACGACGACTTTTTCTCATGATAATGTGTCAGATGTGAATTTAGATGATCTTTTTTCTGAATTAAAAGTATTACAAATGACTTTGCCAAATGAGTTAATGTCATAAGTTGAAATTTTAGAATTTGTTAAAGCTACAGATTGTTATTCAAATGTTTCAATTACTTATCGAACTCTATTGACTATATCTATGACTGTAGCATCAGCTAAGAGAAGTTTTTCAAAGTTAAAATTATTGAAAACTTACTTGAGGTCATTAATGTCACAAGAAAGGTTAAATGGTTTAGCTATATTATATATTGAGAAGGAATGTTGGACAATATTGATCTTGATAATATTATTAATGACTTTGCATTTAGAAATGCACGAAAAAATTATTTTTTTATAAATCATGATCCTTTGTGTATTTGTTAGTGTAATTTTCTTAGTGTTTTGCAATCTAATATTGTTGTTTGATTGCTACTATTGCTATTTTGTTGTTATTGTTACTATTTTTAGTTATTTTATTATTAATGATATTTGTAAGATATTATTAGCTGATATTATGATCATTTAATATTTGATTGAGTATGTAAACTTATAAATTAAGTCATTTTATGTTTCATACAAATATGTAAACTTAAGTATATTGTCAATTTATTGGGGCTTTTTTTTAAATTTTGCCCAGGGCCTATAAAACGATAGGAACGGCCTTGACTCCTTGGATAGGCATGCCTTTCGGCCAAATCTATAAACGTATGTTTTATCCTTTGTTTATCTATTCTAACAAGGTAAGTATTATAATATTTGTAATTGTTATTTTCTTTCCAGGCCGCTACTTTCGGATCGTAGCATAAATATCATGTTTGATATCAAAGAGTCTTTAAATGTGTTACATGGAATTATGATAATGATCTAATACTTCTAGGATGATATTAGCTTCAATGTGTATTCCATGTGACGATTATCATGCTTTGATTACAGACATTGGCTTCTATGTTTTCCCATATAATTATAAAACATCTGCATTAGTTTTATTAAAAAAGATTATTTTGAATTTTGCATAAAATCTTACGTTAACTTACTTTCTAATTTTGCCATGTAATTATAACAAAACTACAATTGTTTCATATTGCACTAAATTTTATTGATTATTAATTTATTTAATATTTTTAATTGACAATGTTTTGGATACTTAAGAAATAATAATATTGTGATTTTATATCTAAAATCAGGTAGATATTTAAGGAGACTTGTTTCCAAATCTAAATTCCTAAAGAGTAACGACTTTAAAAATATTAAAGAGGACAAAAGAAGTATGAAACTAACTTACATTTAATTTATTAATACAAATTTTAAAAACTTGATTTTAATTTTGTTATAATTTTGGGTTCATACTTGTGCCTAGACCCCCTATTTGTGTTAATCTGGAAAGCTTCAATTGGCAAGCTTTTTGTGATGGAGCCTTGTTTTGGCAAGCTTTTTGTGATGGAGCCTTGTTTCAAGTTGAAGATACAACGGACAGTGGAGTGGTATTTGAAGATGATGAAGGGAGGTTTCTTCAAGGTTTATTAAGCCACTCTGTAGGTTGTAAATCTCCGGTAACGGCTAAAGCTTTGGCATTACGAACAACGTTGCAATTCGTCATGGCCCACTACCCATACAACGGTTACATTTTTATTGATTGTCAAGCTTTAATTTTTGCCCTTAATTCTCAATCCTTGGACTTCTCTGAGTTTGGTATAATTGTGCTGGACTGTAAGAAATTACTAGAGATACGACCGGATATCCAAGTTCAATGGATACGCCGCATTATGAATGGCGCTACTCACTCCCTTGCTAGAGCATCCATTCGATTTTCACCACTGTGTATTTAAGGAACTATTCCGGCAGTTTTTCATTCTCATTATTATTAATCCAAGTGTGGGATCTTCTTCTTTCCAAAAAAAAATACTTGATTTTAATTTTGATATAATTTTGGGTTCATACCGGTTCCTAGGCTCCCTATTTGTTCGATTGGGTTCAGTTTGAAACCGGGAGTCCTGGATTCAATCTGGTTGTGCAAGCCCTTGTTTATATTTTTCCCGACTCAAGCCGAAAGGATCCGAACTCGGCTCGACCAAGTGCCGTCTGGCAGCTACTTGGCCAGTCATACAAAGATATAACGCTGACGATATATAAATTTCCCGCGAAGAACATAACCGTCCGGAGGGCTGCCTACATAAAGTTGGCAGAAACCACAAACTCTCCCCAGAGAAAAGCACCACTCCTTTGTCCACATATTTGGTGGACATCCACCACCACCCACCATCTCACTATCTGTTTTACAATTTAATTTTTAAAATTTTTACAGTAGATATATATGTATCTGCACATAGTTGACTTAAAAATATATGAATTCTGGTGGATCTTTATTCTTTTAAAAACTCGAGTGGAATAAATGACTTCTGAAACCTCACCGTAAAGGATGTGCAATTAAGATCAGCAAGGAATAACCGGGGCAAAGTAGGACAACAAACGTCATACAAGGAGGAGCATAATATGTGACAAGCAAATTAAAGTAACCAATACAAGAATAGATGCTAACTGACGGGTGACTGAGCAAGAACTGTTGTTGATCTCTGACGAATCTACGGCTAGGGGCATTCCATCGGTGTTGAGAGCGCAGGAATGAGGATCAGAGGTGAGCATCATAGCTCGTAAGACATTAGAAACTGTCTGAATATAGGCTGTCCGATTCTTGGCAAGCAGCCATGTGAGACCCATCAGCTGGCAATCTTTGTTTCGCATTTTAGTGGTCCTGTCTGCTGATTTGCTTGAGTTCAAAGACTTGTTATGGTTGTTGCTGCTTTTGTTGTCGTTGATGTTGTGAAGCTTCAGATAAAAAAGAATAACCAAGTAATTGTTCATCAATTCTTAGACAACTACTTTGTTTGGTACAACATCTAATCAAACTCAAGCCTACCTTCAGTTTCTTCCCAACAGCACTAAATACTGATTGCAAGTAGAAAGAATTAAAAAACTTAAAAGGTTATAAAGGAGTCTAGCTTCGTGATCATACCAGGCTAAATAATTGGTATGCAAGTCAATAGTGGTGATTATCGACCCATCTTGGGTTTCTCTAGGACTAGGATAGATCCATTTATCTTGAGAGCCAATCAAATACTAGCATTTATCCTTTCTAGTTCCAGAACTTCGCTATGACTCAATAAATGAACAACAACAGCTCTTCCAGCACTAACCAACTGTTAAACGATCATTTCATCTACAGTACACTTAATAGCTTTTAACTTTGGAAGATTTTAATTTTACCTCACAATCGCTCAGGAAACACGAACTTTGCCAATTCAAGACCAATCAAAACAAATTTGCAAAGAAGACCCGGGAATTGGGAAAAGAAACAGCAATTAGAGTAGCAATTAAAAAGATGAACAGAAAGAGAGAGAGCTCACAAGAGGGAGACTATTCAAGCACTTGGAGCACCCACCAAGACCGGTGAATCCATTAACATCGCTGCTACTACTCAAGCAATCTCTTTCCAATCTTTCAACAGTCTTGTCACCAACAAGCTTTCCCTTTTGGTTCAACGAAAATGCTTCGGGACAGCTTAAGGGATGCAATCTGATCCCACAGTAACAATACACCAAATCGCAAGTCTCATTGGGTTTAAACAGTTCCATGCCTTTCCGTTTCAACTCTTTTCCCAGCGTATCGACGCAAGTCTCGGAGTCATCAGGCAACAAGGGCATGTCCTCGTACGACGGCGGAACACCTTCTGCCACCGCCGCAGGGACCACCCTCCCGGCCATGCCAATGGTCTTGGTAGAGTAAGCATAGTACAACCAGGCTGCCAGAACCGGGCAGCACCGTGTCTTCCGAAGCTGCCCGTCTCCGCCATTTCCACTGCCGCATGCGGCATTTATCCCGTGGAAGAGCTCGTCCGGCAAATCCAACGGGCAGGACGCGACGTTCGATTGTTCAGGGAATGCGGGGATTGTTGTTGATGCTGAAGGGGTGGGCAAAAATGGCTGCAGTGTCTGCTCATTAACTGGGTCTAGATTCGGTAGACCCAGAACGACACAGCAAATAATGAAGGGGTGAAAGAAGAAGAAGATGAAAATGTTATTGGGAAGCATGCTTGTAGGAAAATGTTGGTGGTTATGGGTTTAGGACTATACTTGTTCCGAAGCTGTGGATTAAGGGAGAGAGGGGTGGGCACTGGAGTTGAAGAAAAAGAAAGGAAAGGCAAAGAAAACGGTGGTGGGGATGGGGTGAATTTTGGGTGCTTGTTTTTCATTAAAGTGTAGTTATAGTCTACCGTAAAGTTAGGAGAGAATTAGGATTAGGATTTTGTAATGTAGTGTGTTGGTATGATGATGAGATCATTTTCGGTTATGTCCGTCCGCAGAGGCATGAGTAAGTTTAGTTTTAGTTTACGAGGTCTTTTATTATTAAGTTCCAGTTGCTCATAGTATTTATAGAATTATGCTTAGGAAGTAATTATTCAAGTTCAACAATATAGTGTCCATAATTACAGCCCCAGTTAACTATTTATAACTGAACATAAGATAATCAGGCAAAAATTAAAGACTACTCTATTTTTGTGATTTAAAGAGTTCAAGGCTTTCACCCAAATTAAAATTTATATGTAAAAAGGATACCTTAGTGGCGTTTATTGTTTAAAACTTTGATTTCTTTTACAAGTGGCGCTGTTGTGCCTCCGGGTCCCCACGTCGAGTGAATATTGTGAAGTTTATGTGTGTATATTCTTGGGTTGGGTAACAAACTCCTGATGATTTCTTAGAAAGATTGGAAACGTAAAATCAGAGAATACTAAGGAATTGCGACCAGTAACTATAACTAACTAAGGTCTATACAGTGGTCCAGATCTAATGGAGGGAAGGGATATAATCATACGTGTGTCTTTATATATATATATATAAAGAGAGAGAGAGAGAGAGTTGGCCATGATAAAAGAGTCCTTCTACAGTTGCAATCACGGTGGCAGTAGCTTACATAAATGCAAAACTGACGCTTTTTGGTAGACCCCAAATTCCTGTCAACTTTTGTTTGGGTTGCTCAATTATTGTTACCTCAGCAAAGTGGCAATGTTACTACGTAGAATGCCTACTCACGAATTTAGTCAAGTCTCTTTCGGCCCTGGCTTTTATTGGTTTCTACCAAAACATGGCTTCATTTGTAAACAGGACAATACGAAGCAATATATCAAAATATATATTGAAGTTCAAACAAATTGAAAATTATCATATCCTTATATATATTAAATTAAGACATGAACAAGTAATTATTAAATTAAATATATAAAATTAAAATTTGTTACAAATTTATAATATCATTTCCATCTCCTTCATTCATTTTAATTTACATTCTTTCGAAACTTTAATATCTTAAATAAAGATATGCTAAATTTTATTTTTATACTTAATCCAATCAAAATCCACAAATAAAATGAGCAAAACATGGCTAACCATTGTTCTCATAATTCGGAATAGTAAATACATGCAGCATCTTGTTTTACTTATTGTGTAGTACATCAACAAATATTAAATAAAGAAATTGTGATATAAGACTCTATTTCTACATTCATTATCAACTTAAGTATAAATAAATAAATGTTGCATGAATTCTTAATTAAATATTTATACTCCTTTATACCTGCATTCTAACCCTTTTTTTATCTAAATTTATAGCAACATTACAAAAGCTAACTCTTCATATATTCTGCTTGCTTCATTGCTATGTATCCTTCATCTATACTCATCCATTATTGAAAGTTTTTAATTTAATTTTAAAGTTTTTTCCTTATACATCTTTTTCATATATTTTAAATTCCAACTTAATTTTTTAGGAAGTATTTAAAATGGTGGGACTTCTTAGAGGTATTATATCCTCTGTTTGCACTATTAATTTAAACGAATTAAACAACATAACGTTTCTTTCAATCTTTACGTATTATTCTCTATACACTACTTAAAATGACTCACAATGCATTCCTAAAAGAAAATTATATCTTAAGAATTATCATTTTCTCAGAATAATTAATATAAAAATGCAAATTCCAAACAAACACTCCGTAAAATTAACCACCATTCTAATTTTGAAAAGCACCAAATAAAATGTAAGGGAAAAGTTGACACATACGACATGACATGGTATGTAAGCTTCCCTCATCCAGTATTTAAACAGCAACTTGATCCAGAACAGCAAAGTGTGGCACGCAGAAATAACATACGACTTTTTCAGAAATTGACAGTAATTAGCTGATGACAAATTTAGACGACCTATCGAGAAGGTGGATTGACTGGATTTCTCAAAGAAAAGAGGAGTATCGGCGCTCTATACCTTCTTTTTTTTAAATGATTTAATTAAATATATTGTATCAATTTGAAAAGAATAATCTTTTTAAATAATATGCGTATTATTTTATAATGCATACTAAAAGAGATCGATTCAATTTTAAATGTTTATATTTTGTAGAAGAATTTGAATATATTAGGTCCGAAATAATTTATATGTTATAACACAAATTAATTTGATAATGAATATAAATTTATTATAAAGATTCTAGTCAAATCTTAATTAAATTAGTTATTTACATATTTTTATTGAATTTTAAATTTTAAGTTCAATTAAATGAACAAATTTTAAGAGAAAAACTCTTACCTTTTAACTTATTTAATAATATATATACGGTTAATAAGTTGAAAATATCTTATTTCAAACTTCTTATCATGTATCATCTTTTCATAGAAAATAACCAAGAAAAAACCTAAATTACTATCAATTACCTTTAAAAATATGAAAATAACAAATATATAAGATTAACAATGGTCAACTAATAATCAATATGATATGAAGAAATAGTATTATAACAATAATTCAAAATTTCACCATTTTACGAGGAAATATAAAGGAAAGTTCTCCTAACTTTCTTCAATTCTAGAAAGATAAATAGTATTTAAGAGATGTAAAGAAAAAAGAATTATGAATCACTAAAATGTTACATATATAATTAGTTAGTTGCATCAGCCCCCTGATTCCACCCGATCTGACCTCCAAGATGCATTTATGCTTGGCATGTAGGCCCCACCTTGGTTTGACCATCACGAAGTCAACAAGTCTGGCCTTCGTCCCGCTTTCCCTTACATCTGCTTCTACTCAGTTCTTCTGCCCTCTAGAGTTTGGCACTCTGCCATTACCCGTTTACCCCATTGTCGTCTGACTCTCCTCATGTCTACCTCTTCTTGCGGTTCGTCTCCTCACTCTTCCTGGTAAGCTTTCTTTGGTGACAATTGAACTCAGTTTTGGTGCTACTTGTATTTTAGTCAATGTTACTAGCTTGTACTTATGTCTATGCTGGTTAATCTTAAAGTTTTAAAATGTATTTGTATTGACTTCATCTTCTTATATAATGTATTAATATTTTTATCTATAATGAGTGGGCTCAAGAAGCAAAATAGAAAGTTCTGTATAGGGAGCTTATGAGATATATAGATTTATGGAACTTGCGAGATGTATAAAACTATATTTTTTATGTGTAATTTTTCCATTTACGTTCTTAAAAATTCCAACTCTAAAAGAAACGGCTATCTTGTTTAATTATTTTTGCATCATTTTTCCCTTGAACGCAGATTAGAAGAAGAGCAGGGTCAAGACTTTAGAAGAAGATCACAAGTGTAAAGTAGTAACACAGTAGTGTGTGGTCCTTATGTTAAATATTGAGGTGAGGATTTAGGTTCAAATTTGGAATTTGGTGAGAAAGTGAGGGGATTATAAGAAATTTTCTTCATTTGTGGTCCAAACTTTGGCTAAGGCTTCTAGTTACTACAATTCTCAAATTTAAGCTTTTCTTTTTCTTTTTTTCTTAAATCAAGATCAAATAAATATGGACTTTCTCCATTAATAATTTATTAACCATGTCACATTTATACATTCTTATTCACTAATAAATGCATTTGACTTATTCATGTTTATTATCAATGCCAATGTAATGTTGGAATATTATGCTCTAACAAATGCATTTGACTTAATCATGTTTATTATTAATGCCAAAATGTAATGTTGGAATATTTATTGCAAAAGTTACTAAATTGAAAATTGTGAAACTAACATGCTTTCTTTATTTTCTTAGTTGCTTAATTCTAGTAATGCACGTTTGAATTATGCTCACAAGAAAAAGAAAAAATTGTACTTCAAACAATTTTTAAAATTAATTTGCTTCACATATTTAGTCTCAAATGACTTGATGTATTTAATGAAAATAGTACAACAAGTATTTTTAGTATTTTTAGTAAATAGTGATGTGGTATGAATTTTTCAAAACCTTTTATTTGTATCTATTACCTCTATGGTATGAATTTCTTAAAACCCTTAATTGTTCTGAATCCTTAAGTCCTTAAATGTTAGTATATTTCATGTGCAAATGAAATCAAATTGTTTTACTTAAGCCTGATTTTTTTCATCTTAATTACTTTTACTGTTGATTCAAAGTTATTACAAAAGGGTAGTGTTACTTCGCAATACTTGTTATAGATTATATAGAATGGAAAACCAACAAGAATGCTTTGTAAGAAAATTCTGTACAACTCTTGGAAAAGAGTGAATTATAGATGTTTTGCATAAAAATTTGAGAAAGTATTAAAGAAAGTAGTTAGTATAATTTAAATAATAGGAAGAGTTACTTTTAGGATTCTAGTTTTAGTTTGTGTTGGATGGGAAGAGTTTGTTGGCATCTGCCATCACCTAAGCTTGAATATCTGAGTTTGAGTATAACAATTGAATGGCATCCTTGAAGAAAGGTTTTCATATTACTAGTTCCAATGCATCCAAAAAGATATGATACTATATAGTTGAGTCAATTATGCATAAGTGTGAGGGCCATAGTATGATACCACATAGTTGATTCAATTATTTGAATATTGATGGATAATAATACAAATTTTGAATTGGCATAATATAATTAGTTTGAAACTGAATGTTATAAGATTCATGATTAAGTTCATACATTAATTTGAAATATAGAGTAATGTCACATAGATGAATGCAATATTAATTGTCTTATGTAAATGGCTAATTAAACATTCAAACTTACCATTGTAAAGCATATATGAATCAAAAAACTTATTACAAAAGTTCATGCATCTACATTGAAATAACAATAAACTTGCTAGATAATTTATTGAAATTGGAAAAAAGAATCATTTTTTACTTTTGTGTTAATCACTATTTCAGACATGTGTAATTACTTGAAAATTGTTGCTTTATCAGTAATATGATTAATAGAGCGTGCATTTAGAATCGTTTGTCTTTAAAGACTAATTAAGATTTTGATTATGCTTTCATCGTCATCATTATCATCATTTTGATTGTTAAATGTTTATGAAAGTGTACATATACCTGTAGATGTCTATTATAACTTCATAGTCGTATATATTGATTGTTTCATATTGATGAGTATATTTCTTTAATGGAGGGATTTAATCCAATACTAGAGAGTATACAAGGGGAGACTTCTAATTCGGTACTAAGTGAAGCAACAACTCATGTTAAAGGAGCAAGTTTATTGAGAAACGAAGTTTGAAACCACTTTAACAAAACTAGGTTAATGGACAGAATATAGAAGGTTGAATCTAAATATTGTCATAAGACATTGGCGAGGAGTTCAAAAGATGGAACTTCTCATTTGAAGAGACATATAGAGTCATATAATGGAAAGAAGCTCGTGGCAAAAGGTCAAACATTTTTGCCCAGAACCTAATGAGATGAAAAAATAAAATGACTAGTAAAGCTTATGATAGTAACATATCAAAGTTTTTGGTAACTAGTATGATCGTTGGTGATAAACATCTACTCTCTTTAGTGGATAGCAAAAGATTTCGGATATTGCTCAACTTACTCCAACTGAACTTCAAGATCTTTACCTAGAATACCTTGAAGAAATTTTTTAAAGATATACGAGGATCAAAAGATAGAAACATTAAAAAGTCATTGAGTATTAAAAGACATGTTGCCGTCACATCGAACATATGAATAATATTAACACGATGATACTCTTTTAATTTAATAATAAAATGATTTTCATAATATTAATGTTTATTTGTTGCATAAGTATAATCATAAAACAAGACATAAATTTATAGTATTCATCATATATATACATAAATTTATAGTATTCATCATATATATGTTTAGATTGTATAATATATATGTTTAGATTGTATAACCAATAACAAAAACATATAAAGTCTAAACTAATATAAAACCTAAAAGACAAGTTTTCGATCATTTATATGGATTGATAGTTATTTTATAGCTAAGAATGTTTTTAGGAATTCAACTATTTCATTAATTATCTTTTATATTACAAACAATTTCAACCATGTTTATATGCTCTAAAATTTTGGCTATAACAATAACTTTACAATTGAGATAAGTTAAGGCTACTGATTTAGACATCATATCAAGCAAATTATATTTAATTATGACTAGTAAGAAGCAATAATGTTAATTAAATGAATGCGATATTTCTCATATAATATCTTTTGGTTCATTTTCTTCTAAAGTAAATTTAGTTTGAACTTATTCATTTATATACATTTAATAGACTTTTTTAAAAATTCATTTTAAACAACTTATTCTAAAAATTTTAAATTAAAAAAGGAAGTCAGGCCTAATCTCGAGCCTAGCCCACTCCCAACACTAGGTACATTCTGAGTTTGAATCACTGTAAAACAATATCATTTTAATTTTATTGACTAAATTAATATTGTTTTGGTTTTAAATTTATTAAATTAAACGATATTATTTTGGCAAGGGCATTTGGGTACAAATTTCAAACCTAACTTTTATGTTGGCCCCCAAATTTTTTTCTTATTGAATAAGCATGATTTCAATTTATTTTTGAGGTTTTGTTTGATAAATTGCTTTTGGTTAGAGTTTAAT
>JAOQMP010000006.1:27517380-27527655 GCA_027563575.1 Erythroxylum pedicellare
GGTATATTCGAAGAATGCAAGAGAGCATGAGGAGCACCTAAGGATAGTATTGCAGAGATTGAGGGAGAGGGAGCTTTGTGCCAAATTCAGCAAATGTGAATTTTGGCTTCATGAAGTGGTTTTCCTTGGGCATATAATTTCTGAGAATGGGATGCATGTGGATCAAAAGAAAATTGAAGCAGTAGTGAATTGGCATACCCCGATGACAGTGACAGAAGTGAGGAGTTTTCTGGGTCTAGCAGGTTCAAGGAGCAAGGTCAGGTTCATCACTTTTAAAGGTATCAAACCAATCCATCCTTGCTCCTTTGGAGCACAAACTTCCCTCCATTTAACTTTCACTACATTGTTTCCTGGCTACATGAATCTGCTCAGCATCTTTCAATTGCCTTGATTGCCATATTAGGTAATGCTAAATTGAAGGAGTTATATAATTTAGGACAAATGAAATAAGTTATAGCGTTCTAGCTATAGATAAAGATCTGGATCTCCAATACCTAACTTTAGTTTCAATCTTCTCAATTAGAGGTTTGAAGTCAGTATATGAGAGTTTTGATGACGAAATTAGAACTCTGAAATAAGTGGGAGGTAAGGTCAAAATTTTACATCATGTTATATAAGAGAATCAATTGGCTTCCTAAACACTAATAGGAGATATTATCCCATTATTCTCCATATTAATCTGTAGACCAGAGATTCTGAAAAATAATTGTAGACCAATCATCAAGGTCATTATCGAGTGATAATATGCCTTTGAGAAGAGACATAGATCCTCGGTATAGTTTAGACATAATGTTCCATTCTTCTTGCATTTAGTATAGTATTTGAAAGCTCCACCTCTCTCAATCACTCTAGTTAGGAGCTTATTTAGGACTTCCATTACTAGTGAAAATAGATAAGGAGAAATAGGATCACCTTACCTCAAACCTTTCATACCTCTAATTATTTTAGTGCGCTCCTTATTGATCAAAATGTTATAAGAGGTCCTAGTGATACACTGCTCAATCCACTCCCTGAATATATTTGGAAAACTATAAGCTTTAAGACAATTTAGTATAAAGTTCTAGGGTATAGAATCATGTGCCTTTTAAAAATCAATTTTAATGACACAATTCCTATTGCTTCTCCTTTTAGTATAGTTTTTTGCCAATTCTTGCATGCATAAGAAGTTATCTGAAACATATCTGCTAGGAATATATGATAATTGCTTATAACCTATATGTTCAAGAAAAATCCTTTTGATCCTATTAGTAAGAATCAAATTATCTGATAGATTATATTATAATAGGCTATAGGCATGTAATCATTAGAAGTTTACTGCTTGTCTCCTTTAGGAATTAATGTAACAAAGGTTCAGTTTAGGTTTTTTAATAGCTTCCTTTTCCTGAAGAATTTTTGGATTGCTTATACCACTATATAACCAATTATGTTCCATGTTTTCTAGAAAAATAGGGCATTCATTCCATTTGATGTTTGAGCTTTACTAGGATTCACACCTTTCCGTACACTCCCAATTTCCATTCTGGTAATAGGTCTGTACAGATCTTTAATCTTTATACTAGACAATTGATCATGAATAATCTTCTTAATGAGGCCAATTAAGGAGGTAACATCTTAAAGTATTCCAATAATGCTAGAAAAGTATGATAAAGCATCCTGTAGTAGCTTTTCCTATTCTATAATGACTACATCTCCTTTTGAAATATACACAATTCTATTTCTATCTTTCCTTGAGGTTAGTCTCCTATAAAATACAAAATGTTTTTTCCCCTTAAAAAACCCATAACTCCTTTGATCTTTGTCTCATAATGGAATAATCAGTTTCAAATGCTGGGGAGTACTTATTTACGGTCTATTTTTCAGTAAGTTAAAGACGATGGTTAATTGGATTTGAGTATAATTGAGATTAAACCCTAATTAGCTCTTTCTTAGAAAATGTTATAGTTTGATAGTTTTGCAAATAACTTCCCTAATTAGGGATTTAAGCTCCTCTCTTATGTCCTAAATCACTCTAGTACATTTGAATTGACTAGAGCCTATAAAGTAATAGTTGGTACCTTTTTATAACTGCCTCCTTAAATCCTCTTGCCTTACAAAAGAAATTGTTAAACTTGAAGGAATTTTTTTGCCTCACTTCCATTTGTTAGCAAGAAAATGATAAGGGAATGATTACAGCTTAGAGATTATAGAAATATGGAAATTTCTAAAACCATTAAAGATTGGTCAAACTTCTGTTTAACTTCTTCCTTTAAACAAAGTCTTTTAGGTTGCGAAGATTTATTAACTTGAGAAATTAGTGACCTGGATCACTTAAGCTAAATTTGCAATTTAATTAGGATATTGTGTTAGTTTATTCACTTCAGGAAGTTGTCACATTCGTTTACAATTTTAGGCCAATCAAATAAGTAGCATCGCTAGTATTTTTTCATGAGAATGACTAAAAAATGTAGGTTTGTTAAAATGTGAAAAAATGTGTATAGATTTTAATTAAATAACTATTCCACTAGACTTCAAGCTATGACTAGAGCTAGTACCCAGTTGAGAATATGATGTAGCTGAGTAACCAGATTTACGTTCGTTACAAATGTTTGCCTCCATGTCAAAAGGCTATAATGACATTCCAACCAAGTTGTCTAATAAAAACATGACGTAATTGAGTAACCGGATCGACATTCATCACAAATGTTTTCCTCCGCGTAAAAAGGCCGGGTTCATGTCCATAAAAGTAATAAAAAAAGAATGTTTGTCGAATAAAAACCTACCAAACTTGTGAGTAGCTTGACTTTTCATGAAAACTTACTTAAGAATAATTACAAGTTTGATTGACAAAATAATTATCAATGTGCGTGTATAAATGATAAGGGTGAATAAACTTAACATCAATGTCTCAATTAGTTTGTATATTTAGTCCAAAGTACTTAGACACAAATTTTGCATGTAATAAGCTAGAACAACTTGAAGGATTGTGTTTATAGTTAAATGTGTTTCGTGAAGTTTGAAATTAGTGCCTCATTATTGCATTTGTGTGTGTATTGTGTCTTACTTGTTTTGTTTTTGTTTGTTGTCTTGTTTGATTGAGGACAAGCAAACATTTAAGTGTGAGGATGTTAATAATTATGAATTGCTTCATATTTTTTGGGTGGTTTAGTTTGTATTTAGTCGTTAATTTGATTGTTTAGTGTGTGTTTAAGTTAGAATTGTGTTAGTTAGTAGATATTTGCATTTTAAGCATTTTGTGGGTTAGAACGTGATGTTGAGCTTCAATTTTATATTTATGAAGTGCCTTGATGTGTTTGTTAGTATTTCATGGCAAATGGAGGAGATTCGGATAAGACCCAAGAAATAACTCAGGGTCACGATGATGAAAAATATGCCACGATCATGACAGAAGTAAGAGCAAAAAGCTACGTTCATGGGGAATATGCCACGATCGTGATAGAAGCTAGTATAGGGGGCCATAATCGTGTTGTTATGGGCACGATTATGCGATTAAGGGCCACAATCGTGGCTTGCACAAAAGATATGCAGGCCTGACTTAAGTTTTCAAGAAATTTTTTAGACCTTTCAGACCTAAAAAAGATGATAGGGTTCCCCTAATTGGAAATACTATATAAGACTTAATGATGTAACCATAAAAAAGCTTCTACATTCTTCCACTTCTGGAAAGTTCAAGAGAGAGAGAGAAGAAGAAGCAGGTCCTGACGTTGTTGATTCCTGGATTAGGTGGTCTCCCGGCTCTGCTGCCTTCCTAGATTAACTGCTCCAAGTTTTATTTCCTTTCCATTTCATTTTGGTTCATTTAATATATAAGATTGAAATGGATTGTATGATGATGGGTTTTGACTTGTTGATGATGATTTAACTCTTCCTTTTGGATTTTACTTTGATTTAATGTTAACACAGATTTTGTGTTTTATTGATTGGGTCTGATAATTAACTTCGATGTTTGCATATTTTGGTAACAAACTGAGAGGGTGAGCAGGATAAAAATGATTGGATTAAATTAACGGGCAATCCAATAAAACACGTAGTTAATCATATCAGTTTTGTGCGGAGAGGGATCCTGTGTGAGACCGATAGTTTAATAGAGAGCTTTCGATCTAATTTTAATTATGGGTCTTTTGTTAATTGAGAGATTATAAATTCCATAATTTAATTAGGGTTAATAATTTAGGGCATGGGATTATAACTCGAGAGAGAGTAATTCCCCCTACGATAGTTTAGAACAGACACTCTGATAACACATAATTGGTTAGGTTAACATTAATGATAGGTAGAATCCCCTCTCTTATAACTTGGCAATTTCTCTTGATTAACTTCCATGGTGACCTTTTGTGTTACTCAATTTCAATTCTTATTTTTTGTTAATTTCTTGAGTTGAATTCCTGCAATCAAATTCCTGAGTTTATATTCCTGTTTCATTTTTTAACTTCATTTTTATTAATTTCTGAGCCTTAACCTAAGATTGGATTAGTTTACCCTATTCATGGAATCGACCCTTCAAATACTACAACTTACGACCCGTGCACTTACGATAATTGAGGGATATAAATTGTAAGACTCGAAACATCGATCAAGGGCCAAACAAAAGTTTGTCTTCATTGATGGATCGATTACAAAATTTGATGATGACGATAGCAAAACTGAAGATTGGTGGCTAGTGATTAGTTTGCTAGTCAGTTGGATCATGATCATTATTGATCCCTCTATTCTGCCTTTGATTGGATACATGGATACAGCCAAGAAGTTGTGGGATGACATCAAGGCCATATTTTCTATTGGAGATGAGATGCATTTATATCAATTACGCGAAGCTATTAAGGATTGCTCCTAACCATGCCAGAGTAATATTGCTTATTATGGCCACTTGAAGACGTTGTAGGATGAGCTCAATGATTATTTGATGGTACCAGTATGTGCTTATGGCTACAAATGTAAGTGTGCCAAACAAATTATCAGGGAATGTGAAGATGAGATGTTTTACCAATTTCTCTTGGGTTTGGACAATATTCCCTATGATATAGTTAAGTCCAATATACTCAGTAAGACACCTCTTCCCCTTCGTAACACTTCTTATTCTAATGTTGTAGAAGAAAAGAGGCATAAGCAGCTTATTAGAGCCAAGGAAGAGAGAGTAAATGTTGTAAATTCCCCTAACTTTCTTGCTAATGCTCAAACTGCTTCTACTGAGAATTGGAAATCGAACTCTATGAGTTCGAATGATAGAACAATGTGTTCTTACCGTAAAAAGCTAGGTTATAAAGCTAAAAATTACTTCCAGCTTTATGGCTACCCGAAATGGTGGTCTATTGGATTTGAAAAAGGAGGAAGGTGCAACAATGGTCGAGGATGTAGACCTAGTCATGGGTTTGGTCATGGCACAGTGACTAGTGGTGTTGTTGCAAACGTTGCATAAGCCGTTGTCAAGTCCTCTAGTGTGACTGTTGCTTCGGTAAATATTAGCGATTGAGGGCAATTTTCTGATTTGAGCAACGAGGATTGGACAACACTTGTTAATCTTCTTCATCAATGTAAGCCACTATGTACAAATGAAAAATTATCAAATAATAGGCCTCTTTTTTAATGGTTGATTGATAATGGTGCCTTGTACCACATAACCAACAATAAGTCTACTATGTGTAATATATATGAGCTTGCCCTTACACCTATTAGGTTACCTGATGGTGATATTTCATATGCAACTCAAGAGGAGTGGTACATCTTTGTGGTGGCATTTTTTTGAAAAATATCATGTTTGTTCCCGAAATAAAGTGCCAACGTATTTTTTTATCGCTTAATTAAAGATGCACATTGCATTGTCACTTTTATAGACACATTTGTACGATACAAGATTGCACTTTCAGGATGTTGATTGGAGTGGGCGAAGAGCGAGGAGGGGTCTACATGTTATGTGGTGTAGTTGCAACGTATTCGTGTAAGATTTGCAGCAAGGACAGTCTAGATTTATTGCATCAGTGGTTGGGACACCCATCCTCTAAAATTCTTAATTTAGTTTCTGAAACTTCTAGTAGTTGTTTGTAGAATAAATTGTGTGATGTATGTTTGCATGCTAAGAAAATTAGGGATGTTTTTCCTTTGAGTTCAAGTCGTACTTTGGAACCTTTTCAATTGATTCATTACGATGTTTGGGGCCTTTATAATGTCCCTTCCTCATATGGTCCATATTATTTTCTCACAATAGTTGAAGATTTTTCACGGGCTATTTAGGTTCAATTAATGGCAGAAAAGAGTGAGGTGCCTAACTTATTGAAACTATTTTTTTCTATGGTAAAATCCCAATTTAATCGGAATGTTAAAATCATCAGGAGTAATAATGGAACTAAATTCTAACAACTACAATCATATTTTTTGGAACATGGGATGGAGTTTCAAACTTCTAGTAATGATACTCCTCAACAAAATGGGTGTGTTGAATGAAAACACAGACTTATTTTGAATGTAGTTCATGCTCTATGCTTTCAATCCAATTTACTTATTGAATTCTAAGAGGAATGCATACTCATAGCTAGGTACTCGATAAATAGAACTCCCAATCCTCTCAATAATGGCAAAACACCTCATGAACATCTCTTCGGGTCTCCCGCCTTCATAAAGGCATTTGTGTGTTTTAGGATGTTTGGCTTACTCACATTTTCAATGGTATAAACGTGATAAATTTGGGTTTTGAAGTCAAAAATGTCTATTTGTAGGGTACCCACATGGTAAAAAGAGATGGAAACATTATGATCTTGAAATAGGGGCGAACTTTGCATCTAGGGATGTGTCATTTGATAAAACTCAATTTCCATATCATGTTACCTATGAGTCCATGCCCTTCCCTCTTTCATTCCCCACTAATGCATCTGTACCCAACTTCTTTGATGATCCACATCCTTCCATAGCATCATCATCCGTGACTAAAAGCCTAGACTAAAGTCCTGTGTCTACTCTTGCTAAGGGGAGTTGTCCTTTGAGCATGTGTTCCTTGACTGGTTATTTTGTTATGTTAGGCCATTCTCTTATTTACTGGAAGGCAAAAAACAACATACTGTCTCCCGTTTCTCAGTTGAAACTGAATATCAGGCCATGGCTACTACCACATGTCTCACTTGGCTTAAGGCTATATTGAAATTTCTTGGTGTTGATCTTCACACTATTATGCATTTGTATTGTGATAATAAGGCAACTCACTACATCGCTTCTAATCCGATTTTTCATGAGCGCATAAAGCATATAGAAATTGACTATCACTATGTTCAGGATCAGATTCAAACTGCTAATATTGTTACTGCTTATGTGCATACCTCTCAACAATTAGCTAATATTTTCACGAAAGTTTTTGAACGTCAACAATTTTATTATCTTCTATGCAAGTTGGGCATTCATGATTTTCATTGTCCAACTTAGGTGGAGTAATAAGGTGTACATATTATGTATTTGTGTAAATATGGGAAGTGTATATTTAAGTTGATTTGGTCAAATAGCATTGGAGACAATTCCGGAAAATATCTCACAATAGTCGTGTATAGTAAGTGAGATTTTAGTGTTTACATAGCTGGAAAACTCTTTCATGTATTCTCTATATATTACCCTATATGAGCAATACGAAAGCAAGCATTTACCCACAATTTTGTTAGTTTCCTTAAGAAGCTCATTGACAGGAAATGTATCTAAAGTTGCATTTGTCAAATCGGTAGATAAGGGAACCGAGCAAATTAATTTGCTGTCTTCTTTAACTAGGAATGCAAGTTTAAGAGACTTACTTATTTCCCCGTAACTGAAAACAAACACGTGTTAGTGTTACTACTAGAAGGTGTAGTAGTCGACTACGCTTATTGCATTTGCTTTTGGCTATCCTGTTCTTTTTCAGTTCACACCCAGAAATCCGAGTCCGAAAGCAGGATTTCACGCCTAGGAGAATAAAGCTGCTTGCAGTAATAAAGACCTACGAACAGGAAGGCTTTAGAAAAGTTTATATGGTGCGGTACTAATGCTGCTGAGCTATCATTCTCTGTTTTGGAGTTCGTTTTGGCGTGCATTGATTTTAAGAGTAAGGTACCAGATATAGAGCATATTGTACATCCCTTGTCTAATTATATAGGCAATTGGCCCACCAAATAGACAAGTTCTATCATCTATGATTAAAAGCTAGCTCCAGATCGAACCTTATCACAAAAGTCCCAAGTTACTCATTCCATTCCATTGGTCACGGCACTGTATCACCTGTTCATTTTAGATCTTTCCATAGATAAAAATTAATAGAACAGAGTAATTAATGGGAACAAATAGTCACCCCTTCAAAAAGAAAACAGAAAACAATCAACAAGAATAGCAGCCCATTTTTGTTTTAAATTGTAATAATAAATAGTTGAAGATAATGGGTAAAGAATATAAAAGAAGAAAAACTTCAGAAGTAGTCGAGCTGGAGTTGAACCTTAATACTAATCTTAGAAGTATTATACCTAAAAAGTACATAAGAAAGCCACTCAGCCTTCTGGCTATAATTTGACAATTTCTTTTGGAAAGACGGATTGTAAAACTCAATTGTATTGGATCGTCTCAACTTGGACCTTTTCTTTAAGTTAAATAAAATTATAGAAAGCTAATGTAAATTTTAAAAAACAGAATCCATCTATCACCACTAAAGCAACAAAACCCAATTACAGGTACTTTCTTTTTCAGTACATTATATCCCTTTTATTTTAAAAATAAACTTACTATTTAAAAAGATTTTTTTTACTTTTTTATTATTACGACACCATATAATTATATATGTTGTATCTTTTAACAAAAATACTCTTCTAATTTTTTATTGACTAAGATGTATTAAATTCTATATTTTTTATTTCATTATACTATCTATTTTCAAAATAAAAATTATTTTAAGCATCAATTACATTTTAACTATTAATAAATAGAAAAAGAAAAAAATTACTAAAAATATCATTTTCTTTATAATTGTAAATTCATGAATTTTAATTTATGAAAAAATTAAAAAAACTATTTATGAAGCAAAATTATAAAAAATAATTATCAATAATAAAATCAAATATAACCATTTTTAAACAACTCTTGAGAGATAATTAACTTCACGTAAATTAAGACCAAAAGTGAGAGTTCTACAATATCTTTAGTTGGTATTGTTCCTTGCACATGATGACAGGAACTATTCGTATTCTCCATTGGATTTGTTATATATCTATCTTAACCACCATCTTTGAACAGCAGAAAGTGGAGTTTGTTATCCGTTGGTTTCTTTTATAATACGTCATGTTGTTCATTTTCAAACCTCATATCCTTCCACTGCGAACTGTCGTATCCTTTCGTTGTTTTGATGGAAGACAACAAGGAATATAAAAAGATTGGGTCCTTAAAGTTAGCAATATTCTGCATACACCATCTCTTGCATTTGCTAAAAGCTTAAAAGAGGCCCCCTCATATTTATCCAAGATCTCTCAACATCAATGGCAAGAGGTATGTAATAACATTCCGCATTTTCATTTTTCCATAATAGACATGTATATAGATTATTAACATGTTTAACAGTTGGTATTAGGGGAAAACTTTTCTCTACCTTGATGTAATTGATTTTTTTGTAATTATATGCACGATTGGGTGTTTTGTCTGTTGCATATATTGACGTTGGAAGAGTCATTGTATTGTGAGAAATATAATTATGCTTAAAATGACTTTTAAATCATTAAAAATAGAGTTTAAGAAGTCAAGATATAATTAGTTTTGTTATATGGGTTGGATGCAGGTCCAGTCGACCTGTCAAGAGTTTGAAGATGACAAATCCCGCGTTTTTCATTCTTTGTTAAATTGCAAATTATCAACATGGCTCACCATGTGTGCTTTAATTGTTCGTGCTGCAAGACTTCCGAAAGTTAAAACCTTTTAACGTGGGCCATTATTTGCAAAGTTTTGAATAAAGGATGCAGAAAACTTTTTCGTTTGCAACCTTTAATTATCAAGCATTATTATACTTTTTGTAACTTAAAAAGCTTCTTATGGGGCCCACCATTTGCTTTTATTGTTGTATGAAGTCTAGACATACATAAAATCTGGAACGTTCTACATGAATTGAAGCTTATATTTAGTAGGGCCTCATTGAAAATATATTGTACATATATTATGATTCATATTTATTTGATATTTAGATATAGAAATTATAAGTATTTCAATTTTGATAAATTAGCTTAATTTTATTAAATTACATTATTTAAATCATTGTTTGATTTGAAATTCATGTATATATATTTATTTTATGCAAATATA
>JAOQMP010000006.1:27541472-27557534 GCA_027563575.1 Erythroxylum pedicellare
ATGTAGTACTATTGTATTAGGTTTTGATGATGTACATATGGAGATTATTGAAAGTCACAATGTAGACAATCGGTCTTTTTATGAAATGAAATGAGGAAAAAGTTGGTTTTAAAATATTGTGATTTTCTTATACCACTTTGTAAGCGAATTATGATACCATGCCATATGAAATGAATGTAGTGATCGAACGTAGAGTGCTCTTATCGTAGGATATGTATCGGAATGACCTTCGGGCGTCCCAGTGTGTACCCAGCGGTAAGGGGGCGCTACACACCATCTAAATAATCGTTTGGTTTAATCTTAAAATTATTTGTAGTGACAGTTGGCCTCATAATTCTAGGCCTTACCCCTATCAAGTCTGATTTAGCATAGTCAAATATGATCCTTGATTAGTCAGTCATGATTTTTGATCCTTCAGTCTCAATATGACATTCTATGTCCTCTATCTATTGATCTAACTCAAACTCTTTAGGTATGGTCCTTCAAAGATTTCTACGACAGTTTTTGTATCTTTCCCAACTAAGTATGATGGATTTCCTTTTATAAACCAACCCAAAGAATTGTAGAAGTGACAAAACCAAAGAAACAATAAAATAAATTAAAAATTAAAAAGAAAAAGTAAAAAATAAATTGAGAAATAATGGATAGATTAATAAAAATCTAGTGTTCCTAATATTCTAATCCTTGGCAATGGGGCCAAAACTTGATATGACATTGATCTCTACCTTATAGATCTTTCAGGCAAGTGCACCTATCGAAATATAGTATAATATCAGTGAATATTAAGTGTCGAAACCATAGGGACTACAGGTACTAGTAATAACCTCTTATATATTATCTAACTAATAAATAGGATAATGATTTAATTAAACTAAAGTTTAAAACAAATAATAAACTAGAACTTAGATAACACTAAGATTAATCAATATCAAATAACTAGTACCTAGGTGACGGACCCCTCTAAGATTTCTTAAGTATTAATTTTTCATACAATTCAATTATTAATCATTTAACTGTGGAAATTTCTATCCTATATTAATATTTTTCTTAAGATTATTAATAACTAATCCTCAATAGATTAACCAAAACATCTTTCTAGTTAAAACCCCTAAGATTGCATTACTTTATTCATGAATTTCACTATTAGTTTTGCCCATAATCCAAATGATTTATGTTGACCTACATTTAGGTTTACATGCAACTCTTTTCAAGTATGGTAGATTTATTCATACTAAAAGATTTCTCTATCTCAATCATATGAAATCATGCATTGAAATAATATCTCAGGCATATTAATTCAATAATAAAAATACATAATTGAATCACAATGAATCAATAATCAAATTGCATTAAATAAAGAATTAAAATCACAAGAGTTATCTTAACTTAAGTTTCATCCTACCTAGTCACTAAATAAATTTAATCTATAATCATAGAAAACAAAACAAACACCAAAAGAATATATAAAGTTTAAAAGAATAATTAAAAATAAAAGAATTGTATACATATATATCCCCTTTTCTCTAATATAATTCCCTTAAAACTCCTGTTGTCATAGGTTTAGAAGTATATCTAAAACTCCAACTTTGCCTTTAACTCAGACTCTAGCTTATCCTCTAATGGCTTCTTTTTTTTAATTAGCCTTAATAATTGCCCTTTATAGTGCAAAATTAGGATTTTGCATAAATACACGTTCCCAACATCTTACATGGGGTATATGACTTATACGAGTGTGTCCACCTTCACAAGGGCAAAACAATGTTTTTAATATCGTGTATGATTACAAGGACTTACACGATCTTTACACAATTGTGTATTTTGCTTATACGGCGTGCACATCATCACACAAGCTTATCTCTCCAAAATAGCTTCAATCATTTCGTTTTTTGTCCTGATTTTGCGAGCACTTTTCTCCTTTTGATTTATAAAGACAATTAAAACCTAGTAACACAGTAGCAATGAAGTGAGTATCAAAAGCAATAAAAACTCTCAAATAATCGAGCAAAACAAACTAAATATGGGAATAACAACATAGTCCATTAAGCATTTATAATACTTATCACTAATAACTATCTTTACAAATAATTATTTTTATAATAAAAGAATTTTTATTTTGAATTATAATTTCTAGATCACCTTTCTAATTGATAAGATAGGTGATAGTCAAGTTTTGTCTCATTAGCTATATTTTTTTTCAAATTCAATACTTTTTGACTAATGATTGAACAATTTTATACTAAAGTATTTTTGTTATGGATTATCTAAAAGTTTTGAAATTTACTAGAGAAGTATGGATTTTTATTTTTATATATACTCTATGTATGCCCTTTTAATAGATCTGTTCCACCAAGGTTAGGCGTATATGCCTTTGAAACTCTCTTTCAGTTGTTTCCGAAGAGCAAAATAGTATTCCAGCAAGTAAAATCAGACGTGTCAGAAAAAGACAATAATGCCTGCAAAAGCCCTCCATTAAAACAAAGCTTTAGTGAAGTATATGATTATTAAACACTAGTCACTCGGTGGCTTTCCTAAGATTTAAAAAAAAAAAAAGGAACGGAACCAAATAGAATAGAATAGTTTATAATATGATGAAATAAAATTTAAATAGATGTAATATTATAAAATTGTTGTTTAAAAAGAATGGAAGAATTTATAGTGTAATATAGTGAAATGTTATTTGAGAAAAGTATTTATAATGTAATATAGTGAAAAGTTATTTATTATTTTATATTCTATCATAAGCTCCTCAAATTAAAGGTTTTTTATTTTTACTGTTTAGGATAGAATGGGATGTAATACGAAACTCTCTTTTTTTATATTATTCTATTTTATTTCATTATAAACTCTCCTTCTAAATAATGGAATAATATTACATTTCATTCCATTCCATTAATAAACTCTCGACCAAACATACTCTTACTGTTTCTGGCTATTTATAGTAAATGTTACATAGTCACACATGCTCACACATTGGCTCCTTTGAATATAACTTGTGATGTTGGAGTAGGCAATATTATTACGGATGCCAACCAGCTTGTACACGTTAAGTGGAGTGAGCTTTAAAACCATAGAGATTACAGTAAGTTTAATCTCGCGGTGAGAATAAATTAAAGATGTCTTGGACCAAAATGTTAAACAGCTGAACCAAGATCAACCCACGCACGGGGTCTGATTCTTCTGCGTCCATTCCTCCTTCCTATTGCATTGGAAATGACACCCATTCCTGCATAATAAAGAATCCACCAAGGCTTGAAGAATTCGACGAAAATGATTAATTGTTATCTTTGTCGGAGTAAAGTTAAAATTTTAAGTACATAATGATATGAGGTTTAAATGTATAAAAGATTGAACAAACACACTTGATCTTTAACTGAAATCTAACAAAGGCACTCAAAATGGCTGGCCGTATTTAATCGCTTAGGAATGCATGACTGGGAACTAGGATTGAAATTAGATCACCGGATGAAACTGAACTAACTTAAGCTTAGGCCCTTGAACTTTATTTAGCCGGTACACTATAGCCTCTAACTTCAATTCAAAACTTAGGAGGAAAACTAATAACAATAACTGAGTGATCAATTACATTGAATCGGGTCTGTCCTATCCAAAGTTAACTGAAAAGCTATTATGGAATAATTGGTTGGTTAATAATTTATTAACGACATTTTTTAGTCCAACCAACCAACCAATATAGTTCAGGTTCAGAAGTCATGGTCATATACTGAAAATACTCGTTACAATAATCTACGGAGGGAGCATTCAATTTAGATGTCAAATTTGGTTAGGACATAGTCACGTATGTACACTTGGGGTGGCGCAACCAAGTACTTCATCTTGGAATAGCAACAACCAATTCACTTGCTATTAATCTTAGGATTTAGGGATTGAAATGCCCTTCTAATGAACTAGTCGAATTTGAGTATAGTTAAACTTGGTTTATCTTAAACTTTATTTATAGTGTGCATGAAGAGTTTAAGTTGAGAAAACCAAAGAATACAAGACGATGCTACTGGACCAACTCTAACGTAACCCTAATCATGATACAGCAGAAGAGCTCTGCAAAACCGATATCTTCTTGAATTGTAAATGCCACTTCCTCAACCAATTCAGCGTATATTAGGAAAGTTTTTCATTAGCAAGACCAGTCCTGATCACTTCAAAGTTAAACCTGCAAAAGGACAAAGAATTCAGGTAGGCTCTAAATAATTGCATGAAAAAGGTTAAAGAGTTTAGCCATGCCATTTTAACCCTATATATGTAACTGGGTTTTGTAAATGGGTTTATAGTGTAGTTGGAAAATGTCATTTTCAAACTTAGTTAATCCATTCTTTCCCAAATGATTTAAGAGATGTTAGCCTTTAGCTAGATGGATGATTATCATACAAATCATTCTTTATTCCCTTCTCTTGCATCATCTCACTGACACTTTCCAATAGAATAAAAAAGGAGATCCCTACAGCTGACAAGTCAAGTTTTGATGCCATTTTATTCCTCTTATTACGCTCTCTTTGCATTCCATGACCAAAATCTTAAATTCAGTTAACATATTATATTTGATTTAATTGAATTCAAGATAAGATTTGATTCATTTATATTCAACATATTCAATTATAAATCTTGAACTCAATCCAACCTAAAATCAATGAGTAAAAGTTAGACCGAATTTGAACTCAAGTATTTGGACTCCATTGATGTAATTGCACTTTGAGCTCTCACTAACCTTAATAAACATGATATAGTAGTAAGTATATATAATTCTAATAATAAAATTTTAGATTTCAATCATGAATAAACACTTAAAACACAATAACATAAGGTCTCTCATGCGATAATAGGCATTAGACTTGCCAAAAACATTATCACCAGTAGATTAAAGATTTATCGAAAACTTTACCAGTGTCACATAAATATATCTAAACTTTGATATCAAAGTTCTATATATACTTCTTTCAACTGCGAGTTGAATTTTATCAAATAAATCATTATAATTTGATAATGTGCTTTATAATATTCTTCTAAAAATTATGAATTTCATATTGTATTGCTTTAAAAAATAATGAGCTAATTACATAACCCCTATATGATTCTTTTATGGTTTGATAATTAATCCAAAACTCTACAAGTCTCATTTAAAGCATTTGCCAAACAAAAACACTACCATCCTCAAAAATTCAAGTCTTGAGAGATGTATGGCTATGAGGAACTAGTGAAGATAGAAAATTGATAAGAAAAAAGACTGACACGCTATAGAAGTACAATTACTTCTTGTTTAGACAAACTTTTGCCTTGTTGTATAACATTAAGCAATTAAACAATACACATGTTACTTCGTTACAAGAGTATACATAGTTAGATTAACAAGATTACTTATCACCTCTCCTCCATAATTTAGCATATAATAAGAGGGGGTAACCTTTAAAGAAAGGACAAGAAATTCTCTGATCTCAGTAATGTCTATTGATGTACCGAGAGAAAAAGTCATCTGTGGGTCTAAATCTTGCAACTTCAGATATCATATCAGGCATGAAGAACTGCAACCTTCTGGGACAATTCACTAACAGTCTCATCACCAACCTCTGGAATCATCTCCTCCTACCAAGATAAAAACTACGATATAACGAATGAAAGAATATGAATTTATCCATCATCTGAAGCCAACAGCAGGAAAAAATTAAAGTTGTTGAGAATAGTTTAGTCATATCTTTTATAATTACAAGAATGAAACTGATAAAATCAGAAATTTCCCCCCGACTTCCACCAACGCTCACAAATTTCAGAACCTTACCATTTTATCTTTTTTTGCTTCTTTATTAGCAACAGTTACACAATCATCTTAATCGAATAACAGATATTTGCAACTAATATGGGTTACCTCTGTATCTCTTCTGGGTTGCACACCCACACACTTGGAAGCACTAATGCTAGCACTCTTCAATAGGCTTCTATTACTGTAGTTTGGCTTGTTAGGCCCATTTTGTTCTGAATCTTGGTGCGATCCTGGAGGACTCTCTAGTGTTGTTGCCACAGAAGCTGCACTTCGTCTCTCCACTTCATTGTTTTCCCCTGCTGTCTCGTCTTTCGGAGCAGGAACACGCTCTCTGAAGAGGAACAAAAAGGGAAGAAGAAGAAAAAAATGAAGCTTGTAGGTTGCAAGTTGGTATATCAACCTAACCAAATAAAAGTAGAACAATAACAATTGCAATATCAGACTTGTACCCAAACCAATGCACATACGCAACTGCAGAAGCAAGGACAAGGGCGCAGAAGCACTAAGGTTTGTTTATGTTGTTGAGTCTGAAAAATATAAGGTCTTTCCCCACAGTTTGAGCACAAAATTTACTATATAAATAGAGAAAGAGTAGGCTTTGGAAGAAACTTGGAATTGCATTGGAATTGACATACCTAGGCAAGGAAGCATGTTGCCTTTGGAGTGGAGTGCTTCTTTCACCTTTACCATAATGCTCCTCAAGATGTGCAAATTGTCTTTTGAAACGATCAACTCCACTATAGTGTAGATGTATAAATACAATTAATTTGGGTTATTTGTGCGTATATATGCGAACTAGATCATGCTTTCCCGAACAACAAGATGCCCATTATAAAACTAATGCGAGAAGTTTACACAAACATGAAGCTTTGGACTTATAAGAGGAAATGATCTAAATACCTACCAGTAATAATAACATCTTATAAGCAACAGTACTTCCCCCATCAAGTATCCATACTGCTTAAAATTGTTGCACAGTTATCTAGTGGATATCAATTATCTAACTACCATTTTTCAATTTTAACAAAAACTTTCATGCTTGAATCAAGCTAGGCAACCGTTCGATGTAAATAATCTAAGTTTGGAAGATCTCAAATGCAAACAATTGTGGAAAAGCATCATAACTTTGGACTAAGTAGCTCATAAAGCAAGTAGTTCTTCTGTTACCAATTTAGCAATATTTGATATGGAAGTGCAAATTGGATTCTAAAACTTGGCTTATGCACAATCACTAACAGAGGTTCTGATATGTTAGATCAATAATGACTGCTCTACCTCGGGTACAAAAAGCTAGTCTGCTCTCCACCTTGAAGGTACTCTTGGAGCATTTGAGGGTGATACTCTAATATCTGATTACACAAAGCAAAATGTATAAGATTCACTGATAAAAGAAGGATCAAATAAATGAAACTTGCACACAGAAATCACATCGCTATACCTCTCGGTAGATCAATTCTCTAACATCATCTTTTGCCAACTTCCTCCTTTCAAATTCAAACTCCAGTTTTGAAATCGGTTGAGTGGATGGTTCTCGGTCAACATTCGATAAACCATGAAAGTAAGGATCAGCTAGCGCCTAGCATTAAAGTGTTGAAACATGATCACCAGACAAATAATATGGAAAGTTTTTGAGGATTGAATTCTGATTCAAACATTGATATTGTAATCATCTAGCACATTGGATCTTTGTTACCTCTTCAGCTGTAGGGCGATCCTTAGGATCGAATGCAAGTAGGCGTTCCAATAAGTGAAGAGCCAATGGATCTGCATTTGGGAACTTCTGTGGGAATGGAACTGGTTGTTTCTTCCGCATGCTACCTAGGTACCTCCTCGCCTTTTCATTTCGGATCTGAACATGTCATGTTGTTTTAAATATGAATTGTGAATAAACAAGTTGGTAGGTTTGTGAGGAAGAGGAATAAGGTGAAGAAGAACAAAGTCAAAAGTAATAAAAGTAAGTGTATAATGTTGATAAGTTGGTGATATATGAAATGTAAAGATGTTATTAGTTGATAAGTTGGTGATATATGAAATGTAAAGATGTTATCAGCAGCAATAGGACCATTTAGGCAACCTGGTGAAACTCAAACCAGTTTGCCTTTAGATTCCACAAAAGCAGTTACCACAATTAGGTACTGACCCTTGATATTGATTCAGGAGGAGGAGTGCCAAGCAAATCAGTCATGAGATCCAATTGGTGCACCACATTTTTTCCAGGAAAAAGTGGTCTTCCAGAAAGCATTTCAGCAAATATGCATCCTATGCTCCAAATATCGATGGCAGGAGTGTACTGAGAAAAGATAACAGAATTTTGTTATTATTCACCTTGAATCAACATCACTAGAAATGGTAAAAAGAGAATTTATAATACGAAGATAATGAACAAGGGATCCTGTAGTTGAGGAGCTGTGTACATATGTCAGTAATTAGAGCAGTGATTAATGCCAACCATGACAAGGGAATTTAATAACAAGAGAATAATGAAAGAACCACCAAATAATTAACCCAATGAGATACTCCAACTGCACATTATTATCAGATTTTGTGCAGAAACAGAAGTTATATACTTATGCACACTCCAAGCAATTTAAGCAACTGGAACTAGAACAGGAAAAAGAATAATTTAACTAAGAAGCTAAGATATAAAATAGTAGAAGCAGCTTACTTTGGAGAAGAAAGAACCACAAAGTTCAGGAGCTCGGTACCATCTAGTTGCCACATAGTCCTTCATATAAACAAATAAATAATTAAAATTGAGTAAGATGTGGCTTTTTTGGAAGATTGCTTAGTGCAACGTACTGAAAGATCGCCCACTAACTCAAAATAATAAATGAATGAACAAGGAGCTGAGCAACTGGAATTAGGAATCAAGGTAAGTTTATGACTTGCATGACAGAGAAACATACGGTCCAAAATATAGCTGATGGTGCATCATTAAAAGATACTCGAGCAAGACCAAAATCACAAATCTTCAGTTTGCAGTCAGCATTTGCAAGGATGTTTTTTGGCTTTAGATCTCGATGGAAGACGTTTGCTGCAAAAGGTCCAGATATTTATTCAAACAATCACTCAAACCATAAATGCAAAAACAAAAGATAAAATGTCAAACCTGAATGAGTATATTTAAGGCCACGAAGGAGCTGGTAGAGGAAAAATTGGTGATGTTCAGGAGTGAGGTCATCATTTGCCTTAATTACTTGATGAAGGTCAGATTCCATCAGCTCAAAAACTACATAAATGTCTCTGAATTCTCTTCGTGAAGGAGGAAGCATGATATGTTTTATTTCTACAATGTCAGGGTGACGAAGCAATCGAAGAAGCTTAATTTCCCTAAGAATACGAGTGGCATCAGAAACATGCTCAAATACTTCGTTGATCTTTTTTATTGCAACCTTTTCTCCATTGTGTGTGTCTATGGCTGATGCAACAACACCATAACTCCCTTTACCAATTACTTCTTGTATTTGGTATCGACTTGCCTCTCCATATTCAGTAAAGAATTCTGCTTCTGCAGAGCCCTGTATAATGAATTGAAATGGCTAATCATCCGTTTAGACTGTAATTTCGATGATAAGATAACCAGAGAAGAAATTGGAAGATTAACATTAGGCATACGGCATCAACTTTTCATACCAGATCAACTAGGGGAAAATAATATCCTTATAGGGTCTGTTAGCAATATAGATAACCCGATCCAGTAATGTACCTAACATTTTAATGAACGAAATTGGAATCCCAAACAATGTTTTCTTCAGAAACCATCAGCAGATAATATAATCATCATACAGAAGACAGGTTATCATAGAGAAGCACACAGAAAACATAGCTCCGGAGAACTCAAAAAATTCTTAAACACGCATATTAGGAACTTGTTAAACGGAGAAGAACGTAGGCGCATACAAAAACAAGCAGCTTTAAACAATCAAAAATGGCAGAAAATATGAAAATGGCAATCAATTACATTGCCATTCTCCAATTGTACAAACCATGACAATGTATATTTTAGATACAATGAAAACCATTCTTTAAACGCCAAAACTTTTGACTTGATGTTGGCACTTTACACGGGCTAAAGTTCTTAAAAGAAACAGAAAATTATACATGACATACCATCCTTGATACTGTTATTTTGTTGTCTTTGTTATGCGCCACTTTCAGCTATAATCCCACCAGGCAGAACAATTAAGTAGTCAAAAGAAACCAATGATATAACGATGAGTTCATTACTAATCACAATATCTGGATTGGCGAATGAACGAAATTGCCCACGTATAGTAATGGCCCACTGATCCATATAATGAGCGAGGAAGCACCAAAAGAAGAAAGAAAACAAGCAAATATGAAAGAAACAGATACGAATGAAAATAAAGAAAGCCAGAAACGGACGGATCTGTAAATAGAAAGGAAGATCGTTTCTTTACCTTCTTGTGATTATCCATGTTAGACCCAACAAAGAAGTTGAGGCGTTTAGGGACTCGAATTGGCTTTAAGCCGGAGATATCAAAATCCTCAATAAACGGAACCTGCTCTTCTTCCTCTTGAGTAGCGATTCCCGAAGATTGTGGGAGACCACTAGCAATATTCTTGTAGCGTGCACTAAAATTATTGTCGTTGCTATAATTAAAATCGACGCCACTCACAACATCAACACCATTTTTAATAATAAATCTACTACTATTAGAAGATGATGAAGAAGTAGTACTAGTAGTGGTAGGAGGATTATTGCGGCGTTGAAACCAGCGACGAACACCACCCACGAGATTGCCACCCGCCATATAAACTATCTCTCCCCTCAACCACTCGTTTCCAGCATTTCCCGCCTACAACTCCGCCGACCTCCTCTGATCTTTTCTTGTACCCCTCTTCCAGTAGAATTATACGGACATAGAAATGTATGAATCAATTGAGTAAGGAGAAGTAAGTAATTATGAATGTATTGTTACTCCGAGAAACAAGAGGGGTTGTGTGGTCGGATGGAGACAGAGAGAGTAGGAGGAGGAAATTTGAGGCAAACACGAGATGGACAGGCCAGTTTTCTTTTCTGCCTGGACTGCTTTTCATCATTATTATCTTTATTGTTTATTTTGTTAATTATAATATTCGTAGCCAGCTGCCAGCCTATTATTGCTTTGATTTTGACGTTCTCTAATTAAATCAATTTCCAAGTACAAAAAGCAAGCCTACCAGTACCCGTACCAGTGCCGAGCAGCTCATCATTTTTTTTTCTTTACTTTCTGTTTTCTCCAATCCAATCCATAATTATAACGCCCATCCACCTTGTAAATTACCCCATCATAATTTGGGTAATTAAGTAAAAGTGATGTGGCATGGCGTTTAATTTACGCCCTGGGAATTCCTTTTTTCGTAATTAATAGATACACAATGAAAAACTGACAAATTTTGGATCCTCAAGAGAAAATTGTTCCATGAACCATGATTGGCTCGCCCATTCCAACAAAATGAAGTATCATACTTGAATATACTTTTTAATTAGCCTATTATCCACCCGGGAGGAAAATATTCTATCAGAATATTGGAAAATATTCCATTTATAATACATATAAAAAGATTAATTACAATGTATTGTGTCTATTACTTAAAGCAAGCAACTAGTTCCATTAAGATTCTATTATATGTTTCATTCTGTTTATTATTAGATGCGAAAAACCATTATAGCAGCATTCCATATTAAAAGAGCCACGTGCTCGCCACAATGGAACGACGAAAATTCAGACCCGTAACTTGACGAAATGTACCCTGACCAGGTCTTTAGGAATCCATTTCAAAGTTGAAATCATATTCTTAAGATAATTGTAAGACTTGGTCAGATTTTTGTGATGATATTAACAAGTTTTTGCATATGGATAGAACTGACATGTGTTGGCAAAACAATAAAAGATTCGGCAAAGGTATAAGAACGAATTATGTAAATTAAATGATGGCATAAAAGGGAACAATAATGTACAAAAAGATTTATTCATACTCAACTAGTTATATACCCTTAGCTAGATATTTTTATGACTATTACATACCCACTCCTCGTAATGAATTAAATTATATAATTGTTACTTTTGTAACTAAAAAAACAATCATCAACTAAACTACTTTAACTAATACTACTTTCAACTTCTACCAACTCTGTCCATCTTTAACTACTTCAACATTCCCCCTCAAGTTGGAGCCAGGTGCCAATCGCACAAGCCCAACTTGAATAATAGATTGTGAAAGGTGGTAGTATCCAAAGATTTTGTAAAACACATGCTAATTGTTGTTTAGAGGAAACATACTATGGATGTATAAAACTAGCTTTCTATTTGTCCCAGAAAATATGATATCAGCTTTCAAATATTTGTTCTTACATGAAAAACAAGATTAGTGGTAATATGTTAGGTTGTCTAATTATCACAATACAAAGAGATAGGAATTAGAGTAGGAACATGAAAATCTTGTAAGATATAAGTAATCCATTGTAGTTCATAACTCGTTGCTCTCATGTTGCGATATTGTATTTCAGTAGAAGACTTAGGCGCTATAAGTTGTTTCTTTGCTTTTCAAGAAATCAAATATAAACCAAGGAAAACATAATAACTTGTAAGAGAACATCTTATAATTGAACCAGTAGTACAACCTACATTACAATATGTTGTACATGAAAAGCAGATGATCTACGATAGAATAAACCCCTTGAAGGACATCCTTTGAGATAATTAAGATCATGTAAAGCAACTTTCTGGTGAAAAACCGTAGGAGACTAAACGAATTGCCTTAGTTGTTACAGAATGCGTAATATCAAATTGAGTAAATTCCAAATATAACAAACATCTAACCAATCAACGATGTAATACTGGGTTCGGAAGTAACATAGCATCTTTAGAATGAAATTTATACACCTTTGAGAGAGGAGTTTGTTTAGCTTTTGCACCCGTAAGGCCAACATTTTCCTAAAAATCATGGACATACTTTATCTTATTAATGTACATTCCTTAAGATGATCGACCAATCTCCAAACTAAGGAACTATTTTGCATAAACTAAATCTTTTATAGAAAATTATTGATGAAGAAACAACTTAATGGTGAGAATTTTACCTTCCAAAGCATCTGTAATAAAAACATCATCTATATAGACAATTAAAGCTAAGAATTCTTGACTTATTCCTTTGACATATAAACAGTTGTTAAGGGCTGATTAATAAAAACCAAACTAATGAAGAAGATGAGAACATTTTTGATTCCATTGTCTCGACGTTTGTTTGAAACCATATAATGATCTTTTCAACCTACAAACATGACCATCAAATGCTTATGTATGGCCTGGTGGTGGCTCCATATAAACTTCTTTACCTAAATATCTATGTAAAAATTCATTGTTGATATCCAATTTGTACAAATGACATGCCTTGGTTACTACAATGGTAAGGAACATTTTGAGTATCACCACTTTAGCAACGAGCAAAAAGTTATCATGATAATCTTCCCCTTCAATTTGATTAAAGCCTTTTTGCTACTAATTTAGCCTTGTATCGGACCACAGTCCATCATTTTTGTATTTAACCTTGTACACCTACTTTATAACCTGTTGCTTTTTTTTATAAGGTAAATATGTTAATTTCCATGTTTGATTAGTTTTCAAGGCTTGCAATTCAGGTTGCATTACCCTTTTTTAATTCTCATATGTTCTAGCTTGACTATAAGAACTTGGTTCTTGAATATTTGACATATTCACCAAAAATGACATGTATGCAGAAGATATATGTGAAGAAATTGAAATAAAGTCTTTCATCCATAAGGATTTTTGTTTGGTCCAGTACTTTTCCCAGTAAGAGGTATCTCATTATTTAGTATTGAACTTAAAGTGTAGCGCCCCCTTACCACAGGGTACACACTGGGATGCCTGGAGGTCATTCCGGTACATAACTTACGATAAGGGCGAGCTACGTTCGATCACCACATTCACTTCACATGGCATCATATCAATATTCACTTATAAAGCATCAATAAAAAAAACCACAACATTTTAAAACCAACTTTTTCCTCACTTCATTTCATAAAACCCGAATGTCTACATTGTATCTTTCAACATTTTTTATATGTACATCATCAAAACCTAATACAAAAGTATTACATGAAAGAGGAAATATACACAATCTAACTAATCTATCCAAAAATTCCAGCTGATCAACCTTTGAGCTATGACTTCTCTTGTCAATCACAATCTACACGGCTAGTAGAGCCTTTCAGCAGTTAAAGTCGTCTCTCGGTCCTGAAAAGACACCATTGCAATTTTGGTGAGTTTTGCGAACTCAATGAGGTAACCATCATTAATGGTTCACTCAATTCATGCATCACAACAATTCACATAACATAGAATCACATACTGCACTTTACATAAATCTCACATTTTCACTCAAGCATAAGCATTTCATTTCAACAAATATACTTAACGATATGCATATGAGGTGCTCATGAGATATTTTCCAATTATTACGCTGTTGTGACTGAATGCCTGAACTATCCCGTATCTATTTTGGATATCGGGCTCATTATATATAGTGAGCCTTAGGCTCTAAATCACTGTTTGAGCTCGAGGCACTTTTCACTTTCTAAGCTTTAAGCTCTTTTTCACTTTCGGCTGCTATTCTGGTCATAACTGTCATTATTTGATTATTCATTCATGTATGGAATGCATGTACCACAATCACTCACATTATAAAGCATTTAGGTCTTCACATTCACATTCAATTAGCACTTCAAAATCTCAATCTACATTCACATTCATCGGACCTTCTATTTGAAATCCGCAATTAAACACATTCAATTATCATTCAAAACATAAATTAAGCAATCAAGTAATTAAGTGAGACCGTCTAGGTTACTCCCAGGTTGCTCCCGAAGCTAATGCCTGGAAGTTCCGATAATGTCTGGGGATTGACGTTCTAGTTGCTCACAATTTGTGCAATCATAAGTGTTTAATAATGCACATGTATGAAATGAAATATGTACAATGCATGCTTATGATAACCCCGGCTATTTTACCATCAATCTCATCATAAGATTAATCTCATAATCAAAACTCATCTTAGTATAATTAATACTTACGTTTCTGCCCCACTAAAACCATTAAATTCATAATTCGACTTCTTAAGACAATTTGTAGGCCTATATCTTTAGTTTACTCCAAATTAAAAATCATCTCATTGGGAATCCTATAGATCGAGATATTATCAAAATATAAGAATATGTTTAGTAAAATATCTAGTTCTTGCTCTTCCAACCGATACCCTTACTTTGATTAGCTCAATCTTTTTTCGAGGTAAAACCAAAAGCTATTATTTCTATGGAGAGAGGTAGATAAATGTGTTATAAACCCAACACTTCTAAAATCAGGTCATTTAGAGGTCGGATGACAAAGTTATAGCTGAAAGAACCCATCAAGGTTCTGTCCATATAAGACAAAATAGATAGCAAACGAATGCAAAGAACAGACGAAAGCAAAAACAAACGAAAGGAAAAAGCAGGCGAATCAGATGATCAACTTAAGATGAAGCAAAAGTCAACATAAGACAATACAGATGGTCGACTTAAGACGAAGCAAAAGTCAACCTAAGATGGTATAGATGGTTAACTTAAGACGAAGCAAAAGTCAACCTAAGACGATACAGATGGTCAACTTAAGATAAAGCAGAAGTCAACCTAAGACGACCTAAGACGATATAGATGGTCAACTTAAGATGAAGCAAAAGTCAACCTAAGATGATACATATGGTCAACTTAAGATGAAGCAAAAGTCAACCTAAGACGATACAGATAATCAACTTAAGAAAAAGCAAAAGTCAACCTATGATGATACATATGGTTAACTTAAGATGAAGCAAAAGTCAATCTAAGATGATACAACTCTTAAGATGAAGCGTCTTTACAGATGATACAACTTTTAAGATGAATGACATCATTACAGACGATATGACGTCATCACAGATGATACGTCTTTACAGATGGTACGTCCGTACAGACGATACACTCTTAAGACGAATGACGTCATCACAGACGATACGTCTTTACACTTCTGGACTCAAAAACCTTATTCTTGAATAACACTAAGTTTTCATCAACTCACGTATAACACCTATATAATCACACTTGCACAAAGAAGAAATAGAGCCTATCACCTTTCCATATCTAACTCTCTACACTAATCCTATCCATCATTTATTTGCTATTTCAACTCCAAGAACCATTTCCACAACATCTGATCACTAATAATCCATCAAAAACCAAATAACACCTTATCCACAAT
>JAOQMP010000006.1:27571624-27609709 GCA_027563575.1 Erythroxylum pedicellare
AATATTATTATATTCTATTTAATAAATTAATATTATGATTTGTTCAGAGTTGGTATTAAAAAGAATTATTAAGCGTATATTAGGTAGTATGTATTTATTAATTTATGTTTCATTTCATACCCTCCAAATCAGAGGTTTCTTATTTTCACCGTTTAAGATGGAATGAAACGTAATATGAAACCCTCTGCTTCCATCCCATTCCACTATTAAACCTTCAAACAAATGAAAGAAGTGTATTATATTCCATCCCCCTCCATCCCTAACCCCTTAACCAAACAAGGCCTTAAGAAAACAATAAATGAATGATATTTAATACAAGAGAATAAAAAGAGAGAGGAGTTTCAAGCGCCACCAAAATTTTTATCTTGTAGAATATAAGACACATGGGATATATATTAAGCAAAAATTTTTGATATCAAAAATTGCCTTTCAAAATTTCCATACAGTCTTATTTTCTATCGTGAATTCGATACACCCATCCTATTTTGTCCATAATGTTTTTGATGATGTGATCAAGTTTTCAAAAAATATCTTTCTTAGATAGCGGAAAATTCATTACGTTATTGAAAGTTAAACTAATATTTGAAGTTTTTTCTTTAAGGTTTACAGCATAGATCATACGAAATTTTTTGAGTTTTAACTCTATTATTTTTAGTAATTTCATATTAAATCCATTATAAGAATTTATAGAAAATATAGTAATTTGAATCTTTTTAAGTATTTTTCTATCAACAGGAGCTTCTTAATTGTAATCTCAATGTTTTTCAGATATTTCTAATATATTATCTATTATTCGATTATTAACTTGAGTGTTAAAAGATTCTCCTATTTTACTCATTTATTTCATAATTTAAGGTTTCTTCATATTCTGTATATGTTATTATGAAATGTTTTCTTTAGAAGAGCATTCTTCAATATTAATTCTAATTAAATCTTCCTTTTCTATCATTTCATTTAGTCCATCATCTATTTCAATTGTCTTTTTATTAAATCTTTAAGGACATTCATTAGCACAATGCCCTTTTTCTTTGCAATAATCTTTTTATTCCTCTTCTTATTTCTTTTAAACATAGGTTTTCTAGGTTTGTATCGTTCTTTTTTCTTATAATATTTTGCTTTACGTTTTTTAAAATATCTTTCTTAAAATATTTCTTCTTTTTTATTTCTTTTTTTATCTTATTATAATAATAAGGACTATCGCATCCTTTCATAATGGCATTTCTAAATCATAACAAAATGATTTTTTTTCTTTTTTTCTTTACTTTTCTTTAGTAATATAGCATCATCACACCATTCACTTAATTTATCTTTTAAAAAGGAGATTCTTTTTCCTAAGATATCTATAGGACCACAATTGTAAATTACCTCTAATTTATCATAGTATGCATTTTTAAATCATAACAATATGATTTGTTCTTTATTTTTTAAACTTTTCTTTAGTAATATATCATCATCACACCATTCACTTAATTTATTTTTTAAAAAGGAGATTCTTTTTCGTAAGATATCTACAAGACCACGATTATAAGTTGCCTCTAATTTACTTCCCTAAGAATATCTTTTAAAATATTTCCATCTCCAACAAATTCTAACCAAAAAGTTTCAACTACTTGAGTTATTATATTTGCTATATTATTATTTGGATTAAATATAGAGTTTTTAGATTTTACTTCTAAATTTTTCCAAAATCTAAGGGAGTTATTGGCCAAAGTTTTTTCAAAAATTGTTTAGTTGTTTCATAATCTATTTTATTAATAGCAACAACTACTCGTAGTGGATGCAATCTATATCTAAATATATTTCAAAACGATTTATAGCTCATGTTCTCATTTTATCTGTGGGCGTAATATCATCATCTTTGGTTATCATATGAGTTCCAACATATCCTAAATTAGGTCTATTAAAACTTTATGAAGGATACCCACGAGGTGAGTTTCTAAAAATACTAGGTATATTACTAATATTAGGATTCATGTGAGCTTCTTGTTTAACTAAATCTAGTTTATATATGCTAAAGTTTTTAGGTTTAAATTTTCTATCTATTCATTTAACTTTTCAATTTATGAATCAGAAGCTTGTATAAAAACCTAGAAAATGATTTTTCATTAGATTTACAACAAAAAACCTTACTATCTTCTCACAATAAATTATTTCCTAGATTATTTTATTCAAAAATTAGTGTTTCGAGTAGTCAACGATATGCCAATACCTGAAGAGCAGATAAAAGGATAAGTTCTAATTATAAAATTAAAGGAGAATATTTTGATGATAAAATCATGTTCCATATAATATCTTAATTGATACCAAAGCCAGTGGAAGTTACATTAATCATAATCTAATACACAATTTGATAAGTTTCCACCTAAATTAACCTTATTAATAAATAAATTTAAATGGTGAAATGCATTAGATAGATACTTCCATAGAAACCACTATTAAGATAGGAGACAATAGTTAAAATGAAGATTCAATTTAGAGATAATGCTAGGAACTACTTTTCTCGAACACGTTCAACCTAACAAGATAACTCATTATGGAATGCAAGTATCCTATAATAACAATAATATGTATTATAAGATAATGACTAGTTCTACTAGTATTTATATTCCAACTAGAATAACTTACAATTATTATAGAGTTGAATACTTTGCTGCCTATATAGGCAGTGGAGTTGGTTCTTGTTTATGTAAAGCAAGTTGTTTTCCTTTACAATACCATGAAACCTTAAAAAATATAATAAGATTAGATATTTCTAACAATGAGATACATTTATCTAAAGGTATTCATCAACCCTAAATACTATAAGGATCATTTTTAATAAAATGTCCACTATTTTACTTTTATGATATCGGAACTGATATTCTTTTAGGAAATAAGTTTCTCCAATTATTTCACAAAATATTATTTGATACTACTAAACAACAAATACATTTCAAAACTCCTTGTAGTAATTGGATCATACTTAATAGAATTAAAAATGTTTGTGTTAGATCGACCCTAATCACATTTAAACCATGCACAACCCACTAAGGTGTGGGATATAAAGAAAAACTAATCTTTCCAAAAGGAAAACCTTTATTAAAAATAGAAAATATTTTAGAAAATAAGTATCAATATATAAAATCCATCAAAGATGGACCAAGATTAGTAAAACAAAAGATAAAGAAAAATTACTATGATAACCCATTATAAGTTTAGGATAAAAATAGGGAAGAAACAAATTTAGAAATGAAAGATATCAAAAGATTATTAGAGTTACTGATATAATTTAGAAGATCAAGAAGAATTCAAAAAAAACTTCTTAAACTAGCTAGAAAATCTAATGATAATTAGGCCTAGTAAATCCCCCCATTCTTCCCTAGCGTTTATGGTTAGAGAACACGCAGAATTAAAAATAAGGTTTAAATGTAGTAAATTATAAATTGAATGATAATACTATTTTTGATGTATACTTCTTATCCCATAAAGAAAAATTAATAAACTTGACAAGAGGAAAACAATTTTTCTTTAAATTTGATTGTGAGAGTGGATTTTGGCAAATAAAAATGTATAAAGATAATATTCCATATACTACTTTCTCTACTCCATAAAGTCATTACGAATAGTTAGTTATGCCTTTTGGTTTAAAAAATGGCCCACAAATATTTAAAAAAAATGGATAATGTCTTCAAGTATCATAATTTTATACTATGTTATGTGGATGATATTATAATAGCTAGTGATAATATTGTTCAATATATTATGCATCTTAATAAATTTGCAAGTCAATGTGAACAACATGGTTTAGCTCTTCTAATAAAAAAGCTGAGATATGTCAGACTAAAATAGAATTTCTTGGCATGGAAATAGATGGTAGGGGAGTTAAACTTCAATCTCATATCCTCGAAAAACTCTCACAATTTCCTGATAAGTTACTAGATAAAAAACAAGTTTAAAGTTTTTTAGGAGTATTAAAATATGCTTCAAATATTATTTAAAACCTAGTCAAAATAAGAAACCTTTTCAAATTCTTTTAAAGAAAATTCAAAGATTTGAATTTTCATCCTATTTGATTGAACTGGTAAAGAAAATTAAGATTTTATGCACTACATTACCAAAACTTTTTTTACCATCTAATGAGGATGATTTAATTCTTGAAATTGAAGCTTCTGATCATGTCTGGAGTGGAGTATTAAAAAAGATTGACTATGATGATTCTAATATTAAGATGAATGAGTCATTTTACAAGTATATTTCAAGAACCTTTATAAATACTCAAAAACGATATCTTATAAATGAAAACGAATTATTTACCGTAGTAAAAAGTTGTAAAATATTTTATTATTATTTTTACCTAAAATATTTTTATTAAGAATTGATAATACTCATGTTAAGGCTTTTATTCAAAATATTTACCTTATAAACCCTAATATAAAAGTTATACAAACTGACATACTTTATTAGTAGAATATACCTTTGATATTAAGATTATCAAAGCTATCAATAGAAAGACTCCAAAACTCTACCTTTGATATATTCCATACATCAAACTAGATAGATAACATATTCATGGAATATGATTCACTTGCAAGATGCCTTGGTGGTAAAATGGTAGACATGCGAGACTTAAAATCTTGTGCTAAAGAGCGTGGAGGTTCGAATCCTCTTCTAGTCAGAAAGAATGAGAAATAGAACCATTTGATTTGATTCATTCTCAATAGCCATGAGATGATCATCTTAGGGTGATCCTTTTGTCGATGGATGCTCCTATTACACTCGTAGTCTCTGAAGGATGAGAACCAACTATGTAGCATCTGCATCGAGAATTTAAGTATTGTATAAGTCATTAGTCCGATCTTTTGTAGGAGCTTCCTGTAATAAAGAACTTTCAAAATGAATATGTTTATCATAAAGAGATTCGTTGTTCATGAACTTGCTTTGCTTCACCTTACTGTTATTTGAACAAGTAGAAACCAATTCAAGATGATATAGATCAACCCCTGCTTCTTATGCTAAAGATCTTACCATTTTCAAATGAACTGGATTTATATCTCCTTTATATTTTCATTTAAGAGTTCTTATGTTGTTTCCGTGTCTCTTTAAGACCCTAAAAATGAATAAATTCCTTTTCTTAGGAACACATACAAGATTTGTTACTATTAAAAAAAGGCTAATGGTTACCCAGTATTAACTATTCATTTATTAACTACTTCATTTATGAATTATGAATTTTATAGTAATAGAAATAAAATAGATGTCTATCTTACCAAGACAAAATTTGTAACTTGCTATCCTCTTGCTTAATAGGCAAATATTGCAACCAATTGTAGCCAACATCGTAATAAACGAATAAAATAAATATTAAATTGGATTTAGATTAGAAGTATATATTCAAATCACAGGACAATATTTCATTTAAACATTTGCGTTCCTAATGTGCCTATGATGTAGCACTAGGCAGGCTTTTAGCTAATGTATATCATCTTATAAGAATAGAGTATGATATAGATCAACCAGAGGAAGCATGTATAAAAGTATTTGTTCTAAGGAAGAATTTTAGAATTCCATATCTTTTCTGGGTTTAGAAAAGTGTGGATCTTCAAAAAAGGAGTCTTGCATCAAGTTTAAACTCCATTCTTGCATGTGTGATCCTTCAGAAGCACATATTAAAATAAGAGGTAAAATTTGATTGGTAGCATACTTGATCAAACAAGTGAGTTTCTCGGCTACGAATGTTCTTGTAGATTTTTAATTGAAGAAGGTGAAAATTGATTTACTTAGATTTTAAGTTTATTAATGTTGAATCAACCTATCTCTAGGTTTATAGTCAACTCCTTTTAATTATGTTAGATCTATTCATACATAGGATTTCTCAATCTTTATGCTATGAAATCAGATTATGTCCTAATATTCCAAATCTATTAGAATATACATAAAAAAACATAATAGAATTATAATAGATCAATCAAAATAATTGCATTAAATAAAAGGATCAAAACATATTTTTATCTTAAATAGGGTTCATCACACCCTAGACACCAACAAGGCGTTTAGTTTCACATGATAGAAAATAAAATCAGAGATAAATAGGAAGAAAAAGAAATAGAAAACAAAGAGTTCATAATTCTAAAACTCCCTTTTTGTTCTATCGAATGTTCTTGCAAGTTTGAGGATTGAAGTTGTATTCTATTGGATCTTTTGATGATTTCTTCGCTTTCTCCCCTTCTCTGGATCAACATTGTCCCTTCTGAACATTTTCTACGTTTGGAATCGCCTCTAAAAGCCTTCTCCTTTATTTTGCCTTCGTTTTTGTCTTTTTATAATAATTTTTAGGGTGTTTGGGAGAAACACAGTCTAATGCGTGACTATGTACTAGACCATGTATACTCTAAAATCTCCAGAATTCACGATTCTGCACATGTTAGGAGACGTACATGGCTATATACACAGTCATTTATCTCTTATTTGCTTCAAATCTTTGTTTTTACGTTGCTTTTTCATTCAAATTCTTCTCTTTTTGTTCCATGAAGGTAATTAAAACCTATAAATGCACTTAGAGCAAATTAAGTACCAAATATACAATAAAATATTAAGAAAATACATCAAATATGGGTGTATAAATATAGTCAAATATACATCTATTAAAATTTTCCACACTTAAGCTTTTGCCTGTCCTCAAGCAAACTATAATCAAAATTATAAATTTTACAACATCCATCCTTCATTAATCTTGATCTGTCTATTCATACTATAAATCATCATGCTATATTGAATCAAATTGACATACAATTAGAGTCAAGTTATCCTAAAATTTACTTCTTAAGTTAATATTAATAGTAATCACATCGAAAATCACATTGAAATCAAAGTCATAAACCTTAACACACTCAACAAATTTCACTTATTGCTCTAAAGTGTTTAGGGTGAAAATGTCAAAATTCTCAAATTAATGCATAGTAGAACTCTTACCATTGGCTTGCAACATTCTCACATCTCCACCGCATATGTATAAACTAGAAACAAAAATTAAAAGGTCTTTATACATTTTGTAATGGGGCTTATGTATGGTATGGTTGGGATAGTAAATAGGGTTGAATTGAAGGAAATTTATTAAAGAGAAATTACAAGAAACTTGTTTATATCATAATTTTGAGCATTCATCATATATCACTATTAAAGCGTTATTGAACTTTTCAAAATTTCCAATTTCAAACAACCAAATAATTTAAATAACCTTTAGAGTTCAAAAAATAAAAAGGCTTTAAAAAAGATAAAGGTTAGAAATTTAGGTTTAATTAATGAAAAAGAATAAGGCTCAATTTGATTATTCCTAAGGGATAAATTAAAGTAAGGTAATTATCAAAGAAATACGCTAACACAAATTGTTGAATCTAAGTGCCTTTTATCATGTCAATGGTTCTAATTTAACAAATGTGGTTTTAATATTTATAATAAAAATAAGTTTTAGAATTGTTCCATTATGCACTATAACTCATATGAAAGAAATAAAAGAGCTTAATTTTTTTTCAAAAATTTTTCTCTTAGGCTCAAAAGCTTATGAAAAAGATGGGTCTATGTGTGTAAATAGTATGTAATTTTCATTCAATTTGACTATTTCAACGATTACAAACAATATGAACTATAAAAGCAATTTTATTCTATCTGTCATCTTTTTACATACTAATCCAAATCAATATTCAATAACGAAATACAATATTAATGGACATATTTTAATTAAGTTAAGATATTAGTTCATACAATTTAATAACTAAGATTATAATAAGCTTAAATAAAATCATTAAAATCATGAATCCCTTCCTCACACTTAAAGTTGTGCATTATCCCTAATGTACACAATCTAAGTATATATAATAAGTGAGAAGTTTTAATGGTACTTTCTTTAATATGACAACTTTTTTCTGATTTCTGATCCATCTAATACTATACTACATCATTGCAAAACATAAAGAAAAAGGGATAAAACAATTAAAGAAAATAAAAATAACACACAAAAGTTAGAAACAAAAATAACTATAACTATAATGTTAGAGAAAAGAAAATAATAAATACACAATTAATAAAGATAAAGGAAGATTAAACAAAAATCAAGCCTCTCCCTTTTGATGTGATTCAGGCTGGTCTGACGAAAGAGGGTCCTCAAATGGATGATCCTGTGCCAGTGGAAGGATTATAGAGGAAGTGCCCTTGCTAGATGATAGAGGCTAGAAATCGATGCTTAGATGGCTTGCCATTAATAACATCAACTCTCCCATCCATCCGACTATAGGCTCGACTCTTCTTAGTCACTCAACTACAATCTTGAGTCATCCTACCTGCTCAATAAGCTTCGCCTGTTATTGTTGGATAGTCTTTTGAGTTCCCAAAAGTTAGCCAACCCATCTCTTCATAATGCTATCTTTACCTAAGTTGGGTTTTGCATCTTAGCTTTGGGACCTCTCAGAATATCTAACTCTAGTTCTTCATCTCCCATCTTAGGTGGTGATGGCTATGGTTACGATGACTACTTTGCTATAAGTGGATCCGCTCTATCTTCACCCTCTATTGTTAGCTAATTGGGTTCCCCAATGTTTATAGAAGTTGCTCGTGGGACCCCAATATCCGCATATCATTCGTATATACTGTATCACTGCTAGATTAAATGCCACTATGGTAGTTGATACAAAGGTTTTCCTTCAAACACAAACTTGGCCCATAAGATGCACCCAAGCCCTTAGCACAATAATCTCACTAAGCTCCGTTAAAACAAGATTCAACCTTATCCCGTGATCGTTAACCAACAGTCTTTGTTCTCGAATGTCTGACAACCCTCACAGTATTTAACTCTCATACTTACAAGAAATAATGAAAGCAATAGAATAGTAAAGGCAACAATAAAATAAGAAAGAGATACAACAAACTACCAACCTTTATTATTTCCCTCAAAGTATGTAAAGGATTCTCTCTCAATCTCTGTGTGTCACTTTATATATGAGGAGCAAGGCTCAAATGAGCTATATATAGGCATCAAGGCTTGGGGAATAGGCTAGAATCCTGACATAACTCTACTACCTAAGATCACATCTTATTATATCAGATTACATTATTATCCAATAAGATAATCTAAATAGGACTATCTGATAAGGCTTATCTACATCCCAACTAACAAGATAAAAGATTATAATGATCTATCCCTATTCACGAAGATGTCCACTATCTTCAGATGATCTTCCCGTGTAGTCTTTATCCTTTAGTACTGATGTTTATCCACTGTGATCTTATCCACCACATCATCCAAGATCTCCCTACGATTTCTATCTATTGATGATGAGTCATCTATGCCAAAGCCATTTATAGGACATTGGTCCAATCTAATGCTTACCCATGTTAAGTTCGTTAACCAGGGTTCGTCTATTTGAGCAACCAGTAAATCTTTAGTCTATCAAGAACTTAGCCTTAGCCATGTTAGGTTGTACAAGGTCTAAAACTCTACCAAAACTCACGCCATGCTTGATCTAACTTACTAAGTCAACTTGGAGCTTTTGCATGTGATTGTCATACATGTGATCCGGCTAACCTTCCATCCAAGGCTCGTCTCCAACTAGCTGTGAAATGCCTTCGTATGTTAAGGGGCTAACAAACCACCCCCACCAGATGAATTCGATGCCCTCGTTAAACTAGTCTGAAGATAGGCGTTCACCTAATCCTCGAACTACCATAAGGTCGTATCTTTCTCTCACGTAGCTTCTATGATCAACTTTCCCTACCACTAGATTAAGAACTCGGTTCGTTGGTTATTTTTATGATGCCCTATTGGTTGGTAATCTAAGATCTTCTTTACTTGATCCTCGAATTATTTTCTCATAACTGTTGGAGCTCTCTTCATTTGACTCCTATTCAGATATTATGTATCCTTATGGCAAGGTTTTAGAAAACTATCATGAAAAGTAGGGTGTACTTTCAATCTTTTGGGCAGCTTTAACCTATATGTCACTTTCCCCACTTTACTTAACACTTCAAACGATCCATTGTACTTCGGCACCAATCCATAATGCACTTGCTTTCTTGTGATCTTTTTTCCAAATTCATGGGGTAAGTTTCAGAAGTATCTTATCTCCCATGTCGAACTCTAATAGTCTCCTCCGTAATTCTGCTTGCTTTTTCACTTGTCAAGAAGCCTTTCGAAGACTATCCTTTGCCTCATTTAATAACTCTTAATTCTCCATCGCGAACTTGTATGCCACAAAACACTTGCCAGCTATCTTTGTTGTGCAATCTAGAGCGGAGTGAGAGGTTGTTGTCCCAAGACTATCTTAAAGGGACTCTTCTCTGTCTTAGAGATCTGTGTAAGTTATAGCAGAACTGTGCAGTATCAATCAAACTTAACCAGTTATGTTGACTTGCACTTACGTAATGCCTTAAGTACATTAGTCCTCTCCATTTATCCATTCGTTTGTAGGTGATTCACCATTGAAAACTTCAAATCGTAACCCCTCATGTTAAAAAGGGACGTCCAAAATTGACCTGTAAATTTGGTGTCTCAATCAGTCACAATGTCCACAAGGACTCTGAAGTACTTCACCACGTTCTTATAGAACGACTCCGCCGCAATATCTGAGGGACACGATGCTGGTGCTGGCATGAAGATCCCATACTCGGAGAAATGATCTACAATCACCATGATTGTTGCCATGTTGTCCATATTTGGAAACCTTCCTATAAAATCCATCAAAACTGACATCCATGGTCTTTCAAGAATAGATAAGGGTTGTAGGAAACTCGTTTCCTTCTTCCTCTTTGACTTATCCATCTGACACACAGGGCACATCTTGACATAAACCTTAATGTCATTCACTATCTTCGGCCAATAATAGAAATAAGCTAAGAGCTCTAACATCCTCTAGACTTCAAGGTGACTAGTCCATTATGAGTTATGTGTCTCCTTAAATAGTTGTTTCCATAAGCCACCAAATCTTGGCATGCACATTTGACTACTTTTAGTCATCAACAGCTCATCATCATCGAGCCAAAACTTACACAAAACACCTTATTTAACTTATAAGATCAACTTGCAATATATATTGTCCAATGGAGCCGAAACTTTGATTTGCTTCAACTGTTAGACTCCACCTTATTAATGGCATAGAGGGACGCGAATACCTCATTCTAACTCAAGGCATCTACCACGTCGTTCTGCCTCCCCAATTTATACTCAGGTACGAAGTCATATTCAACAAGGAACTCTTGCCACTGGGCTTGCTTCGTGGACAACTTCTTTGGATCTTGAAAAATGAGTTAGCAATATTGTCCGTACGAACAACGAACCTGGTTCCCAACAAATACACTCGCCATGTCTCAAGGCAATGCATCACCATGAGCATCTCCTTCTCATGCGTCGAGTACCACTACTCTGTATTATTGAGCTTTCAGCTCTTAAATGCTACGGGATGACCTTCCTATACTAGAACTTCACCAATGGTTTTGTCTAAAGCATTTGTGTGTACCTCAAATGAAAGATCGAACTCTGGCAGCACCCATCCAACTAACACCACTATTGCTTTTTCTTTAGCAAGTTCGTCAATGGCGTCGCTTTCTTCGAATATCCCACTATAAACTGCCTATAGTAGTTCGTCAGTCTAAGTAAACTCCGCAATTCTTGTATTGTCGTGGGAAACTGCCACTCAACTATAGCCTTCACCTTTTTCGGATCCATTAAGTCCTAACCTTTGTTCATCAAGTGACCCAAGAATTTGATCTCCAGCTGTGCAAACTCACACTTCTCCATCTTCATGTAAAGCTTATGTTGCTTCAGTCGCTCGAACACTTTCCTCAAGTGCTGCATATGTTCAGCCATATCTATACTATACACCATGATGTCATTAAGATACACCAACATGAACTCATCAAGGAAATCATACAACACATCATTCATCAAGTTGTAAAATGTCGCAGGGGCATTAGTCAATCCTAATAGTATAATTAAAAATTCGTACTATCCATGTTGATCAAGTGTTTAATGTGTGTAATTTTTAGTAAATTCCCTCACTAATCTATAAGCGCACGGTTCGTTTGTTGTAGTACCTAAGGTGTCGATCCCACAAGGAGGGATAATTTAATCCTAAAATCTAAAGCCAGAATAAATCGCAAAAATTCAAATATAACAAAACTAAAATGAGAACTTAATTCAATCAATCAAAACAATTCAATAATCAATCACGAAAATATTAATAACTTAACAATTGCAAAACACACCCAAAAATCAACTTAATTGAATTACCAATTGAGAGAAAGGGAATTTTACCTATCTTTAATGCTAACTTAATTGATTATGAATCACCGGAATATTGGTTTTAGACGATCTTAGGGATAATTACTCTCTTTCAAGTTACAATCATTAACCCTAAATTATAAACCCTAATCAGATTATGTAAATCACAATCTCTCATTTAATGAACTATCCAAAACCCTAATTAGATCTGAAGTTGTCCAATAAACTATCGGGAACCTGTGCAAGATCTCTCTTCACACAATTACCGATTTGATTTAATTATTGTTCTATTAAATCACCTAACTCTCATTAGCCCAATTTAGTTATTTTTCATTCAATTCACCCTTTCAGTTTATTACTGAATTATGCAATCACAAAATTTAATCACAATAAATCTAATAAACATAAAAACAATTAGATTTCATTAAGTCAAGACTAAAACTCCAAAGGTGAGTTTAGAACATCCTCAACATTTAGACCATATCATCAACTATTCAATCCAATTATATACAATGATAAACCTGAAAATAAATTGGAAGTACAATCGAAATGAAGGACGGGAGGCGGTGATGTCGGGAAACCTCTTGATCCGAGAAGTATATCGAGTCAACTTCTTCTCCACTTCTCTCTTCCTTCTTTTCTTTCTCAATCTCTCGATGAATTCTCTCTAGGGTTTCTCCAAAAGTGGCTAATGCAAAAGCTCCCTTTTATCTGTTCTTCTTGTTCTATTTATGTTCTTTTGTGTTTAGGGTTGAATTAGGATTTTTTTGGGGTCCGAAAGGTCCAAAAAAATCCCTCGAAATGTGAAATTTATAAGTGTCTAAGTGTTTGCCCAATGTAGGGGCCATGATCGTGGCCTACATCTAAGCCTTTTGTCACGATCATGACCGATGTTTCAGCCCGAATGTCTTCCAAAAATCCTCCGTTCTTCGATATTAAACCTGAAACACTAGTAAACACATCAAGGTCTCAAAAATATAATATTTAAGCTCAAAAGCTTGTACTAACCTATAAAACACTTAAAACATAAATAATTAAGAAACTAACACAATTCTAACCTAAACACATACTAAATGATCAAATTAATAGATAAACACATATTAAACTATATCCTAAAACATGATGCAATTTACACTTATCACATCCCCACATTTAAATGTTTGATTGTCCTCAAGCAAACAAAAATAATCAAACAAATCAACACAACACAAAACATGCATATGTAATAATGAGAGAATGACTTCAACTTAACAAAACAAATTTAATTATAAACACAATCCTTTAAGTAATTCTAACTTATTAACAAGCGAAATTCGCGTCTAAGCACCTTGGACTAAATATACAAACTAATCAAAATTGTAATGTTGAGTCTATTTACCTTTATCACTTGCATACACATATTAATAATCATTCAGTCAAAACAAAAGTGTAGTTATTCCTCAGTAGGTTTTCATGAAAAAACAAGCTACTAACAAGTTTGGTAGGTTTTTTTATTTGAAAACATTCTTTTTGTTAATTTTTCTTTAAGGACATAAAACTAGTCTTTTTATGTGGAGGCAAACATTTGTGATAAATGTCAATCCGATTACTCAACTAAGTTATGCTGTTATTAAGTTGCTTGGTTGGAATGTCATTATAGCTTTTTTACACGAAGGCATACACTTGTGATGCGTGTTGATCCGGTTACTCAGCTACATCACATTCTTAACTAGCTACTAGCTTTATTCATAACCTGAAGGCTAGCGGAATAGTTATTTTAGTTAACATTATACAACCTATTTTTTAACACAAAATTTTGCCTACCTTATTGCTTTAGCTAATTCTAATAAAAATGTACTAATAATGCCACTTATTTGATTGGCCTAAAATTATAAAGGAGTATGGCAAATTCCTAGGGTGAATTGACTAACATCATATACTAATTAACCAACATATTTAGCCCTAAGTAACTTAGGTCGCTAATATCACAAGCTAATAAATCTTTGCAACCTAAAATACTATGTTTAAGGCTAAGTTTATCCCATTAAGTCCTAGCCATTGACGCATTCACCCAATTCACATTATGCAACCTAAACAAACTATTATATAATGTGCAAAAATTCACACTCAAGGTAAAAATACCCTCCCCATACTTGAACAACACATTGTCCTCAATGTGCGAAGGGTACACAAACACATTTGGAGGAAATAAAACACAATATACAAAAAACATGAAAGAAAAATACTAACAAAAAATGAAAAGAAAAGGGCTAGAACACGAAACCATTTATGGTGATGGAGGTGGTAATGGCGATAGTGTTGAAACCAAATCCTCTTGATATCGAGATTGTTTCCCGATCTTATAAGTGATTCAAGAGAGTAAAAGAATTAGTAATCCAAACCATTCCAAATCATTCAAAACTTATTTTAGAATTTAAAACAAACCTAACTACATAACAATTTAAATCTAACTATTAAACGTGCTAATTTAGGGTCATTATCTTGACCTTGCATCCCTTGAAGCTCAGCCTAGATCAATTATAAGCGGTTTACTTCCATCCTTTTCGTTCAACATCAATTTTGTAGCCTATAGGTAAGTTACAAAATGTATAATAATTAGAAGGACAATATTGATAAATTATGAAAACTAATTAAGCTCAGTAATGTCCTTTTTTCGAGCGAACTGTCAACAAAACAGGAAAAAAGAAAACTCTCTGAATCTTCCATAGAATCTAGTAATTTGCTCAGTAAGAGGGTGAGTTGTTCTCTTATTAGTTCTTCCTCATTCGCGCTCATCTCCTCTTCTTCTTTAGCTTCTTGAACAAAGACTTCCATAGCTTCTTAGAACTTGATGCCCGTTGTCATATGTTCTTCGTCCTCTCATTCCTTCAAAGATTCGAGCGCATCAATTTTTATAAATGAGTCGCCCTCCTCCGGATTCTTTAATACATCATTCATGTTGAATGTCACTTGGTCATCACTAATCCGAATGATGAGGTTCTTTTCACGGACATTTACCCAAGTTTTTTTCTTGATGTTAAAGTATGGTATATCAAGAACTAGTGAATAATAGGGAGGGTTGGCATTCTTTTCTTCATCCTCTTTCCTCGTCTCTTGGTCTTCTACAAGATGGGGTTCAGCTTGGTTTTCCACTAGTTCTTCTAGCTCTATGCTATTCCTAAGTGTGATACCTGACATGGCTCTATTGAATTTACTTTCATGCTGCGTAGACAGTTTTCCACACTTTGCTTACAAAATTTCATGGAAAGTTATCTTACTTGAATCTCCAGGTTGTGAATAGAAGAGGCATGATTTTTCGTTACTTAATCAAATTGCTCTTTAGTCTTTTCTGGTTCTCTTCCATGTTTGTTAGCTTATCCATGATTTTGTCCAACTTGGAATCCTATGAACTAGACTCATCTTGCTGAAATTCAAATAGGTCTTGTGTCCCATGTGAGTACTTACATTATTGGACCAATAAAAATTTAGGTGGTTTTGTCACCCCAAAGTATATGGGTTTATATAAGGATGATGATTTCCTAAACTAAATTGGGGCTCATTGAAATCCTCAAGAGTCTTTGCTCCCTATAATATACATCCTCCAGATTTTTCTTTTTATCTCTTCTTAGCATTCAACTCTTAAGATTCCCCATTATCATTCAGTGCTATCCAAGTTGGCGTGTCGTTTATTTTATGCCGAGTTTTTTTAAAAAGAAGGTGCAAAAGCCTTATATTAAAGAACTAAACTAATCACCTCTCCAGTAACGGTGCCAAAAACTTGATTGAGTGTTTGATGTGTATAAGTTTTAATAAATACCCTCGATAATCTGCAAGCACATAGTTTGTTTGCGTAGTACCAAAGGTGTTGATCCCATAAGGAGGGATAATTTAATCCTAAAATCTAAGGCCAGAATAAATCATAGAAATTCAAATATAAGAAACTAAAATGAGAATTCAATTCAATCAATGAAAACAATTCAAAAATCAATCACGAAAATATTAATAACTTAACAATTGCAACACACACCAAAAAATCAACCTAAGAGAATTACCAATTGAGAGAAAGGAAATTTTACCTATCTTTAACACTAACCTAATTGATTATGAATTACCAAATTATTGATTCTAGACGATCCTAGGGATGATTACTCTCTCTTGAGTTATAACCCTTAACCTTAAGTTATAAACCTTAATTAGATTATGGAAATCGTAATCTCTCGATTAACCATCTATCCAAAACCTTAATTAGATCTGAAGTTTTCCAGTAAACTATCAGGAACCTATGTAAGATATCTCTTGTTAGCCTAATTTAATTATTTTTCATTTGATTCACCATCTCAGTTTATTACCAAATTATGCAATCATAGAATTTAATCACAATAAATCAAATAAATATAAAAAAATCATATTTCATTAAATCAAGAATAAAACTCCAAAGGTGAGTTTAGAACGTCCTTAACATTTAGATCCTATCATCAACTATTAAATCTAATTCTATACAATGATAAAGATGAAAATAAATAGGAAATACAATCGAAACAGAGGACGAGAGGTAGCGATGTCACTAAATCTCTTGATCCAAAAAGTACGTTGAGTCAGCTTCTTCTCCACTTCTCTCTTCCTTCTTCTCTTTCTCAATCTCTCGATGAATTCTCTCTATGATTTCTCCAAAAATAGTTGATGCAAAAGCTCCCTTCTATCTGTTCTTCTTGTTCTATTTATGTTCTTTTGTGCTTATGGCTGAACTAGGGTTTTTTCTGGGATTCGAAAGGTTAAAAAGCCCTCGAAACGTGAAATTTGTGAGTATCTGAACGTTTGCTCAACGCAGGCCATGATTGTGGCATACATCTAAGCCTTTTGTCACAATTGTGGCTGTTGTTTCAACCCAAATGTCTTCTAAAACTCTTCCGTTCTTCGATATTGACCCTAAAACACTAACAAACACATCAAGGTACCTCAAAAACATAATATTTAAGCCTAAAAACTTATACTAACCAATTAAAAACTTAAAACACTAATAATTAACAAACTAACACAATTTTAACCTAAACATCTATTAAATGATCGGAATAATATATAAAAACATATCAAACTATGCCCTAAAACATGATGCAATTTACACTTATCATATATTGAGTCACACACGTTGTCTTTTGCTCATCACCCTCAGCTATTCACACTTGCCAATACCCACTATGAAGATCTAGCCTCATGAAAACCATATCCCTCTACAATTTGTCCATCAAATCTTGAACTAAGGGGATATGATACTTGTTTTTTATTGTTACCTTGTTCAAGGCTCGATAGTCTATGCATATCTGCAGTGTTCCATCCTGCTTCTTCTAGAACAATATTGGGGCGCCATACAGGGATTTAGACGATTGGACGAACCCTGCCTCCAACAGTTCACCAAGTTGCTTTCAAAGCTCCCCCAACTCTAATAAGGACATTCTATATGGGGCTAGTAGAGATGGGATTGCTCCAAGAACCAACTCAAACTTGTGATCTATCTCTCGACAAGGGGGAAGAGTCTTCGACAACTCTTTCGACATCATATCCAAAAACTCCCTCAATAAACTTGCAATTGTATTAGGGACTTCGATCACATGGTTCTCATAAATCTCCCATATGGTAGTGAGATAGGTCTCCATACCTTTTTTCAACCCTTTCTTGATGCCTATGGTCGGCACATGTGCTACCATTGTATCATCCGTTGTTTGACTACTAGATCTACAACAATTAACTAAGAAGGAACTTTTCTTATACATGGTCATTATACCTTCAAAACTTGGATACAATACCGCTTTTGCTACCTTCAAGAAATCAATCCTTAGTATCAACTCGAAATCTTCACGTGGTATGACTATGCAATTGAACTTGGCACGTCAACTCCTTATACTCATTGGGACATTGTAAGTAGCTCCTACCACCACTTGTGCCTTACTCATAGGGGTCTTTATCCTTGTCGTAGTCTTTAACACCTTAAGCCCCAAGTTATGCATCATCCTTTCCATCACGAAAGAGTGTGTTGCCCCAGTATCTATCATCGCGATTACCTCCTTTCTATTGGCTTGTATTCCTACATACATCAACTTGTCAAAAAGGTTAGACTCACTTTTAACTGCAGTCAACAAGGCGATTAGATTTAGTGCCACCTCTCTGAATCATCTTCTTCTTCTTCAACGATCAATTTGTTCAACTTCTCCTTTTTTGGACATTCTCTTGCAAAATATGGACACTGTATAGGTAACAAGCAAGTTTGCCCTTCTTGGAGGACGTCTCTCTACTATTGAAGCCACCGTTTTGCTCGCCTTTCTCCTTGATGTCTCCCTTATTAGAGTCTTTCTTCTTTTTCCCCTCACTTTTCTCCTATTGAACTAGGCCTTTGCCCTTGGAAAAATTATAGGAACCCGTCTTAGTTTCCTTTATCACTTGAAAGTCACCAAAGCATCAAAAATCTTGATTGCACTAACCACGTGCTTCATATTTTGCCTTTGCAACTCCATTTGCATCCATAATTATAACCCAGACAAAAAGTTAAACAGCTTCTCCATGTTTGACATATTATCAATGTTAAGTATTAGAGAACTAAACTTTTTAACTATTCCCTTACCGATCCGTCTTGTTTCAACTTCTTCAAGGCATCCTTTATGAGCCAAAAAGTGTTCATCAAAATAAATTGTTCCTTTAACTCCTTTTTCATCTTGTCCCACATGTCTATGGGATCTCTACCTGCACTGATCTCTAGAGAGTTCCTCGTTTTCCACCAAAGCTTGGCATCTCCATCTAAGTACATGGTCGTCATATTGACCTTCTCAACATTGGGTATCTTAGCAGCTACAAAGTACTACTCCATATCGAATAAAAAGTTCTCGAACTCCTTGCATTCCGAACACCTTCAAAAACTTTGGGCTCACGCACCTTCACCATGGTTCTCTCGACATAGCTAATCTCCTGTATTGCAATAACATGCATTAGGATCATATCTCAAACCTAGTATCCTCCTTTATCTTCATCAACTCCATTATTTAATGCTGCAACTCTTGGATTTGTTATGTCAACATCTCCATCCAAGTGTTATAGGAAGTGAACTCCTCCTCCTTTTGAGGAATTGGCCCAATGAGTGCCTCCACTCTTTTAACACGCTTTGTCAAATTGCTGTCTCAAAATTATGGCTTTGATACCAGTTGTTATAAAGGTTTTCCTTTAAGGAAAAACTTGTCCCACAAAATGCACCGTCCCCTTTGCACGACAATCTCACTTAGCTCCATTAAAGTAAAATTTAGCCTTGTCTAGTGATCGTCGACCAACGGTGTTTGTTCTCGAACACTTTATGACCCTTGCAATGTTTATCTCTCACACTTACAAGAAAACCAAGAAAGCAATAGAATAGTAAAGGCAACAATAACGCAAGAAAAAGATACAACAAAATGCCAACCTTTATTACTTCCCTCAAAGTATACAAAGGATGCTCTCTTAATCTCTATATGTCACTCTATAAATGAGAAGCAAGGCTCTAACAAGCTATATATATGCATAAAGGCTTAGGGAACAAGTTAGAATCCTAACATAACTTTACTGTAGCACCCCACACTCACAGGATACATGCCCGACATCTTGAGTGATGTCCGAGTGCGAATCCCGTAAGGGCGGCATGCTAGAACATTCAAAACTTATTGAAACTCAGTATACTTTTTTTTCACATTTATCATACGTATATGTAGAAATCAGTAATCAAATCACCATACTTTTATTTTATAAAAGTTGAAATCGCAATTGTCATTACACTTTGATCAATCTCTTTTACAAAGCATTTTCAATTTTCACCAGATATTACACACAGAAATACTTGAATACATATTGTACAGAAATTGTGAAATATACAAATTTATACAAAAATAATAAAATATAAATTCAGACGTAAACTGATCCCGACCTCTATCTTTTACTTGAATGCAGTGGTTATACTCCCGTTTGCCCAACGGGGTAACTCTTCTGAGCCTGAAAATAGTGCAAATTTTTGGTTAAGTTTTGCGAACTCAGTAAGTGACCATCCTCAATGGCTCACTCAATCACATAACATATATTTCACATCATTTATTTAATAATCATATTAAATCACATACATTTGATCAATCATTTCACATTTTACATTCAACACGTATCACATTTAGAAGTCATTCAAATCATTATAATCATTCATATCATGCATATGCATTGCACATGAGACTCACTTTCAATTTATTACTTTGTTGTGACAGAGTGCCTTTTTCACTAGCTTATATCCTTTAATGGATATCGGGCTGGCCCATATCCCTTGTGGATACTGAGCTGAATCAGATAATGTCCTATATCCCTTAGTGGATACCGGGTACATTCACAATTGAGCCTGCGACTCTTATCACATATCAAGTTTTAAGCTCTTTTTCACTAGCAACTTCGATCACAACTGCCTTTATCTTTCATGCATTCATGTAATGGAATGCATCAATCACATATGATCAATCAGTCACTTTCACATGTCATTGGACCTTAGTCTGGTATTCAACATTAAGTTGAGAATCATTCTTTCATCAAATGCATGTTCACATTTTTCTTCAAAACTAGGTCTGGTATTTAACAATCAAGTTAAAAAGCACTTATTTTGCCACATTCACATACAAGGAGAACCTCAAATCTCACATTCATACATTAAGAATTTCGAACCTTCAATGTCTGAAATCAAACAATCAATCTCACATTCACATTGATTGATCATTCAGTACATATTTTATATTGCATAATTCAAATACAAAATTTAACGAAACAACCACTCAAAGTAACACCATCTAGGTTGACTCACAGTACGCTCTAGGTTAGCAATTGCTTCCAAGATCTGAAAATGTCTGAACGTGGACGTTTATCCTGCATATTCAAATTATGCAATACACAAGTTGCATACACATTAATAATTGCACAGTTATAAGCATTCATTTATAAGTACAATACATGCTCAATGACAATCACAGGTATATTTTCAAATTTCACACTATATCCACATTTGCATTTTATCACTCAATTACTCGCCATTTCGTTTGTAGCATTATTTGCTCTCACAATTAACAATTTCTCATTCACTTTAACTTGATATCCATTACTCCTCTCCTTTGAATCAAAACTTCAATCACATGAATATCTTTATTCCCAAACAAACTCATACCTTTGGTACTATAATATCAAAAATTCATTCACTAATGTTACTCCAAGATTACAAATTATCCAAACTTTCCTTTCTTTTTACAAATTTCACCAAATTTCTAGACCTTCGGGTCCATTTTCCAAGATCAATTGGACAATACAAATGAAGTAATTTGGCAACACTTTCTTCTAGAAAATTGTTCCCCATTGTCTTAAGTTTCTAATGACACCAAAATCATTCGATTTGGTTAAGTATTTTGAAATTTATTGTTCAAATTTTTCTCACTATTCTTATACTAAAATAGTGCCCTGCACTCAAATTCTACATAGAAATTGAAATTCTTAGAGTCTGAATTAGAATTTAATTTCCCCAGAAAATTTATATCCCTATGTCTCTAGTTTACTTTAAATTAAAAATCATTCCATTTGGATAACTACAGAACAAGATATGATCAAAATACCGAAGCATGTTCAAGGTGTAAGGAAGTTTTGCCGCGGCGAAACCAAAAGTTAACCGCAGCGAACTCCTCTCGAGAGGAATTTTTGGAAAAATATCACATGTTTGCCAAGGAGAAGCCAAGAGTTGGCTGCAGAGAACTTTTCCTGAGAGGAATCCTAACCAAATCTCACAACTTCGCAGCGGCGAAGTCAAGAGTTGGTCGTGACAAACTTTCACAGAAGCATACCCATTTTTTTAACTTCATGTCAGATTTTGAGACTCTTAGAGATAGAATTGAAATTTGATTCTTCATGAAAAATGTAGCCATATGTCTCTAGTTTAATTAAAATCAAGAATCATCTCATTTGAATAACTAGAGAAAAAGTTATGGCTAAAGGACTGAAGGATGATCAGTGAACATACTGCTGCTACATTTTCCAGATCATCTTCTAATTTGATTTCAGATTTTTCCCTAACACAACTTATACTAAGATCACCTTTTCTACTTCATTTAATCCTAATTCTCAACTTTATTTCAACTCATTATCATCCATAAATAATTTATAATCCATGATTGATCATGAACACTAATAGCAGAACATACTTGAATCACTTATTCATTCTCATTTCTACACTCATCCATTAACACAAAAACAGGTCATATACTCATCTCAATATTCATCAACTTCCAATTCTCATTAAACATCCTTTTTACAACCAATCCATCTTTAAAACATGTTCAGCATAACTTATAATTTCTTACTCATCAAATACACAACATAGAACATGAGTATACTCATTCTTCATTCACGTTACATATGTATATTCATCACCATTTACAAGACCAATCATCCATAAAACAACGCCTAACCCATTATATAGCATTTATGTGAAAGAAAACATCAATATTTATACATTAATTTCTTGACCAATGTTCTAGCATATACTAAACTCCTTTGTCATGATCATTTGCCACTAAACTATCATCATATATGCTTCATTTAAAACAACACATGAAGAAAAAAGTTTAACTTACATGTTTAGCGCCAAAGCTCCTTCAAATCACCGTGAAACCCTAGATCCTCCAACATACACAATCTTCACCTTTTTAAGGTGGAATATGTTGGGTCTTTTAGTAACAAGAAGAAGGAGACAATGAATCTTGAAGAAACAAGGTGAAAGAGTTGAACAAAGATCAACATGAGAGGGTAAGGGTGGGATGTTGTGAGTGAAGAAGAAAGTAAATGAAGAAATGAAGCTAACGAAAATAAGAGACAATAGTAAGTGAAAGACCTCTTTCACTTAATGAATATTGTGATTTAAAATAAGTGGTGTGGCAAGTGACATGTCTTTGAGAAATGTCTTTGAGAAAGGCAAGTGACACTTGCCACATGTCACTTTCTCGTGGTCTTTTATTTAACTAGTCCATTTTGTCTTCAATTTCTAATCCAATTGACTCCCAATTTTCAATGGCATTTGTAATTAAATCTCAAAGACATTTCTCAAAATTTCCATTTCCATTTGACTCTTAATTCTACTACCATTTAATAATCGTTTTGTCACTTGGCAATTTTCCTAGTCCAAAAATACTCAGAAATTTCGTAAATTTTCTAAAAATTTTCAAAAATTCTAAATCAGTAATTATAATCTTTAAATCAATTTTTCAATACAATCAAACCACAATTTCCAATAAAATCACATTTACAAACAATTATACCCAAAAATGTCAATGAATGTATGTACAGTCATTTTTATGTGCAAAATTTACTATTCACGTGTGTGCGTACTCTACGTTATGCATGAGCATGAAATGTACTTTCTTCTAATCTCTCATTGCTATTTTCTCCATTACCGCAATCTAGAGCTCTAACCCTTAGTATGAGAACAGGATGTTACAGATCCGGTTACTTAACTAGGCCATGTTTTTATTAAACAGCTTAGATGAAATGTCATTATAGCCTTTTGACATGAAAGCACATATTTATGATGCATATCGATTCGGTTACTCAGCTACATCACATTGTCAACTAGCTTGTAACTCTATTCATAACCCAAAGGTTAGCAAAATAGTTATTTGCTTATGATTTATGCTTTTTTCACATTTTAATAATGCCTACCTTATTGCTTTATCTAATCATTTTCATGATAATATACTAGCAATACTACTTATTTGATTAGCCTAAAATTATAAATATGACAACTTCTAGGGTGAATACATTAACATTAAATCCTAATTAACATGCATATTTAACCAAAGAACCTATGTCACTAATTACACAAGCTAATAAATCTTAACAGCCTAAAAGACTATGTTTAAAGCTAAATTGATTCTGTTCAGTTCTAGCCATTGACACATTCACACAATTCACATTATATAACTAAACAGACTAACTTAAAAAACATAAAAAAATATATGAAAAATTCACATTCAAAGTAAAAACATACATACACAAAACCCTCACAGTCAACATAAAAATAACAATGCACACACCTCCTTACACTTGAACACATTTTCCTCAATATGAGGAGAACACATAAGAAAAATAACATACAAGATGGGAATAAAACAACATGATAAGAAAAACATAAAAATAAAATAAAATAAGAAGACTAAGGTTAGAGTATAAGAACCCATCATGGTGATTGAAGTGGTGATGATGTTAGTATCTGAGACCAAATGCACTTGACGCTCGAGATTGTTGTCCTATCTTATAATTACTTTAAAAAGAGTTAGAGAGTTAGTAATCCAAACCATTTCAAATCATTAAGAACTTATTTTTGGAATTTAAAACAAATCTAACTATGTAATAATTTAAATCTAACTACTAAACATGCTAATTTAGGGTCATTAGCTTGTGATGAATCTAGGTCGATCCCACAAAGAGTGTGTGTAAAGCTTTTGTAATGAAAATAATCGGTGTTTAAGTTATGGGGGTTTTGTTTGTTTTCAAATAAGAAAATAAAATAAAATGAAACTAAACTAAACTAACGAAAGCAAAGTAAAAGAAATAATCAAAAATGAGAAAGGTGATGAATACATTAAGGACCCAGTCATTGGTTCAATCTCAACCTATACATAATTAAACATACTTCATTAAATTGTTATTCTCTTACATCTCTTAGCAACTACTAACTATAGGTTAACAATAAGCTCTAATAATCCTAGTTTTTCCTTAGGTTGTGTTTAATTAAAATAAGCTCTTTAACCGAGCCTAGCTATTGAATAACCTGTGATAGGCTCTACAGATTTAATTGGACATTCGCATTACAAGTTAGGAAAACAAATTAATCAAGATAACAACCATATAAGCTCGAGTTATTTAACCTAGTTTACGTTATCCCTAATGATTCAAAATCAATTGGAAACAAAACAATTACGAATTGTATCCCTAATGATTCGATATCATTAATAGCCATAAATGAATTTTAACATAACAATTACGAATTATTTTGAAAATTCTAGCAATGGGTTTATGATAAAATAATCCAATGAATGCATTAAGATCATCTTTACATAATACCCAAATAATAAACATAGGATAACATAATAAATTCCAAGGAGAGAAAGAACAAAATACACATGGAAAGAATGTTTAACCGTATTCCTCAACATCGATAACACCTCCGAATTGGGTCGGGGAAGCCTAGCCCTCTATGGGTCTCTAAAGATTGAGAGGTTTGCCCCTTATCTTCCAAAACTGATACTTCGCGCCTCAAAAAGATTCATGCTTATTTTTGTCATTAAAATATCGTCTAAGAGTCACAGGCATGACTTGATGGCTCACGACCATAAATGGCCTCATTGAAGGCTCATGACCATAATCCTTTATGTCATAGGCATTGGTCAAGTTGTCACGCCCATAACTTGTTTATCATGGCCTTGACCTGATGGTCACATCCATGAATCTTGCACTCTTCATTATTTTTATCATTTTCTTGTCTCCTCTTACTTTAATCTTCCCCTTCTTACTTTATGAAGACAATTGAGTGTGAATCTCAAGAAGATAGCTCAAAGATTGTGCTTTCGACTCACTTTAGCTCTTTTATTTCTAAATTGTGCCTAAAACCAAATATGAACTAAAGTGAATGTCTTAAACATTTTAAAACATTAATCACTAAGTGTCATGGATTAAATGTATCAACAAGTAGCCATATATCAATCACAATAGAGAGCATGAAGCAAATTCCAACAAATTTTAGTTTTTCCAACTCTTAAGTTTTTTGTGTTTTTTATGTTTCTGGGCTATTTTTGGAACCAAATTAAATGGGAAACATTAGAACCCTAAAAACCTCAACAAGTATTTAAGGAAAATAAAAACACCAAAATGGTGGCAACACATCAAATTCAAAGAAGATCAAAGAGGAGACATCAAGAGAAATTCCATAATTTCCAGATTCCCAGATCAAGACATAAAATATTTTTCTTTCCTTTCTCTTCATATATTTCATTGTCTTGGATGTTGATTTGGATTATTAAGATGTTAAACATGATTATAGGTTTCTAAATGCATATTAGGAATTGTTCTTGATCCTTTTTTTTTTAACTTTGTTCTTGTTGAAATCAATAGACATATTAATGCTTTATGATATTTGTTTTACTTATACTTGGTAATAAATCAAGAGATTGAATCAAGTTATTTTTGTTAAGGTGTACAACAAGATTTGGTTGTTTGATAGACCTACAAATATCCTATTAATAAATAATTGAAAAGAGATTTTAATTGTGAATTAATTATCCTTAGTATTGTTTCAAATCCAATTTAATAGTTAGGAGTAGTTTTATAAATCAAGTGTTTACAATTCTATTGTTATCGATTTCAATTGGCATTTCTTGCTTAGATCTTGAGAGAGGGTAATCAAAACCTTACAATGTGTAGGATCAAGAATAATTAAATTAACAATATACGAGAAGACAAAACAAGGATAAAATAATTCCTAAGTTTCCAGCTTTGATTAACTATATTATTATTGCTGGTTGTATTTATTCAAATGTTCCATTTGATTAGTTATTTCAATTTCAATAAATTTATTTTAATTTAATCAATCTTTCAACACTTATGACAAAGTTCATTTAAGTTTTTAGGGGTCTAATTAATCTCTGTGGAAATGATACCTTTTATGCTACAAGTTACGATTAGTGTGCTTACACTATTGAGGTTTTTATATAAAATTGTCAACAAGTTTTTGACGTCATTGCCAGGGATCAAACTCGGATCACCTGCATGATGGACAAGAATACTCACCACTTTACAATTTGAATTCTTTTGACTTAAGGACTGTAATACTTTTCTTGTGTGATTGCAGGTACTTTAACACAAAACTTAAAAATAGAAAAAACAATAACTTCAAGTTGAGCAACTTGTAGACCTTTTCTTCCAACACAATGAAGGCATTACATGATGAATGGGAGTTACTTAAACTTTTATAATCTTTGGTGGCAGAATTATCCAAATTATCCTTAGGCTAATAATGCAGTAAACAACATAAGTACAGAAGGTTCGCTAAGTTTCCAGTAGGATATATTGGGATCCTTGGAGTCCAAGTTAGAGAAGTTAATAGACATGCTAAGCTCTAAGCTCGACAACTAAGATGAAAATCAAAAGAGGATAGAAGCCAAATTTGATCAAATAATGAAGAGCCACTCCTATGCTACTTATAACTTGAAGGTTCATGTTGGGCAATATACCAACGCATTGTTAACAAGGAATGTGAGGACTCGTCTAAGCAACACAGAAGCACAGCTGACAAACTTGTTATGTTAGACAATTATGGAGGTAAACACTACAATCATCAATGTCAAGCATTAGATTATATGTGGGAGCATCTAAATTATGTGCAAAATTGGCCACAAAATATACCATATAAGCATACTAATATTGAGCCGGATACAGTATGCTATTAGATCCTATTAATGCCTCAGAGTGAAAAGGAGAAAAGGTTAAATTCAAGAAGGAAGTTGATATCCAAGAAAAGAAAGAAGCACGGAGGACAAAGGAAAAAGTGGATGAAGAAGACAAGGAAGTCTCTATTCAAGAATTGAAACTGGAAGAGTGGACAAAGAAAATTGAGGGCGAAAATGAGTAGTTCACCTTTCCATAAGACAAATTGTTGAAGTTACCTAAAGATTTAGGAAGTTTCATAATTCCTTATTTTATTGATAGTTTGTTATGGAAAAGGGCAGTAATAAAATCACTTCAATTTCTTAATTGAATTAATTATGCCCTTATTATTATCTTACAACATATGACTTATTCACAGGATACTAAACCATGATAGGGAGAAATGGATGGAAGCAAGCCACCAATTATAGACCCAGGTTGACAATAAACATGAAGGGTACATTGAGCTAACAACGTTAAACATGCACTACTTGGGAGGCAGCCCAAGATTTAACATAGGTTTCATTTTTATTTTCGTTTTATTTTATTAGTGCTTTGTTATTTTTCTATGTCTTATGTTTATTTTGTAGAGAGTTGAATTAATGGATGCTCATGATATCAAGTGTATCCAAGTTCCATCTTCAACACCATCACCACCCTAATTTTTCTTAATCTTACTTTTTGTATTACTTTTTATTTGTATTGTTTTGGTTTCCACATTAAGGACAATATGTTGTTCAAGTGAGAGGAACTTTGTGCATTGACATATCATTTGTGTGTGTGAATTTTGCATTTGCCTCGTGTTAGTTTTTTATTAAGTTGGCATTGTGTAAGCATTTGGTTACATGATGTATGCATTGTGTGAATGTATCAATGGCATGAATTAAATGGAATTGACTTACTTTGAACATGGTCATATAAATTGTAAAGGCATAGTAACTTGTGAATTTTGTCTTTTAAGTATTTTTGGGATAAATATACATATTAATTAGGATATGGAACCTGTTCTTTCAATTTATGACATTTGTTTGTATATGAGGTAGGCTAAGAAATTGTGATAAAAAAACGTTAAATATGAGGTAGGTTAAGAAATTGTGATAAGAAACGTTAAATAAAATTACAATTTCAATGACCCTTTTTAAGAAAATTGGGTTAAAAATAGAGTTGGTAATCAGTTGATAGGTATGATATAACTGAGTAACCGGAGGCATTCATGAAAAATGTTTGTCTTCACATCAAAAGGCTAAGTGGCACTCCAATCAAGCTAAATAAAAAAACGTAACCTAGTTGACTAACCGGGAGACATTTATGACACAGTATTTGCTTCGCGTCAATAAACTAGGTGATCTTTAAAGAAAATATAAAAAAATGTTGCTTATAATAAAATTAAACCTAATGTTTTTTTAAAAATAGCAAGAATTTTCATAAAGGGTTACTTATTGATAGTTTTCCTTTTTAATTGATCAATAATAATAAATGCATGCTTACAAGTGTCATAGGTGTATGGATAGGGGGTTAATATTTTTATTGATATGTATATTCAAATCAAAACACGTACAAAAGAAAGGAATAAGTTAGTATGTTGGCACTTTTTAAGTGTTTGATGCCCAAGGTTAAGTTAATTCTACGATTTGATGTCATTATATCATTATTGCAATATATATATATATATGATTGTGTATCTAAGTGTTTGAATGTATTTTTAAGTATTTTCTTAGATGATAATCATATGGTTAGGACTTAGAATTGTGTTGTTGTTACTATTTTTTTGTGTTTTAATTGTTAGATTAGTTTAGATCAAGAATTTGATCTTAATTTTTTGTTTCAAGAGGTGTTTGATATGTTTGTGAGTAAATAGAAATAGGAAATTGAAGAAAAGATGAACTTCAAGAATGGAAGAGGCCACCATTGTGATTCAGCTTTTTGAGTTTGTGATTTTTTTTTGTACTTTTAACATTTATGGGCTACTTTTTAAATCAAATTAAGTGGAGAAATTTTAGAAAGATCCCTAAAAGCCTCGAGAAGTATTTAAGGAAAATAAAAACATAAAAAAGGGGGGTGGCATATCATATTTAAAGAAGATCAAAGAGGAGAGAAACTTTAAGAATTACCAAATTTCTATATCAAGACACAAATTAGGCCTCTACTTCAAAGCTTTGGGAAGAAACCAGACGCCTTCGTTTCAGAGACCTGTGTTGATGATTATGAATGGTGAAAAAATAGGCTCCAAATCCTCTGTCCCATTTATTCGGGACCTATTCTGTCTCCTTCATCCACAACCATTGATTTAGCTGGAGCCCACAAAAATTTATGGTTGTGGATGAATGGGACAGAATAGGTCCCGAGTAAATGGAACAGATGATTTGGTCCCGAAAAAACAAGTCCAACAATAATGGCATAAACAACCATGCGTTGGTTTTAGAGATCTGCAGTGATGATTACGAAGGGTGAAAAAAAAGTCGTCCAACAATAATGGCAGAAACAACCATGCATTGGATTCACAACATATCATGTTTAACCAACCTTGAATTCCAATTACCTAGTCACAAAATGTCTTCTGAAGATGACAAGTCTTGAGTTTTAAAATATTAGCAGACAAGACAAAGGGCCAGAGACTCTAGACAACAAAGACATTTTTCTGAGCATTTTGCTTTTGTTTCTAGGACTTGATTAGACTATATTATTAAATAAACGTGTAAGTATAAAGAAGAAGATGAATAAATGACAAAAAAGTGCCTGATGACATTCATTTAAGCCCAAAATACAAATAAAACCCATACCTAACACGTATTATAGTGATTCCACCATAAGCTGCTATGTTTTTTTATTGAATCCATGATGGCGTAGTAAAAATTAAAAAGTACATCAAATCATCACTATATTTAACCTGTGAAGAGCTAGGGACAACATTAATAATAAGAATAGAACTAAACAACCGGAAATATATTGGTGTAAACTATACAAAAATCCATCACCAACCAAACATCCTTGGCACTCCACATAAATCTACGCTCTTCAGTATTCACAAAAAAGAAAACGAAAAGCTGACCTCAAAACTAAATGATACAGGAGCACAATAAGATTGGTAGTCATGAAGATAATAGGAGTATTGCATATCTCTCTCACATTGAACTGCCCTCAACATTGCTTGAGTGACTCCGGTGATGATGTTTTCCACCATGGCGCCGGCCTCCGCCAAATGTTAGAGGATCAAATGATTTGAGCCTCTTGCCTTCTCGAGGAATTGGCACACACTCACGTGGGGGAGTCTTGTATCGGGACCGATCATAGCAATAAGAGTAAGTCATATGCTTTCTCCTAAGACTCTCCATCTTAATTCTCTGTGAGGTTGTGATACCAGTAGGGATTGCTTGAGAACTATGTGTCGCGTCACATTTTGAGGAATGGTCCATCGGATCAACAGCGCAGCCATGAAGCACGAGATCTGAAAATTCCGTGACATAGGGTGCATATTTGTAATTCACCCTATATTTGCCTCCATTGGTTGCCCAATCAGATCCATCCCATATTGTTGCATACAAAGACATTGGCTTAGAAGGAAATTCGAGGCCCATAGACACTGTTCTTTCAATCTCTCTAATAGGAACATTGTCCACATAAAATCTGCCAGGCAAAACAGACCAAGTAGCAGAAAATTAGGATACCGTGTAAAATGCAAGATGCTCTTTTTCCATTAGTAACGTGAAACGCCATCAATGGTTGTTTACTTGTACGTACAATAGAGAAGCAGCCTACACAAAGCATTCAGTAATCACAAGTAAAAACATGAAGGGAAAAAGCAGAACTGATTCTATTCCACATCCAACCAGAGTCGTCCTTCAAAAACAAGTTATCTCAAGCAAATACAAAGGGTGGAAGGCTCCCATAGCATCAATGTCTTTTATTTATTAGATTCTTACCCTTGAGAAAGATTCTGCAGTTCAAACTCACATCTTTCCTGGCCTTTTCCAGTTAACAAACAAAGCATCAGACAAGTTTAGCTGTGGCATAAGAGATTAACTTGTTTTGACAAAACAGGGACAACTAAAATAAACAAAAGAACACAACTTCCTGTACTATTTCTCATATACAAATGTCTCTGCCTCTACTCCATAATAGATGTATCTATTTGAAACACCATAAAATGTAAATTTCCACATTATACTCTATGAAGTCATTAGTGAATACCATGAACAAGAACAACTTAAGACATAAAGAAAATTCACGCTACACACGTTTGCTTTTAAGAGAAAGAAAGACAGTGTAGTAGGTTTGGCTTACACGATCTGGGAATCAGTCCATAGGATGCTGTACTGATGGAAGTCATTAGATGGATCAAACCAGAGGCCATATCTCTCTTCCCTACCAACGCTGGTACTACCATTGCCATAAATATTTGTCTGTATCCTCCAGTCTTTGCCTCTGATATTGCCCAAAAATTCGAAGTCAATCTCGTCATGATTTTTCTCAAAAATGTCACCATTTGACATCTGTCAAAAAAGAGAAAAAGAAACCGTAGTAGGTGGTTTTTGACGAATGCTATCTTGGTCAAAACTGTGGAGTTCATACAGAGTTAGGTCTGCGAAACTGTTAATAAACAGAGTTCATTAAGGAACAGACTAATATCGCAAAAATAAGCCTTGGAATATTGTACATATTGGCTGAACTAGGAACACTATTGGAAAACACTGGGAATATGGTTGGTACAAGAAATGAACACAAAATGAGCGTAAATTTGAAAAAGAACCAGAAACATAACCATCTGGTTGATATGGCTTCACAGATTTTATAAAAGATAGAATACTAAAACTTTGACATCGGAAAACAAAAGATGAAAAGTTAAAGAACCATTAATTGATTTTTTTTTTTTTCCCGGAGTAAGCAATTGCTTCAAGGCTAAAAGTTTGCAGGACATCAAGCTTAATAACAAATCAATTATAAGTAACAAAGAGATACGTTTAAAACTGCCCATCAGTTTTCACTCCGAGTCCTATTTTAGAATACTCACATAAAAAGCAATCACAACTCCAGCAGTGTAATCAGCAGGTAACTTGATAGATGCACTGAAGTATCCATGGAGATACAGGTCATGAGATACGAATCCAGAACCTGTTCAGAACCCCAAATAAAACTCTATCAAAAACCCAAAACGATCGACCAATGAAACCGACAGGGGGAGAGAAAGAGAAACGGGTGATAAGGAGACAGAAGAAGGGAGGGGGAGAAATAAAGGGAAGCTGAATACGAGAAACTACAGAACAAGAACACAAAATATATGACCTGTTCTTTCATCTAGAGACAAGTGGACTGTGTTTCCATCTCTACGAATAACCAGATTATCGTCCCCAAAAAGTTGGGTATACCCTTCATCAAAGGCTATGATAGGTAGATTTCTTTTAGACCCAGAAACAACAACAGCAAGTAGGGTGCATAACAAGAGCAAACAAGAGTTAAGCCAAGAGCAGGCCATGTATTTTTCTTTGGGTATGAAAAGGTACGACTTTTTGCTCACAGATTTGATCTTTTGTAGAAATGTATGGAGATGCTAAAGATGTCCTTGTTGGTGTCTACACGTGAGGAACCAGGAATATATGTAAGATTGAAGAGGAAGTCCAAGGGTGGTAAGATGTATTACGGAATATCTCAGGAGGCTGAAGCTGTCAGGCCAAGATTTTTTGGGCTGTCCTGTAACTCATTTTAATTTAAGAAAATAATGGATCAATGTTAATTTTAGTTTAAAATGTGTCATTTGTAGATATCAATGAGAAGATTTATCCAATGTGAAGATGTTGAATTTAAATGATTTAATTAGACTACCTGATTTATAAACTTTTTAACCTAAGAAGAATTCTTCGTACAACTATAACAAAATGTGAAAGGGAAATGAGAAGAAGCAGAGATTGAAATTTGTGGCAGTCAGAGAGAAAAGTTGAGTTTTCTGTTTTCTTTTAAAGGTTTATCAAATTATGTTACGTTCTTCCAGGACATATGTAAACTCTACATAGTTAAATCTTTTGTGTGAAATCCGATAATAAAGTCCCGTTGTTGTTTTATAGATAAAGTATAGATTCAATTCCTGACTTCTAGAATAAGCCAACAAAGTGACTCGCTACTTTTGGGTGTTTACTCTGTCATTGCTGTAATGGGTGGCAGACAAGTTAAAGCCAGGCCTCAGGACACATTTCCCAGCATTGGGATCAAGGCGTGACAATTCGCATCTACTTTCGTGGTCTTTTCTCTTTGCAGTTTGCTCCAAGAAATTCATTTGCTAGCTGACAGTAACCGAACCTCACCACTGACCACGCTCTGATGTTCTAGATTAATGAATTTCTGCGATTGTTAATTAAAATATATATATATATATTTTCGAGAACAAAGAAATATTTTGGGTATAGTCTTTAATACCAACTTGATTGTCCTATATCTCCTCTTTCAGCAAAGACTTACCAAATAAAATAGTTTTTGCAGCTGGAAATGAAACTTTGAAGACTTGAAAGGGGGATAAAGTGATCAGGCACAAAAAAGAAAAAGGAAAAACAGGCAATAATTGAAAAGAGAAAACAATATAAAAACATCAAAAGTTAAATGTAAAGCGCAATACAAGAAAAGTGTGAATGATTATGGATTATTAAAGAAATAATGATTCATCGCAACTATTGGAGGCTAAAAAGATATACCCCTAAAAAAAATAAAAACAATTTGTTCATCTCTCTCAAACAAGCCCTAAAGGACAGTATTACAAATATCATTTTGTACTAGCTGAAAGGTACTGTATTGGTGAAAAAACATAACAATATCACCCTTTATGGTACCAAGTATGAATATCGGTTAGTATCGGGTCGTTTTGCTAGATATTGACCGATATTTGAAATATCGGTAAAATATCGGATGATATTGTAAAATTTGAAAAGTGTGGACTAAATTGCAAAAACAATATTTTTAGCAAAAATCACCCCCAACTCTATCCCTCTCTCTCGATCTCTCTCACTGTCTCTCAAACACACCACTCTCTCTTTCACCCTCTTTCTCTCTCACTGTCATTCACTGCCACTCGTCACCATGCCTCGCACCTCCCTCTGCCTACTAGTCTGTCCGCCTCCCTTTCCACCGCACGCGACTCTCCACTCAAGTCTCCAACGTACCTCTCCTCCTCCTCCTCAGCTCTGCCTCTTATTACCTTAGTATGCCTATCATCCACCTGTTGTTGGCTCTGTTTACCTCCACCATCGCTGCTTGGTCAAGGAGGCAAGAGGCAGCTTGTCTTCCACAGAAATTAAATTAGTTTTCACCCAACTTGAGTCCAACCCACCACAAACCTGACACGACCACTGAATTTGTGATATTTTTTGGTGTGTTTTAGATTTTTCTACTCCTAAAATTGAATTGCATTTGTGAATTAACATTGTTAGGTTGTGAATGGTTGAAAGTTGGTGAGTATTTGAATGGTCGGAGGACATTGGAAGTGAATTTTGTGAATGGTTAGATTTGGATGTGGATTTGGATTTGGATTTGGATTTGAATGAAATGGACTAAGTGCATTGTTTATCTGATTTGTTTATCTGTTGCTTGATTGTGTTTTGTTTATGAGTTTATCTATTTGGTTTGGAATTGGAAGTTCATAATAAGTCGCAGCCGCATGTCAGTATTTGGAATTTAATTGGATTGGATTATTACAATTTACAATTAAAAACTAAATTATAAATAAATTACATAACAAATTAAATCAAACTAAGCCTATCTATATATTTTCAATTTTCAATTTGATTTGAATTATTTAGGCATAATTTAGTGTACATAACTACGTATTAAGAATTTTATTGAATTTCTTTTGTTCAAATTTAATTCAATTTTAAATTTGAATTTTAACTTTAATTTAGATTAGTTTGAATCTTTTTTAATTCAAAATTTAAGAAATTATGTTTTTATAATAATTTAAGATGACATATGATAAATTTTATTTTGAATACAAATCTGAATTAATAATTAAATTTAATTTACTAATTTTAGAAATAACAAATTTGGAATTTTATGCCTAATCTTGGTAGATATGTTTCCAATCTAATATTTGAATATGGCATACAAGATCTCTAGTTCACTCACAATTATTTTTTATATAATAAGTTATACAACAAATTAAATCATAAGGCTAATTTGAAATTAACATTCTTGTTTATAAGTAGGTGATGTGACTATATTAATGAATAAATTAATACAAAATGAGTTATGTTACATATGATGGGCATGTGTATTGTATAATTGTGTATATTAAATACTTGAATTGTTGGTTTTTTACTTATTAATGAATTGTGTTAGATAAAATTGGATTGTGTTGGATGAAATTGGATTGTTTATGATATAATCATACAAAATGAGTTATATTACATATGATGGACATGTGTATTGTGTAATTGTGTATGTTGAATACTTGAATCATTGGTTTTTGACTTATTGAAGAATTGTGTTGGATAAAATTCGATTGTGTTGGATGAAATTGAATTGTGTATGATGTAATCATACAAAATGGGTTATATTACATATGATGGACATACGTATTATGTAATTGTGTATGTTAAATACTTGAATTATTGGTTTTTGAATTATTGACGAATTGTGTTAGATAAAATTGGATTGTGCTTGATGAAATTGAATTGTGTATGATGAAATCATACAAAATGAGTTATATTAGATATAATGGACATGCATATTGTGTAATTGTGTATGTTGAATACTTGAATTGTTAGTTTTTAACTTATTGAAGAATTGGGTTGGATAAAATTAGATTGTGTTAGATGAAACTGAATTGTGTATGATGTAATCATACAAAATGAGTTATATTACATATGATGGACATGCATATTGTGTAATTTATATTGAATACTTGAATTGTTGATTTTTCACTTATTGAAGAATTGTGTTGGTTAAAATTGGATTATGTTGGATGAAATTGAATTGTATATGATTTTGATATATGTATTCATTTATTATTATAGCTAAATGGAAGGAAGTTTAAGTGCTTTTGATCAAACTGCTTTAGGAAGATAAAATGTTCCAGCTTGGGCTCATGCTGCATTAGTCTCGGGTATGAAGAACCATACAATTTGCTTGTTTTTTAACAAGCATTTGAAAGGTAGAGAAATCACCAGATTAAAGAAGCATTTAGTTAAGATAAAAGAAGACGTAGAACCTTTTTTAAAAGTAAGTTATGATATGAAATGACAAATGAAAACTTTGCTTAAATAATACCAACACATGAAAGATAGAAGGGAGAGATTGAATGATCAAATTGGTAGTAGAAGTTCATTTGCTAGTTTTCGTGATGATTGTGGAAATGTTGAAGGTGGTAATGGTAGTGATAGTGGTAGTGGCAGTTGCAGTGTTCCATCTTAGACTCAGGAAAAAGTGAATGTTACGCCTAGAGTTGATGTGAGGAAAAGAATAAGGCAGGTGAATAGGTTTTTTGTACCATGAATAACTCCTCGAGCCCAACCTTTAATTTGTAGTGTCATGCAATCAAGAGATGCAGCTTACAATGTAGATATGGCAGTAGCTAGATGGTGGTATGATACAAGTTCATCATTCAATGCTTCCCAGCCTTACTATTATCAGCCTATGATAGATGATATAGTTTCTTTTGATTCGGGATACAATGCTTCTCTGATTGATGACTTAAGTGGTAAACTTTTGAGTTGCTCAATTTTTGAAATTAAAAGTTATTTGGTAGAAAGAAAAGTGAATTGGGCTACTTATGGGTGTTCAATCATGTTTGATGGTTGGAAAAATAGGAGATAAGAGCCTATTATTAATTTTTATGGTTTATTCTGCAAATGGTTTAATCCTTTTGAAGTTTATTGATGCATATGCCCTTATTAGAAATACTGATACTTTATTTGAGATATTTGATGAAATTGTGAATAAAGTAGGACCAAAAAAACATTGTTTAGTTTATTACTGACAATGATTCCACTTAGAAAGCAGCAAGAAGAAGGTTACATAATAAGTATAATTCTTTTTTTTTAGAGTCTTTGTGTTGCATATTGCATTGACCTAATGATGGGGAATATAGCAGATCTTAGGTGTTTTCCTATTATTAATAAAACTATGCAGAAAGTTAAAAAGGTGACCAATTTTATCTATAATCGTGCATGAGTGTTAAATTTAATGAGAAAGGAACTAACCAGTGGTAAGAATTTATGTCGTCCTGGTGTGTCAAGATTTGCAATGAATTTCTTATCACTTTAGTCTTTTGTTTCGATGAAGAAAGAGTAAGACAAGTGTTTAAAAGTGATAAGGTGCACATGATAGGAAGCTGATTATCATAATCTCATCATGATTTCCTTCATGCTATATTTTGTATCATGGACTTCATT
>JAOQMP010000006.1:27613106-27625775 GCA_027563575.1 Erythroxylum pedicellare
AAGAATGCCTTTAATTAATAAATGATAATGTCATACAAATATTTACAACCAAAATAAATTGGCTGCAAGGGCATAAATTAACATCATTGAATTCACATATCTTCTTTATAGCTCCACAAGTGCAAACAGGTAATTCGGATAAAGAACTCATTTCATCCCAAAGTTTCTTCAATTTAGTGTAATATATAGTGAAAGAATCATTACCTTGCTGTAAGTCAGAAATTTCGTTTTGAATCTAAAATATTAATGGATCATTACTCTGACCAAAACTTTCATTCAATTATTGCCAGAGTTGTTATACTGATTCTACATAAAGAAAAGCATAAGTCAGTTCAGGAATCATACTATTAAGAATTCGGCTCGTCACCATGTGATCTACTCGTAACCATTGTTGTAGTGAATTGGAATTGCTGGAATTATCTTCAAGTTTCTGACATATGCCAGTGATGAATCCTAGCTTAGTTTTAGCTTTGAGAGCAATCTGCATTGCTCTGCTCCAACAGTAAAAACCACTTCCATCAAAGTAACCATTAAAAGCTTCAAGCCTGGTTGATCCTGATAGGACTAAAGCTCCAAATTTAATTCCTGGTAATAAAACAACAAACAAAAGACACAAAATTTAACGTGAAAAAACCTCTTGCTCAATATGAGTGAGAGTAAAAACCATGGCCCAAAGTGAATTTCACTATCTAAAAAATTATTACAATAGTCCAGCTAGTTTCAATACTCAACCATAGGATGATAACAAATCACAATTCACCCTAATAGATCATTAACACATGATACATAAAATGGAAGAGTGGAAGAGCAAATAGGACTAAAAAATTTCTACTTATCTGGGCAACAAATAAACTGAAAACTCCATGTGCTAGAGACCACCAAAAGTCGATCCCACCATATGGAATAAAGATTGATAAGTGTAGAACTCCCATGCAAAATTTCAGTCAAATCAGAGAACAAATCGCCACTTGATTAACCACTTGATCAAGATTGCGCAGATGGGGCTGTAGAAGTGAGATAGCTACTGTTCACAAATTTTATGAACAAGTTACATAGCTCCAATGGCTAATTGCACCGTCCACAATCAAGATCATATGTTAGATATCTCCACACAAAAAATTCAGCCAAGTTTGACAAGAAACACCCACCTGATAGTTCCTCTAATTACCAGGTATGCAAGCTGGAAAATTTTGAAAAGAAGGATTTTGTCCACACTTAAAGAGACGAATAGCACATAAGGCTTTTTATCAATCCCGGCAACGAGTTCAGCTAGCCACTCCAAACTTTTTTAAAGCATTTTTTTCATTTTTAATCTTTTATTTTATTTTAAATAAAATATGGGTCACATTCCACATAGGAAAGAAACTCAAAAGCCCAACAAACTCCCCCGCACGACTATGTGGAAGGACTCACCATTCCGCCAATTAATCTGCAAGTCTCAAGCTTTTCCCTTGGTAATGGTTTGGTCAACATGTCAGCACCATTATCTTTTGTATGAACTTTCTCAAGGCATCAACTTAGCATCCAACACTTCACGTATCCAATGATAACGTGTATCAATATGTTTAGATCTTTAGTGGAAAGAAGAATTCTTACCAAGATGAATTGCACTTTAATTATCACAAAATAGAATATACTTTTCTTGATGAATATCAAGTTTCTGGAGAAATCTTTTGACCCAAAGTATCTCTTTACAAGCCTCAGTAGTTGCAATAAATTCTGCCTTAGTTGTTGAGAGAGCAACACATTTCTGTAGTCTAGACTACCATGACACGACTCCCCCTGTAAAATTAATTAAATACCCATAAGTGGACTTGCGAGAATCAACATCTCTAATTATGTCAGCATCTGTAAAGCCTAATAAAATAGGATTATGACCACCAAATGAGAGTTTCAAGTCATGTGTGCCACATAAATATCTTATAATCTACTTCATAGCATTCCAATGCTCTTTGCCAAGATTAGAAAGATAACGACTCACTACACCAACTACATAAGCAATGTTAGGTCTAATACATACTGCCGCATACATCAAACTCCTTACTGCTGAAGCATAAGGGATTTTCCTCATTTCCTCCTTTTCTACATTAGTAGTAGGGCATTGCTTGTTACTCAATTTAAAGTGAGGAGCAAAAAGACTACTAACCTTTTTAGCTTTATCCATGCGAAATCTTTGAAGTACCTTTTGAATGTACTTTTCTTGTGACAAGTACAACTTTCTTTCTTGTCTATCCATAATAATATAGATTCCAACATTTGCTTCGTAGCACCCTGATCCTTCATGGCAAAAGACTTATCCAGCTATTTCTTTAAGTCATTTATCCTGCAAATGTTCTTTCTAATAATAAAAATATCATCTAAATAAAGTCAGTGGATAATGAAATCATCATCAAAAAATCTTTGTGCAAAAACATAATTGCCTGACGTAGTCTTCATATAACCATGCTCCTTTAAAACTGATTTAAATTTTCTGTGCCACTGTCTCAGAGCCTGTTTCAACCCATAAAGACTTTTCTTCAGCTTGCAAACATAATCTTCTTTCCCTTTCACTTTAAACTCCTCTGGCTGCTCCATGTAGATTTCTTCATCTAAATTACGATGAAGAAAGGTTGTCTTTACATCCATTTGTTATATTTCCAAATCAAGACTAGCTGCTAAACCAAACAACGCACGAATAGAGGTTGAAAAATCGAAGGGGTAGTAGTTTCGTAAACTTTCCAATTTTACCGTTGTCGTCTCTAGTACAAACGAAAATAAAAGCAATCAAGAACGAAATAATAAAAAGCACCAGAAATTTGATAATGCAGTTCGGTACACCTTGCCTACGTCTGGGGGGGCCTCACCCAGCTTAATACTTTCACGAAAGTACAATAGATTTACCCAAGGCCTTACTGAGCCGACACCACTCAACTCTTGACACTATCTCTCAACCTCACTTCTAGTGAAAGAATTTCACACCCAATAGTACGACCGCCTCGTACTAACCTCAATAGAGGATTTTCTCAATTAATCTTTTAACGGAAGAACAATAAATAAATAACTCAAGTAATCAATCAACTAAGAACAAAACAATAATATACTTAAGATAAAAGAGAAGAACAACTTTTCAAAAGGTTCAGCTTTACTGAAATAAATCTGGAAGTCGTCGCAACAACAATGTGCTAATTCACATAAACACCAACACGAAGTCAAAACTGTTTAGATGTTGTTGCTGAAGAGCACATCGAAGACTTGCTTCCCACTTTTTGGAGATGCAATGGCAGGCCAAAGTGTATAAACCTAAAATTTCAACACCATCAATACTAGATATAGTGCTTTCCTTGCATCTAATGTTCATGCTTGTATGTAGGAATTTGCTTCCACTACATCACCTACCAAACACGGATGGATCTTAAGTTCTTTAAACAATGTTTATTTAGAACGTGAAGATGTTTACTTAAACTAGTGTCCGTTAAGATGCTTTTACCAATAAGTTGGAAAATAAATTGAAAACACGCTTAGGTATTCTGGTTGTTCAAATCCCTCGCTTTTTGTGCAGTTCACAAATACTGAAATCCAAAACCTACTGCTCCATAAAGCACGATAAGAAGGTGGGTATTGAAATAACAATAGAAGCTGGAGATCTGACAAGGTTGATGAAGCAAGCGAGGGACTTCCAACAGCTATAGAAGAACAAAACCACAGTGAGAATTATTTCAAAACAAAATTCAAATGCCCACTGCCCTGTTTATTGCAAAACTCCCACGCAAGATTCACTTCTTCTATGGATAGAGATAGACACGCAGCAAAAGTCCTTCATCAACACACAAAACCAAGTCACCTTATCTCCTAATTTTCTACCCTTCAACATTATCTAATCATACACCTTAAATCAACCCACAAAACAAGACCCCACTACAAGAACCAAAAACCATACAAAAGCCCTCGACCACACCTCTAAAAATTCCAGCAGTAAACCTTAACTCTCACACACGTATTACACCACAATTTCAAGATAGACTTCAATCCAAGATATGATTCTTTATCAACTACAAGATTATCCATATAGCTTTTTGAATCCAAGTCATTATCCAATTAAAATCTTATATGTCTAATTAATAAATAAGATGACAAAACTAAATAGTATATATCTTAACAATCTCCCTCTTTTTGACATTATTTGTTACATATTTGAAAATCCCCCTAAAGGAGATAATTGGACATATAAATATCAAATGCACAATCCATATGAGATGAAAAAACAACTCCCCTTTAATCAAATATCAAGCTCCAAAGAACATTATAATTATCCAATCATCCAAATTTCTCCCCCTTGGGATAAAAAGATACTAAAAAGCAAGACGAATAGTCATACATATACCTTAAAATCTCCCCCTGAATGGAACATTCACCATAAACAATCTAATGTCTCCCCCTTGGGACAAAACACTGTCAAAACTAAGAATGCCTTCAACACAATCAATCTCAACGAATAAAGAAACATAAAAATTAGTAGTAGGTTCAACGGAAGAATTATAAGCATACTAAGATGACAATTTACCATCAGTCAATACACACGCTAACATATCATTACTTACTTCAATTCCATCTTCATAAAACTGATCAAATTCGTAAATCCAATCAAATAAAGATGAGTGCTGTCAGTATAGTGAGAGAGAGAGATACCCAAGAGAGAGACCCACACTGATGAGAGAGCTGAAAAGTCTTCGGTGGAGCCAAGTAGAAGTCACAGTGTAAACTACTAAAACGATGGGACAACAATGGCAACATAAATACTAAAGAACAAAAAAATCTTTTTTCTACGTTTCGTTTTTTTAGACAACACAAAAATACTTCAGAAGTGTAAAGTACACAGTCCCTGTGCCCCTCGAAGAAATTCAAAGTTGGCCTTATTCTTCGTCATATTATCTTTGTCATCGGTTTCTTCTTCTGAAGTAAACATCTTGTCCTCTGTCTAACCAGTTTCTTTAAAAGCAGTAACTAACTATGAATCTGTATAATTTCTTATTTTTCCTTCACTACATTTTTGTGGTTATACTTGACCCTTTCTAACCCAAGAGTGCTTCAGTGCCATGGGTTGCTGCTAGAAATTTAATAGAGAGTGTCTAGATTTTCGATTTTGACCCATTTGAAACATCATTTGCAACATCCTATAGCATCTCGGCCTTATATGCCTGATAACTCCACAAAAATGACACGTGGGTACAAATTTTCGATTCTTTCTTGATGTTTCTTATTCTCGGATAGATATGGACATATCATTTTTTTCCTCATTCACTTTATAGCACTCACCCTTATAGCCAATGTCTTGAAGATCTCTTTTAACCTTACCAATTTTCATTAACTTTTCTAGTTTTTTTATGCCTCCATTCAACATTCTTAATCCCTTTTCGGTACTTACTACTTTGATTCTACCTTCACCAAGCTTATCTAATGTAGATAACAACTTTTTTCTCTAGATCTTGAATGGTGTTCTTCATGGAAGTGTTTTCCTCCTTCAACTTCTCATTTTTCTTACATGTTTGGACCCATTTACCATACATTAACTCGTAGGCTTCATAAATACCTTCCTTTTTATTATCTGAAATACTATCATCACTGTCATAATCTGAGATTGAGTTTTGACCTGAACCGTCTGCGTTGCGCCTAAAATTTCTCGATTTACTCACTTTTTCGTCTTCAGTTACTTCCTTATTTGTTACTGTTAAACAAGTAACTGGACTTTTGCTGTACAAAGTAACTAACGCAATACTATTCACAACTTTTTCTTTACTTTCGGATTTGTTATCACTCCAAGAGCTTGTATAGGATTTCTCTTTTCTCTTCTTCAAGATGTTAGCACACTCTACTTGAATATGTCCAAATCCTTGAAACTCATGGCATTAAATTATCTTTACCTTTCTTTCTCCCTGTTGAGTTTTGGCTTATTGTTTAAAGTTGTTGTTCGATGAACTCCCGCCGTTTTCCTAAACTCGGGTCTGTCCTTTTTCACTCTCTTCAGCCACTTACTGAACTCTCATGTTAATAGCTCCATTTCCTCATTCTCATCGGATTCATCTTCTACATCATTTATACCTTTTCCAGTTTCAACCTGTAGTGCCAATCCTTTACTTCTTTCTTATTTACCCCTTAAAAGATTCATTTCAAAGTTTGTAAGAATTCTAATTAGCTTCTGCAATGACAGATCATTAATGTTGTGGACCTCCTCTATTGCTGCAATTTTTGGAATAAATCTCAGAGGTAATGATCTTAACGTCTTCTTGACTAGTTTCTGATTGGAATATTTCTTCCCGAGTTGATGTGTTTGATTCGTTATATCTCGCAATCTTTCATGAAAGTCTCCAATAGACTCATTTTCATCCATCTTCAGTTCTTCAAACCTCACAGCTAACATCTGAAGTGTTAATGTTATCACAGATTTGGACCCTTCATGAATAGTTTGCAAAGTATCTCACACTTCTTTAGCTGATTTATAGGCTGATATCATTGAGAAGCGTCCTTCATCAATAGCACTGAAAATTGCATGCAATGCTTATGAGTTTCTAAGTACTCTTCCTTCTTCGACTCTTGTCTATCCTTATGGATCTTTTAGAACCATCTCTCCCTTATTGTCAGTAATCATCGGATGTGTCCAACTATGTAGCACCGAGTTCCATGCTCTTATTCCCTGTACCTGAATAAAGACTCTTATCCGTGATTTCCATACAGGATAACTGGAACCGCTCAACAGTGGTGACTTGATAATTGATGTTCCTTCTTTTATGTCCATAATTGCGAAACCTAAATTTGCACCAACTTGATGTACCAAGTTTTGAATCGGTGACCTTTCTTTGATTGATAAAAATGAAGGAGGTAGTAGTTTTGCAAACTTTCCAATTTTACCGTGGACATCTCTAGCACAAACAAAAAACAAAAGCAATTAAAAATGAAATAATAAAAAGCACCAAAAATTTGGTAACGCAGTTCAGTACACCTTGCCTATATCTGCGGGGTCCTTACCCAGCTTAATACTTTCACCAAAGTACAATAAATTTACCCAAGGCTTTACTGAGCTGACACCACTCAACCCTTGACATTATCTCTCAACATCATTTTCCGTGAAAGAATTTTACACCCAATAGTACGACTGCCTCGTACTAACCTCAAAGGAGGATTTTCTCAATCAATCTTTTAACGAAAGAACAATAAATGAATAACTCAAGTGATTAAACAATAATCAATATAAACAAAGATAACACTTGAAATAAAAAGAAAACAACTCCCCTAAATATGTTGCTTCATCAACGAAAGAACAAAAAGTTATTCATTGAAAGATCTGCTGTGAGGCTTCAACATCTTCACTAAAAATCGTATGTACAACAGCCACAAAACGTCTCAAATCAACAATGTTTCTTCATCAAAACATTAGAAAAACCAGTTGCCAAAATCTTCACACTAGACACCAAATAAGCTCTCAATGGTCTCCTAAAATAGAAGAACACACAACATGTATATTTTTCTCACAATCTTCAAAGAACAAGTTTGTAAAATCAAAAGTTAAACCACCATATATTTCCCAACACCGAACTCATGCGCCACTTCAACAATGTATTTTTCCAGAACCCTATTAACACACACTACACAGTTTATTCAACACTCACGATGTATATAAAATCAGAACATGTATCCCAAATCAGTTGCATTTTTATCCCATCTGTATTTAACACCCACTGCACACTTAATATTACTTACATACGAGATTCACTTCTGTTATATAATAGAGACATATACGACACTAACTACCAAAATCCCTTCACACCATGTAAGACAACTTGCCTTTATCTTATATCCCCAAAATCACGTAAGCTACATTTTTCCCATATGTAATTAATGCCCACTAAACTGTTGATTGCACGACTCCCATGCAAGATGCACATCATCTATGGATAGAATCATACATGATATTCACTAGCAAGAGCCCTTAACAAACACGTAAACAAATTCACTTATCTCCTATCCACACAAAAATCCAATAGTACATATCTTAATCACCAATGAGATATACCTCAAATTTTTCAGAGAGTAGACTTCCATTTTGTGTAGGCTTCTTCTAATAATAAGCTTACCAGTCATTCTTTCATTAGGATTGGGCTTGTGATTATTCATCATCTCAAGCAAGATTTGCCATTATTCATTGTTCAGTACTGCAAGATTTGCCAATAAGTTAGAAGCAATTACTTGCTTTATATCCTACTTGGTTACAGTGACTACATACTAAATCGTTATCTTTTCCCTCATTACGACTGCAAGACCGCAATCCACTTTGCATAGTAAAACCCGTCACATTTCCAAACTCTTCCCTTCCCTATGTCAGGTTTCTTGCATTATTTTCTTGCACCAGAATTGAGTATATACGATTCAAACCTGGAAGAGGGTATTGGGCTAACAGATTCGATCTCACGGTCCCATAAATAGGCTCATCCAAACCTATGAGAATTAGTGTATCTTTTCTTTCTCACTTTTCTTATCTAAGGTTGATCCAAGGTTAAATGTGCACTTTCCACACTTGCCCGTTGGCATTTATTCATGGTTACCAAGTTCATCCCACAGTTTCTTCATCTTGACATAGTATGTTACTCTGATCATACCCCTCTGTTTGCATTCAACAAGCTCTGACTTCAAATTTTGTATATGTGGTCCATTTGTGATCAAAAACCATCTTTTATGTCCTCCCAGAGATCTTTTGCAATTTCAAAGCGACAAATAGTTGAGCATAATGTTGACTCAATCGTATTTCTTATCCAAAAGACCAATAACAAATTATTGGACCACTAATCTTTAAGGTCTGAAGAATTGTCATTTGGTTGTGGGATTACTCCATCCAAGAAATAGAACTTCTTTTGTGCTCTCAAGGTAGTCCTAAGAGACCTCGCCCAATCATCATAATTCACCCTTCAATTGAACCTAGGTAATCATTAAACCAGGATTATCAATTGAGGTTATGTCATAAGGAAAGATTGTCTTTCTTGCGTTTATTCCTTCATCACTCCCTCCACCTTAGGTTTGTCTCCATCCATGATTTCACATCAGCTCTAATACCATATCAGTTTTTGTAGGGTTTAAGATTTTTCTCTCTGCCTTTTCTCATTGCACCCGTAAGTATATATACGATAGTTATAGTTCATTACAAACTCTTACAACATCAACCTAACTTCCTAAAAACAAGGAACTAAATATAGAAAGAATATTTTCATAATATTTGTACATGATCTCAGTATTTATGATAACTATAATTGCTTAAATTAGTCCTGAAAAAAGTTGAGAGGGAAAAGACTTTAAGTGTTTCAATAGAAGAAAGTACCTTTACATTACCAAATATTCCCTTGGCACACCAAACAGATCTTACCTTTCTTTCTTTTTTAAATGAATAAAGTATTATATAGATGAATTTATTACCACATTACAATGAGTTCTAGGTTATATGCCATTACTCTTAAGGAAAATTAGTTACACAAAGCAAATCTAGAAAAATAACTTTAGTATGCAAAATGCAAAAATTACAAGCCCCATATGTTCTTCATATTTGTAGTTAAAAGCTCTTGTAACTATTTAGAATAGACACAAGCTCTAATACTATTGATAACTCTATCAGCCAATTGGTATTTCTCTATCTTCTTATCAGTAAATCGTCTGCTGTTTCACTCTTTCCATATGATATAAATGGCAATCGTAAATGATGCTTTGAAGATAGGAGCATTGGGTTTCCTCCTTGTTGATTTATCAGTGATCCAATTTAATATTTTCTCCCAATTATAACCACAAAAATTACAAGGCAACATGTGCAAGATTATACTGCAAATAACCTTAGTATAGGAACATTAGAAGAATAAATGGATCTTATCTTTCTTTTTCCTTTTCTTGCTCTTGGATTATTGATTATTATAACTTCTAAAGATTGTAACTAATTAAATTAGAATAGTTGAAAGTTCCAATCTATCCAACAATAATGTCAAGGGTGAAGGCAAGCGTTAATAAATAAGAGAATTTTATGTTTAAATATAGGGATCCTACAGATAAGGAAAATGATTAGCTCTAATGTTATTATGTAAAGAATTAATTACAAAAAAAAACTCTAAATATTACTTAATTTTATAATTGTAATTCAAACTTTAAAAATGACAATTAAAAACTAAAATTTTCAATTTTTTTTAAATTTAACTCGACATTAGTATCTTCGTTAATATTGCTAATGTGGCAAGTTATATAAAACATAAATTTAAACCTATATAATAACAGTTAATTAAATTTTATATATTAGACTTAATTTAAATAATTAAGTAAAATTAAAAAATTGAAAGACAAGGGTAAAAACTCTAATTAATTTGGGAATCAAACTCCAGAGAAGGTATGTAACATCCTGTTACCCATGTTGAGGCTAGAATAGAATATGTAAGAGATGGCGGAGATATTAGAAAATGCAATTCTTGTTCATGCATATTGTGACATACGCATACAAGTGAATAGTGAAATGTTGCACATTAAAATAATTGTACATGCATTCATTGACATTTCAGGTATAATTGTTTATAAATGTGATTGTTATTGAGAATTATGGGTTGTTTGTATTGAAAATTGATTTGGAGAGTGTAATTGTTGATTTGCAATTTTTAAAGAATTTTAAGAAAATTTCTAAAAATTGTGGGGTTATTTTTTGACTAAGAAAAATGCCAGGTGGCAAGACAAATGATAAATGGTAGTAGAATTTACTGTCAAATGGCAATAGAAATTTTAATAAATGACTTTAGGATTTATTGACAAGTGTCATGAAAATTGGGAGACAATTAGAATAGAAATTGGATTTAAGTTATAAGAATTGGATATGTGGCAAGTGACAAATGTCACTTGCCAAACAATGTCTTAAGTCCACTAAGCATTTAATCCCTTTATTTTGGTCTCCCACGATGCTTTTTATTCAAAAGACCATTAGGTGTTATTCTTGCTCTCCCCATCCTCCTCTTCGTGGCTTCTCTTCTCTTCTTCTTCTTCATCTTTCGTTTTCTTCAATCACTACCTCATCAACTTTGAAGATCACACTTTCCTCCATTTTCTACTAGCACTTTTGCTATCTTCTTCCTCATTTCCACAAGAAAAACCTATCCTTACCTACTTTAAGATGATGATCATGTGATGCTTGGGAGTTAGGGCTAAGTATTGTTTTTGAAGAATTGAAGCCAAACCAAGTAAGCTATGCTTTAAATGTCATGGGTATGGTTAATTTAAGCTAGAATGATGAGTAATTGAGATTTAATGACTTGGCTATGCAATGTTCATGCATGTCTCGTGGGTGATGAAAAATTTAGGTAAATGTCTTGTTTTTGGATACATAGGATGAGTAATAATTCAAATATTGTTATAGATATGTTTTTGAGGTAGAATGATCATCAAAATGGTGTCGGATACAATGATGTGAATTTCATACCGTACTAGACGGTACCGACCGAAAAATAGTACCAGTACTAGTGTTGTGGGTATTAGACAAATTTCGGTAAGTACCAGCTGTTTTCAGTTGGTACTGACCGGTACTGACAATATTGGATAATTTCAGATGGTTCCGTAAAAAAGGAAAAAATGGGGACCAATTTACAAATTTAAAAATTTCTAACCCTAGAACCCCCCCTAAACTGTGATCCTCTCAAGTCTCACCTCTCTCCTCTCGTTTACGCGCCGCACTCACTATCTCTCTCTCTCACTGTCTCCCTCTCTAACTGTCACCGTTGACGCCGCCTCAGCCTCGTCCTCCCTCAGCTCCTCCTCTCCTCCTCTGTCATGGTCTCGCCTCATCGTCTTCATCAGTTCATCTACAACCTTCCTCCACGCCGCCCGAAGACACCACCGCCTGCTACAATCATCACCATCGCAACTGAGGTCCACCGCACACCGTACCGCCGCCCCACCTAACCACCATACATCACAGTCGTACCACCGCACCTTGTTTTTGGGTGTGTGTTTTTTTGTCATTTTTTGAAATTTTCCTACTTGATTTAATTTTTTATTGTGTTGGATGATGGATTTCTGATTGTTATTGTTGAATGCCGATGGTATTGAGGTTGCTTGTATTTCTGAATTGGTTATATTTTTGGTATTGAGTTGAAAATTGAAGTTGAAATTGGGTATGCTGCTGTGCTGACCTGACATTGTTGAATCTGTTGATTGATTCTATTGAAGCCTAGTTGAAGTTGAAGTTGCTTAAAGGGGTTTTGTCTTGTGATTATTAAAGAGTTGAAGTTAATTCTACTGACGGTGTATTGTTGAAGACTTGAAGTTACAATTCTGTATTTGTGATTTGGATTTTGGAAATGGGTATACTAGTATAGTATAATTGTTGACTCTGAAAAACTGAAAATTGGAAATGAAAGTATGTTTTTCTGTAACTTCTGTTTGGTATTGGATTTGGATTTTGGACTATCGTTATCAATTGAAATTTTGAAATTCCTTAATTTTATGTTATAATTATAAATAATTATCTTGTCAGAACTTAGAACTTTAGAGGTTAAATGCAATTGATATATGCAAACTAAAATATATAAAATCAATTGTTATAATTAATAAAATATAATGCATATTAACTACAATTTACAATTTTAATAAAAGTTTAGAAATATATGTTCGAACTTTTTATTATATAAAAAT
>JAOQMP010000006.1:27632980-27649605 GCA_027563575.1 Erythroxylum pedicellare
CATCGGAATCAGAGATGGAACCGAAATCCAGGTATTCCGCATTACCTTCGTTTTTAATCCTTTCATGTAGATCCGGGATACGTAATAAGGCTCCCACTACGTACTAACAGTTAGAACGAGGTGGTGCAGTAAAACGCAAGGCATTGCTTGTAGTTTATTTGCTAAAAAAAAAGTGCAAATTTAGAAATATAACATGTTATAGGTGCAATGGAAAGGGACGCACGACAAAATGTTGTAGGAAACATTTTTATAAAAAAAAAACTTCAAAACTTAGAATTAAACCAAGAGATATTTTAATGATTATGGATAGTGGAAACTATAAGGACTCTGATGAAGAAATTGATAATGAAGCATTAGGACTAGACGAAACTGACAACTTTATAAGTAGTGAAGAGACAATAAATAATGATCAATTAAAAGAAGAAAAACAAATCAATGTGCTTATAAAAGATTAAAAATTCTTGCTGGAAATCATAAATCATGTTTAGGATCTCCAATTACAAATAGTTAGAATACCTAATGAAACTACAACAATCTTTGGAAACCCCTAGTCAAAACCTACTATCAAAATTGTGATATTTTGAGAAATATATTGGATAAAAAAATTCAGAATTAATTCTATCTAGTTTATATCAAAGTATCACAATGACAAAATAAGAACTAAAAATGCTTCAACAAAAACAAAAGGAAGATAGTAAAAAGGATAAATTTTCGATTCAACAAATCAATAGAGAAGAACATGAATCCGATGAAGAAGAAATTAATAAAAAAAATTTTACTCTTATTAATAATGAAAAACTACGTAAAGATTTTCTTGTTCGTAATCAGCGAAATAATATCCCAAAAGTATTTTATTAGGAAAACCATTAGAATTAGTGAAGATTTTTATTTGATACAGGAGTCGATTTAAATTGGATTAATCATGATATGATTCCCACACAGTTATTACAAAAAAGCCAAGAAACAATTCAAAGCTGAAGATAAACTACAATCTTGATGCTTATATTTGCCAATGTGAAATTTTTTGTCAAACCCTGTGTTGTGATAGTAAAAGAAATTCATAATATAGTTATTTTAGGAACTCCCTTCATAATTTAATTACCATTTTCATAGTGAGCCATGAAAATATTACGGCAAAAATCAATAAAAAGTTTTGTTTTCTGTTTAATAGAAAAAAATAAAAAAAAATAGGAACATAAATTTAATAAAAGCCTATTCAATTTACAAAAAAAAAAACCAATTGAATAACATAATCAATGGAAAATAAAAACAATTGACATATTTGAAGAAAGATATTGTAACTAAGAGAATATCAAAATGAGAAAACAAATAAAAAATAAAAAAAAATTGTCAAAAATTATTGAAAGTAAAATACATGACTTAACCAATGCTTTTTGGAATAGGAAACAACACATTGTAGATTTACATTAAGAAAAATATTTCACTGAAAAACAAATTCCTATTTAAATGAATAGATATTTAGAGAAATTTTATGAACAAGAGATTAATGATTTGTTAAAGAAAAGGCTAATCTCTCCATCTAGGTCTAGGTCCCCCTAAAGCTGTCTAGAATTTTATGTGAATAAAAACTCTAAAAAAGAAAAAGGAGTGCCTAGATTAGCCATAAATTACAAGCCTCTCAACAAAGCATTAAATTAGAGTAGCTATCTTATTCCCAATAAAAAAAGATCTTCTTCATGGACTTCACAATTATTAATTTTTTTTCTTCAAAATTTGATATGAAATCAAGATTCTAACAAGTACAAATAGACCCTAAAGATAGGTACAAGATCACTTTTATTATTGTATTTAGGTAGCATGAGTAGAATGTAATGCCCTTTGGTTTAAAGAATGCTCCATCTGAATTTCAACAAATAGTGAATGAGATATTTTCACCATATTCTAAATTTTGCATCATTTACATAGAGGATGAGTTAATATTATCTTTGACACTAGAACAACATTCCAAACATATTAAAACCTTCGTCATGTCACTAAAAAGAATAGATTAGTGGTGTCAAAACTGAAAGTTAGCTTCTTCCAAACTAAGGTTCAATTTTTAGGGCAGTATATCCACAATGGTAAAATAACACTGACTGAGAGAACTTTAGACTTTAGCAATAAATTTCCTTAAATATTTGACAAAAAAAAAAAAAACAATTGCAAAGATTTCTAGGAGGCCTTAGTTATGTTATGAATTTTTATCCCAACCTAAACAAGCTTTGCAAACTGCTCCATGATAGGTTAAGGAAAAATCCTAAACCTTCGACAAAATTACATACTAGCTTTGTAAAACAAATCTAAGACATGGTGAACAGATATGGGTACATTATGTGTAGCTAACACTTAACATGTTCAAAATTCTAGAAATTAATGCTTTTGATAAAAGATGTAGAGATTAATGACAGAGAGAGCGAATTAATCAATAATTTTGGGACATTGAAATCCATAAAAAAAAGCAATTATTCAACTATTAAAAAAGAAAACTTATCCACTGTTTAAGCATTTCAAATTTTCAAGGTGATTTATTGAATCAAAGATTTCGTCTTCGTATTAATTACAAATATGCTAAAGCATTTTTGTTAGAAGATGATTAAAACATTACATCAAAGTAAATTTTTGCTAGATAAAATTTTTTTTTGAGTATTTTTTATTTTGATACTGAATTTATTAAAAGCAAAGCGAATTTATACTATCTAGATAATGATCCTGAGAGCCAATATTTCTCCTAAACCCAACTAAAGCCCAAAAAACCCAATCCCTTTTAAAACTCACGACGGAACATCCAATAAAGACATGGGAAGAAATATTGGAAAAGAAAGACAGTTCCTATTCTACTAAAGCCCAAAATGAGGCCTTAACGTCCTTCATCCTCAATGATCAACATTTCTAATTGGCTGCAACATTTATCAATGACTCTAGAGTTAGAAATATATTTGAGGGATTCTCTTAAATAAAGCCTTTGAAAACAAATTTTATAAAAATATTTGCTTAAAGCCTCTCAAGTAGTGGAGGAGGAATGAGTAATATGGAATTCACAACCTATTAACCAAAAAGAAAGTGAGCCAACTATATTTTGGCAACAAAAATCTAAAACACAAGCACTAGTAGCAGCTACTAAATCGAGAACGGATACTTTGAGAAAATTTAGCAATTATTAAAATCAATATCTTTTGCCCTGATGTCTGAAAACAATGAAGACAATGAGCCAGAAGAAGAAATCAATTTGCTATGACCCCTATTTGTGTAATGTGAATCCATATTGGCAAATGCTTAATTGTAAAAAAATTGATTAAAGTTGACATAAAGCATGCAATAAGATGGTATAACAACCGCATGACTCTACAAAGGTGAAGAACCATTATGGAGATAATTGAAACCAAAAATGACATCCAAATGCTTGCATAAGGAAACATTTTGAATCAAAGAACATCAAGCTTGTTATAAGCTTTGTCAAGTATTTGGCTTTGAGTACTTAGCCTTTATAAGGTTTTGGCTTTGAGGAAATAAGGGAGAGGAAGAGGAAAGAGTTTGGAAGAAGAAGAAACTCGTTCAAGCTAAAAAACCTTACAAAGGCTAAGTGCTTAAAGCCAAATACTAGACAAAGCTTCTATGTCAAAACCTTGGTGTCAACAAGCTATTTGCATCCAAGTTTTTACATCAAAGTCCATTTTTCTTTCTCAAAGCCCTAAAGCCCTTTTAGTGCTTCACATTATTTGAATTTTACCGTGAGATATTTGCTTCAAGGCTTTATTATTTGATATTTGTTCTTCCTTACGCATAGCTTGTAATTGTCTATCTCAACTGTCCATAAAGCTTTCTTATTTCCTTGATATTTGATATTTACTCTCTTAAATATTACAACTTGCAATGTTGACTCTGTTGTCCATCAAGGTGTGCTACTTCACATTTGCTTAATTGCTTTGAACATTATAACATGTAACAGTTGAAAAAAATTGGCTTGCCACTAATAGCTGAAAATAAAAATATTAGCCAAGTACAGAATTCCCAAGAAACTCTATCTTCATGGTCAAAGGTTGAAAGAAAGAATTAATGGAGCTTATGGTTTACAATATGTACCTTAAAACATTTCACATTTCACTCGTAACTTGGCACCTCTAAACTGAAGGACACCAATCATTCATAAGAAAGAACTTTCGAGTAAGAATAAGAAAAGGAAGAGGTAATCCACAACAACTCTGCTAACTGGCACAAGCACGTCATGAAACCCCAGAATTGAATACATGTAAATCCAACAAAGTATTATAATTCCCTTTCTCAAGTTCTTCCTCTTTTACCTGATGGAGCAGGAGGGTCTCAATAACAAAATCTTCCCAATCAAGGTTATTCTCTCGTGTTTTTCTTTTCCTCTTCTGTGGATATGCAACTTCCAGCGACTGAAGCTTAGAACCATCAATGGAATTAGCACTCGATGGGTCCATAATCCTCTGAACACGCAGCTTGGCTGCATAAATCTTTGCCCTTCTTCTCTCATTTGCCATGCAACCTCTAACGAAAGATGGAGGCATCGCATCAAACCCCACATCCATCTCCAATATTTGCTTGAGTATAAGCTTCTTGCTTAATTCTGATTTCCCATCCCACCATTCTGTTGCATGAAGCTCCAACCCTCTATTTCTCTTTCTCCTACTACTTACTGCACTCTCCCTTGAATACTTTCCACCACCACCCTCAAGAAACTTGTCATAAAGCATGGACAGGCATTCTTGAGAAAGTTGGAGCTTATCCAAATCATCATTGTCAGCTTTCTCAACCCTATTTCTACCTTGCACCTCAAAATAACGTGAATCATCACATTCAACACAATCTACCTCATCCCCATACCTAAAATCCTTCGCCAAGCATTCAGTAACCACATCTCCTAAATCAAACCAAACACTGTCCAGACTTTCCTCTTTCCCATCACTCTTTTCCATGGATTTTATTTCCATATATCGCATCAGAAGAGGCACATTTTTCACAACATTTTTCACTGTCACATTACTTCCCCAGGGTAAAACTTGTGCGGCCTTCACAAGTGCTTCCAACAATTCCTTATACCTCGACCTGCAAGTGGATACTACTGAATGCACCTCCCTCGCAACATTCTCAATTTTAATGCCTTCAACTCCATTCAGTTCTGAAACCAATACCACCACAGCAACAACCACTGGAAGTGGCCTTCTCCCAGTTGTCAAGAACCATTTCACCATACATTGTATTAAAAATACCCCTTGCTTCCTCATCTTCTCAATTTTATCAGTGTCAGCCCTCCCCAAACTCCATAAGTTCCTCACTACCCTCTCAAAAGAACTCACTATATCAAATTCAGGTAACTTTATATTCAAATGATTAACAACCCGCATTATCATCCTGCCCAATTCATGCAAATCACAGCCAACCACACTACTGGTCTCAGCAATAGACAAGGATCTATTGTCACTCCTCATGGTAACATAAGCACAAGCACCAATCAAAACCAAGAACCAATCACCTGCTCCAAACTCCCCATCGGTGATCTTACCAATCATGTGTTTGACATCTGCCACTTTCCTGCTGGTTATGTCCAACTTGAAGGTTATTTCATCAATTAATTTATTCGCCTCATAGATTTTCTTGTCTCGGTAGTTTAAGACGCTACCTGTACCTGAAGAGCCAAGGTGGATGAAGACACCTTCAGGGCCGTGAATACCACCAGTACGAACCTCAAAGTTGTCAAATGGTTGGACAATGCCACACAACTCACAGAGGAGGCTCCCAGTAACATCATCACGTAAAAGGGATCTATGCCCGCATGAGCAGCACGGCATCGTGGGTGAGAAGTTTTGGGACTTTAGGATGTTTAGTTATTAGAAAAATGAGAAATTATAAGGAAGTTCCACATGAACTTAATAGAGAGGTAGGGAGCAGCATTCAGGCCTTAATTTGTATGATCAAACTTTACATTGGTGGTTAAGTCATGTCATTCTAACGCCTGAAAGAATATACAGAGAATTATAATGCATTTCCTGACGTTTTAGGACCTAGATCACAAAATTAGCCTAAACAAGTGTGACAAAGATTAAGATTCCATCAGAGATGAACAATAAATCAGTAAAAGAAAAGAAAAACTGTAACTGATGGCAGTAATTACTTGGAGCAATTTCACCCAAAACTCAAATAGCCAAATACCTAGATCATAACATTGGCCTGGAAAAGGTTAAGATTCTATCATAGATGAACAATAATTCAGGTAAAAAAAAAAAAAAAGGAAGCAAAACTCAACTGATGGCAGCGATTACTTGGTGCAATTTCACCCAAAACTCAAATAGCCAAATATCAAATAACGACACAATTTATTGGCAGTCAATTGCAAGAAAGCAGCAAGCAGCTACCAATTTTAAAGCCTACAAAATAATTAATTGGTTCAATATTTCACCCACTACAAGTTACAATCATTAACTTTGATAGCAAGTTGCAAGAAACAAAAGAACTCTAAGAACCATGGCCAAAACAGCACCATGTTATCCTTGTAGATTAGCGAAAATTCCTTCCTGAAGCAATTGAACTGAATCAGTGACTATGGATAGCGATCAGTCAATTAATTGCACTACAGTACTAGCCCAACTTTCACATATAAATTACTCTCCCACATTTTGGAATTCAGCTGACATATTATATACAGGTGTAAAATAACTAAGTTCAGAAAACTAGAAGAGTTAATAGTGCACTACACTAAAGAATCAACAATAAGAGCAAAAAAGCTTTAAACAATCAAATTTCTACACCGCAGAGATAAATTACTAAAGAACGAAATTAACCCAGAAAGAGTACGCGAAGAAGTACCCAAAAGGGAAGACCAAGCCCAGGAATCATCCAATTAACGTAAGAGAAAATCACTAGATGTGGTCTATTCGTAGACAGCAACATGAATAAGTCAGACCTTTTAGCAAACACCTAACAGGTCCACTTACCTTAATACCTTCTCCTCCCCAACGCATGCCTCTGGCTCTTCTGTTGAATCTCAAAAATCCAGCTCAATCTCTCAATCTCAACTCACCTCCCCAGTTTCACGTCTGAGGAGCTCTCGCCTTTTTGCCAGTCCGTGTCGCGGCTGAAGAGGGTCTCTTCGCCAGTTCGCCGCCTGTCACTCGTCTCGTGTCTCAACAGTTGGGTAACGTGATTTCAAGTTTCAACAATTAAAAGTTGAAACAACTACAGTATATGAATAATTTATTTGAGATAATTGAAGGAAGACGGTTCACGTTTGTGGGAGTTAGGGCAGGCAGTGCAGGGAAGATTCAAAAAGGAGGTTTGAGGTTTGAGGTTTGAGGCTTGTGATACAAGTACAGCTACAATTGTATAAGTAATTGGGTCTTGGGCTTTGTTTCACATTGCATAATATAGTTTTCCGTTTGAGTCCGGAACTCAATTCTTTAATTAAATCGCTTTGACTTACGATTATTGACTAACAAATAAACTCTGAATTATGAATTCTCATTCTCTAATCCTATTGATCCATAATGACATATCTTATTAAGGTGAATTGTCTAAAGTAAAGTTAAATAACATAATGACATATTCTAATAATGTGGATTGTTTAAATTTAAACAACCAAACTTAAATTATTTGTAATTTAAATAATATAATGGTGTCACATACTATTACATCTAGTCCAAATTTTCGCAATAAAATAAGATTTGAGAAGATTTGATCGTACGCAGTTTTACCCCTACATAATAAAGAGGTTATTTTCAGTAGACCTACATGCAGATGACGTATCTGTATTAAAAGTTCAATTTGAAAATTTTTAAAATTAAAATTTTATTTTATAATCTTTTAAAAAATTACTGAAAAAAGTGCTCGAATAATACACGGTAACATATTCATAAAAAGCGAATATTGATCTGGATTCCTTTAAATATTAAGCTGACTTTTTTATAATTTGTAATTTTATAATATTTTAATGATGTAATTCCGAAATCCTAAAATCTCTTGGGCAGTGGACGTCTATGTTTGTATATTGCTTTAGTAGCTACAGCAGTACACTTGTTAACTTTAATTAGTTGAATCTCCACCAGTAGTTCACAAGGATGAATAGCGAGCCTATGCCTAGCTGCGCGATGCATATGAAGCAACAAAGTGATTTGATTGAATGAGATCTCATCTCACCCTGCGAAAAACAACTTGGAACACATAACCTAGACACTGAATCACCAATTGTTGATCCTTCCATTAAAGATATTAGTTCTACCAGCATTGGCAAGTTTGAGACACCTTCTGAAGACATTCTCCTAAACTTCCTGGAACTGCGGCTAGAGCTTAGGAAATTCAAGAAAACTAAACCAAGCTAGCTAATACTTGTTTATGGAGCTTATAAAGTCAATTAATTAAGACGAAAATCGGTAATATTGATGATGAAGTTCACAGGAAGTCTCAGCTGTGCCAAATATCAGTGTGACTGGGTGGTAGGAGAAAGGATTAGGAATTTAGGAATTGGATGAGAAGAAAATCTGGTAGAAGAAAAGAGAATCGAATAATCGTGAGATTTATTGATTTTTACAAGTATTTTCTACACATTTATTGGCTGGCATACTTAGCAATTCCTGCAGGAGTATTGAAAAAGATTAATAAAAGTAAACGGGACTTCATATGAAATGGACAAAATCTTAAAGGTAAAAAAACTTCCAAGGTCAAATGGAGTGTCATTTGTTTATCTACAAAATATGGTGGATTAGCTATCAACTCAGTTACTAGAATGAGCAAGGTATTGTTAGCTAAAAAGCTATGGAAGATTTGCTATGATAAGGAGAGTCTCTGGGTGAAATGGATGCACATGTTTCATGTTAAACAAAGAAGCATCTGGTCAGTAGCTCAAAAAAGTATTCAATCCTACACTTTTCAACAAATATTAAGTACTAGAACTTTTATGCATTCTCACGTCAAACATTACATTAGAGGTGGCAAAGGCATAACTTTTTGATTTGACAACTGACATTTTCTTAGATCGTTATGCAAGACTCAATAATTTCAACTCTAATCAGGTTAATCCCTGTTAACACCAAAATGCACATATTTGTTTACAATGATGGCTGGTTTTGGCCATTTCATGCAGGGAGAGGAACCAGACCAATTTGATTGTAAGCCTGATTATTCACCTGATCTGAGACATAAGGATGAAGTTAGATGGAAGCTACATAACTCTCACAAGTTTACAACTCAGTCATGTAAACAAATGTTGCTTGGTAAGAGTTTTGTAAACAAATGTTGCTTGGTCCACTGATCAGTATCCCCTTCACAAGCTGATATGGAGTTCCGGAATAGCTCAATTACACCCTTTCATACTTTGGTTAGCAGATCCACTTAAAATAAACACTAAACATAGGATTAAATTTCATATCTCAAATAAGTTCTATCTTTTATGTACCAGTGAGGAGGAATCTATTAACCATATATTCTTCAAGTAAAGCCATACTAATCCGCTATGAAGAAATTTTCTCAGTCTATTTAAGCTATAGGATATGAACCTCAGTTAGGAAGACTATCTGTATTGGATCAATGGGCTAAAATGGAAAAGCAAGGAAGATTTAAAGGTGTCTAAGGCAAGTTTTGCAATGCTTATGCATTTCATATGGATGATGAGAAACACTAAGATAATCGGAAAACCTGAGAGTTACACTAAGTACACTTGGATGGAGTTATATCTTAAACTATGGATGACTATTATGATAAAGTTTCAACAACATCTCATCTTAAAAAGTATTTAGCAGCTAATGAGAATATAGGCAATACATGTATTGTTAATCGGTCTTGTAGGTAGCCAACTTCTACATACTCCAATTGTTGGAGATGATTATCATTTCCTTTTGTAATGTCCACCTTTTTGTGAATGAATACGTTACTTATTTTTCAAAAAAAAGAAAAAAATTAATTAAATTTTAAATTATATAGTAAGTTCAATTTTGATAAATTTACCTTGTCAAACTGGTATGTCATGCTAGATGGATTAATAGTTTAATTAAGGACAACTAATAAAAGCAATAATGTTTTAGAGTTACCATTTCATAATTGATATTGTAAATGATGACAAGAACTAAATTAAACTTTTTACAAAATGTTAATGACTGATTTGCACCTTTATTTTTAAATAAAATTAAATTGAAAAGTAAAATAAATAAAATATTGTACTTCAATTTTATAATATATTGAGGAAATAATAGTAGAAATAAATTAAGAAAAATATCAAACTAAGAAAAAATAAGAAATTTTGTATTTAAAATTTAAATTAAAATAGATAATTTAAAAGAAGGTGATAATATAAATTGAAAGTTAAAATAACTAAAATAATGTACTTCAATTAAAAAAAATAATTACAAAATTGTTATTATTTTCTTTTCACTTCTTTTGTTTTTTAAAGAAATTTAAAGTTTCAACAGGTTGATTATAAGAAAAAAATTAAGCCTTAACGAAATTTACAGAAAAAAAAACACCATTCATAACTTCATTTCATACATTTTCCATTTACTTTAACTAAAAAGTTTACTCAAGTTTCATCAAGATATTAAAAGTTATATTTGTATATTGTCCAGTGTAGTTTAATCATTCAAAATATGGAGAACTTTAAATTAATCTCCAAAATAATATAAGATCTCCATTATATATTAGATTACAAATTTAGTACAATATGAGTAAGAAATTAAGTTCTTTTGAGAAATAAATAATATTTTTAAATTAATAAATCACATATATTACTCAAATATAAATTATTAAAATTTAAATTATTAAGATTTTTCACTATACAGACAAACTTATTGCATAATCAATTTTATCTTATCACAAGAGAATAAAAAAGAAAGTGAATAAGTACAGAAGAATTAAAAAGTCAAAATTTAAATGAGGGATAAGAACCTCTAAAAAATCTTTTCTATGTTATGTATTTTACCAATTGTTTTTAACTATAAATATGAAATTCAAAAGACTAATTAGTAAAGTTAAAGTTGACACCATGATAAAATTCAAATGCCATATTAGGACGTAATGCAATAATTATAAGACTTAACAACCTAATGTAGTACTTCCACATCATCAATATAACTATTTGCAAAAAAGACAGTAGGGTTGATATTACAATTTTTAGTCCAAAACCATTTATTGCTTTCTAATGCTTGCAAAATTGTTGAATTATAACTTGTAATAATTAACAAAGGTCAAGATAAAGTCTTATAGATTTGTGTTGGATTAATACTTATTAAAATTATTCATAAATAGTTACAAAAAAGAAGAGAGTTAAAAGTAAGAATATATTACAACTTAAAATTACAATATGAATTCAAAATCAAATGAAATGTTCAAATATTACAATTGCTTCAACGTAATGATTGAATTAATTAAACTTATTATATTATCATACTTTGATAGAAACAATATCCTAATACATTTTAGTGTTTCTTTTGGAAGAAAAAAGATATTTGTATTAACACAAGTTAAGCTTGACAAAATATACATTTCAATGGCATGAGCCATTAGTTACCTCAACAGCAGAAACTATATGCATAGTAAAGCATCCACGCTCCCTATTTTCTTAAGAAAATTTCATCAAAATACACCAATATAGGAAGTGTAAATAAATACTAAAGGTCTTCGTTTCTTAATGTCTCATCTCATCGTACATTCTAACGTATCCTCATGCTTGCACTAAGATTGTGATGCTTTTCTTTAACTAAAAGGATTTCCCTTATCGAAAGCATAGTAGCTTCAGCTAGTTGTTGCATGTCCATCACCTTCCTCGTATATAGACTTCTATTTCTCTCCTTCCATATAGCATAAATTGAACAACAAAAGGCTGTTTTGAGAGCTACTCCATTTTGCCTCATCTTAATTATCATGTTAGTAGTCTATTGTAATCAGCTTCCCCATTCATCCTGGGAATAATATACCTATTCTGGATTTACTCTAAATAACATGTGAGACCTTGCATTAAAAGAATGTGTAGCTTCAAGTTTCATGTTCCGTTCCACATAAATTGTAAATAGTGTCAAATTTTGAAGCAATTCCATACCATTACGCTTTCATTTTGAGCCTCTCTTTCATCGTGAGCCAAAAAATGAATGTTGCCTTAAAGGATAAGGAATTTTTCTATGTTAGTTTGAACCAAATTACCCTAGGTTGCACCACCATGAACAACTTGTAGCATGATTTGTTGGCAAATTCCTTGGAGTTATTATCTGCTCAAATAATTTTTTCCTCCTTTCTAACTGAAGAAAAAGAAAAAAGTAAGTTATGCAAGCTAATAGCCCCTCTAAAGTTGCAATTCTAGCTTCTATTGCGAATTATTGAGCTAACTCTTTCTTGAATAAGAATGTTGATTATCAAATGTATAAGAGCATTCCTATTAATTAACGAAACGAACTCACTCTAGTTATCAAACCAAATCGTTGCTGATTCTTCATTTTCAATTATTTTCCTCATGTTTGATGTCTTAGTCTCAACATTTTCTTAAAACTCCATGAGATTTCTTTGGTTTGATCTAATTGCGAGAAGCTTTTCTCCTTCATATAGTAGTCGTTAATCCACTTGGACCATAAGGTCTCCTTATCTTTAAATATCCTCCATATCCTCATCGTGAGAATTGCTTTTTGTATAGACATAAGCGATGTAATCCCTAAACTCCACCCCCTCCTTAAAGAGACACAATTCATCCCATTTCACCTTAGCCCCTCTTGAGTTTCCAATTTTCCCATCCCATAGGAACTACTTGATATACCTCTCAATCTCCTTCACAAACTTTGTTCATAACACCAAATGAGCACTCCAATACGTACTAACATTCCTTAATACCGTGGATATCAACTGCAATCTTTCAGCAAATGACAACCACCTATTTTCCCAAGCATTTATTATGGTTTTGTGCATTTTGACTAAAGGCAAGCAATCCCCATATTTTAGTTTGTTTGTGGTAATAGAGATACCCAGATATCTAAATTAAGGAACGTGAATATGAATTTTTGTCAATTTGCTTAACTCCTTCGCATTCTACATATTTGAAGAAACATACATATAACTTCTAAATAAATTAATATTAAAACTTGACATCTTACTGAAATCCTCGAGAATTGTCATCATTATATTTAAGAAATATGGATCAACTTCACACACCAAAAGTACATAATCCACAAAAGATAAATGATTTAGTCATATTGTTCGAGCTTTAATATTTATAGGCCCTTAAATACCTCAAGTGCATGAGTCACGACTGTGGTATAAAAGGTGTTAATCCCACGAGGAGGGGGACTAATCTAAGGAAATTGAAATAACAGAAATAAAGTTGATAAGAAAAGTAAATCCAAGAAATTGATTGGAAAGAGTTGTAATTCAAAAATTAACAAAAAAGGAAATAAATTTTTTAGCAACGCAAAAACACAATGGAAATCAATCAAGAGAAATTAACAAAGTTATAAGAAAGGAGATTTTACTTATTATTAATGCTAACCTAGTCGATTATATGTTAATATGGTAATTACTCTCTCACAGGTTATAACCATTAAACACTAATTTGTAAACCTTAATTTGATTATGAAATTTGTAATCTCTCAATTAACAAAAGACTCATAATCCTAATTAGATCTAAAACACTCTAATAAACTATTCGGTCTTACACGACATATCTCTCTGCACAATTACCATTCTGATTAGTTACGGGTTCTATTGAATCACCTAACTCTCATTAATCTGATCTAATCATTTTTTATTTAGTTCACCTTCTCAGTTTATTAGCGAATTATGCAAGAAACTTAACAAATTACAATGCCCAATTCAAATAACACAAAATCAACTCAGATAACATTAAATTAAAATAAAATCTTGAAGGAGAGTTTAGAAAAAACATCAATATTCTAAATCCTATCATCATACTATCCATCTCAATTCTATATATAAATAAAATCGAAACGAGCAGGAAATAATAACTTGGAATATATGATGGAAGGTAGCGACGTCAGAAAACCTCCCAATCTGGGAAGCACGTCAAGTCAGCTTCGTCTTCCTCTTTCTTCTTTTTTTTCTCTCTCAACATTCTCTCTTTAGGTTTTCAAGTGTGGCTGCAAAAAAAAAGCTCCCTTTTTTGTGTCACTTGTTGTTCTTTAAATAGTCTTTTATGTTTTAGGTAACCTTAGGGTTTTTCTAAGATCCAAAAGGTCCAAAAAGTCCCCCAAAATGTAAAGTTCCTAAGTGTTTGTGCGTCTGCCCGATGTAAGCCATGACCGTGACCTTATAGGCCATGATCATGGCTCACATTTGAGCCTTCTATCACAATCGTGGCATATAGGCCATGATCGTGGGCTATCCCTGAATCTTCTATCATGATCGTGGTATGCAGGCCACGATCGTGGGCCAAATCTGAAGTTTCTATCACAATCATGACCTTCCTTCCATGATCGTGGACTTGTGTTATAGCCTGGGTTTCCTCCTAAACTCCTCCGTTCTTCAATATTGACCCTAAAATACTAGCAAACACATCAAGATACCTCAAAAATATAATATTTAAGCTCCAAAACTTGTACTAACCCATAAAATATTTGAAACACAAATAATTAACGAACTAACACAATTCTAATATAAATACATACTAAATGATCGAATTAACGGCTAAACACATCTTAAACTATGCCCTAAAATACTATGTAATTTACACTTATCACAAACCCACATTTATCAAAAACACAATCATTTAAGTTGTTCCAAATTATTAACATGTAAAATCGCGTCTAGGAGCTCTGGACTAAATATAAATATTAATCAAAACTTAAATGTCAAGTTTATTCACCTCTTTTAATTGTACACACACATTAATAGTTATTTGGTCGATCTAACTTTGTAACTAAACCTAAGTACGTTTTCATGAAAAGTTAAGCTACTTATAAGTTCGGTAGGTTTTTATTAGAAAACATTCCTTTTTTTATTTTTTATGGATATGGACCTAGTCTTTTAATACTGGGGCAAAAATTGGTGATGAATGTCGATCCGGTTACTTGACTAAGTTATGTTTTTAGTAAGTTGCTTGGTTGGAATGTTATTATAGCCTTTTGATATGAAGACACACATTTGTGATGCATGTCGATTCGGTTACTCAGCTGCATCATGTTCTCAACTAGCTAATAGCTCTATTCATAACCTGAAGGCTAGCAGAATAATTATTTATTTAAAATTTACAAGCAATTTTTTATTTAATGCCTACTTTGTTGCTTTAGCTACTTGTTTTCATGAAAAAATACTAGCAAAGCTACTTAGTCGAAAGGCCTAAAATTATGAATCAATGTGACAACTTATAGGGTGATAAATTAACACTGAATCCTAATTAACTTGCATATTTTAGTCAAAGAACCCAGATCACTAATTTTGCGAGTTAATGACTCTTCACAACCTAATATATTATGTTTAAAATTAAATCAATTTCATTCCATCTAAGCCATCGATACATTTAAACAATTCACAATATACAACCTAAACACACTAACATAATAATATGCAAAATTCATGCTCAAGGCAAAACGCATAATCCTCCCTACATTTGAACAATACATTGTCCTCAATATGAGGAGGAGACAAACAAATACAATATTGGATCCCATTTTTGGAACCCAAATATTCGGAGACATTTGACAGAAAATAGTACTTGCCCTCAACTATACTAAACCTATTTTTGGGGACATTTGAAAGACCCTCATTATAGGTATCGAATTTAGGTGTTCTCTGGGTAGCTTAAAAGAGGATTTCAAGATCTACTACTTTTATGAAGACCTTGAAGACAGAATATATCGTCTGAAGAGTCAAAATGGACCAGATGATGGTATTAGATGAATAGTAAACAAAGGAAGAAGTCTCGGTCTTAAAAGCAGAAAGCAGATGAAACAAAAGACAGACGAAGCGAAGAGGGCAGATGAAACAACAGAACAGACGAAGCGAAGAGGGCATATGAAACAAAATAATAGACGAATCATGGTTTTAAGACGATACAGGGTCAACTTAAGACGAAGCAAGGTCTTAAGGGTTCAACTTAAGACAAATCGTCTTTATAGATGATACAACTCTATAGACGATATGACATCATCACAGACGATATGACGTCATCACAGACGATATATCTTTACAGACAATGCATCTCTTAAGACAAATGACATCATCACAGACGATATATCTTTACAGACGATGCATTTCTTAAGACAATTGACATAATCACAGACGATGTGACGTTATCACAGACGATACATCTTAACCCTTATAATGACCATAACTTTTGACTCCAAAGTCCAAAGCTTCTATGCCATATGTCGATGAAAAATTGGGCAATTAAACTACAACATTTCAAAGGACAACCTTAACTAATTTATCCTCAATTAGTCTAGTTTCCCCTGGAAGTCACACCTATGATAGGCTTAGATCAAGAACTGTACATCTATGAAAGAAACATGCACATGCACTTGAGGACTTTCCAGTTTTTTTTTCTTTAAATCATTTGCCCAAGCAACAGAAACTCATACGTCACTTAATTACATCAATACACTTTGAACAAGAGCTTAACCCCAAAATACAACATATACAGGATGCTCGATGTTTACATGCTTAAGAAGCTATCCCAAAAGTGAACAAAC
>JAOQMP010000006.1:27649705-27672649 GCA_027563575.1 Erythroxylum pedicellare
AAGGAAAAGTTCCTCAAAACTTTTTATCTTCCATTACTGCTAAAAAGATGCTTCGACATGGTTGTCAAGGGTATTTGGCCTTAGTGAGGGATACTTTAACAGAGAGAGGTTTAGTTGATGATAACTCAGTTGTAAGTGAATTTCCTGAAATGTTTCCTAAAAAGTTTCCAGGTTTACCATCGAAGAAGGAGATTGAATTCTACATTGATGTAGTGTTGAGTACAACTCCTATCTCAATTCCACCTAATCAAATGGCTCTTGCAGAGTTAAAAGAGCTTAAGGAGAAATTACAAGAATCGTTAGATGGGGGGATTTATTAAACCTAGTGCTTTTCCATGGGGTGCACCAGCATTATTTGTAAAGACCTTTCAACTCTGTATTGATTATAAGGAATTAAATAAAGTGATGCTAAAGAATAGATATCCACTTCCAAGAATTGATGAGTTGTTTGACCAACTTTAAGGGGCCAAATGTTTTACTGAGATTTATTTGAGATTTGGTTATCATCAATTGAGGATCAAAGGAGAAGATATTCAAAAAAAATTGCCTTTTGTTCTAGGTACAATCATTATGAATTTTTGGTGATGTCCTTTGAGTTGACTAATGCTCCTACAACCTTTATGGATTTGATGAATAAGGTGTTTAGATCTTTTTTGGATAGGATTGTCATTGTATTCATTGATGATATTTTGGTATGATATAAGAGCAAAGAAGAACATATGGTACATCTGAAAATGGTTTTGCAAAAATTAAGGGAGCACCAGTTGTATGCTAAATTTTCTAAGTATGAATTTTAGTTAGATCATGTAGTCTTATTAGGACACATGGTATCTAAATATGGCATCCAAGTGAATCCTAAGAAGGTTGAAGCTATCACAAAATGGAAAAGACTTACCATTGTTATTGAGGTTCGAAGTTTCTTAGGCTTAGCGGGCTATTATAGAAGATTTGTCTAAGATTTCTCTCGAATAGCTACACCTCTGACTAAGTTAACTAAGAAAAATGCCAAATTTGTTTGTCTAGAGGCATATGAGGATAGTTTCTAGCAGCTTAAGGACAGGTAAACATTAGCTCTAGTTTTGACCTTACCTTTAGGGTTGGATGGATTTATAGTGTATTGTGATGCTTCTAAGGTTAGTTTAGGTTGTTTGCTTATGCAGCACAGACGAGTAGTGGCTTATGCATCCCAACTACTAAAAAAGCATGAACAAAACTATCCTACTCATGACTTGGAAATGTAAATTGTGGTGTTTGCACTTAAGATTTGAAGACATTATCTATATGCTGCGACTTGTGAGATCTATACTAATCATAAAAGTTTGAAATATGTTTTTTAGCAAAGGGATCTAAACTTAAGACAATGAAGATGGATGAAGCTTTTGAAAGATTATGAATGTTCTATTTTGTATCACCCAGGTAAAGCTAATATAGTACTTGATGCTCTAAGCAGAAAATTATTTAATAGTCTTTCTCACATCAAATCTATATGGAGAACCTTAATTAAAGAGTTGCATGAGTTAGTTAACCAAGGATTGTTATGGAAGATATCAAGATCAAGATGTTTGCTAGCATAATTCAAGGTTAGATCAATGTTTTTAGAAAGAGTCAAGGTTGCTCAGTCCAAAGGCCCTCAGTTATGTAAGATAGTTTAGGAGATTCAAGAGAATCGAGCTAAGGATTTTATTATAGATGATGATGGTATTATGAGGATGGGTATTAAGGTATGTGTACCAGATGTTGATGACTTAAGAAAGGAAATTATGGAGGAGGTACATTTTGTAGCTTATAGCATTCATACAGGCTCCACCAAGATGTATCATGATCTCAAAGGCACATACTGGTGGAGTGGAATGAAAAAGGATATTGCATAATTTGTATCTAGATGCCTAACATGCCAGCAAGTAAGGCTTGAGCACCAAAGACCTTATGGATTATTAGAACAACTCCCCATTCTTAAGTGGAAATGGGATATGATTATTATGAATTTTGTGACTGGATTGCCCATCGGGTGATTACGGATAGATTAACAAAGTATATACACTTCTTACCTATCAAAAAGACTTATTCTACTAATAAGTTGGCCAAGCTATATGTCAATAAAATTGTGTGTTTACATAAGGTAACCCAATCTATAGTCTCTGAGAAGGATTCAAATTTTACGTAAGTCTTTTGGAGAGAGTTAAAAAAGGCTTTAGGTACATGATTGAATTTTAACATTGCTTTTCATTCTCAGATAGATGTCTAGTCTAAGAGAACTATTCAGACTTTAGAGGATATGATTAGGATGTGTGTTATTGATTTTGGTGGTCATTGGGGTTTTCATTTGCCACTAATTGAATTTGTTTATAATAATAGTTACCATGTTAGTATTGAAATGACTCCTTATGAAGCTTTGTATGAAAGAAAATGCATATCACCTCTATATTGGGAAATTGGTGAACGACAATTGACAAGACCTAAATTATTACAAATCACTTCCAAAAGGATCCCTATTATTCAGTAAAGATTGAAAATAACTTTTAGTAGAAAAAAGAGTTACGCGGATCCAAAGAGGAAAGATGTGGGATTCTTAGCAGGTGACATGGTATTTTTGAAAATATCACAAATGAAAGGAGTGATGAGGTTTGGTAAGAAAGGTAAACTAGCTCTAAGGTATATTGGTCTATTTGAGATTAAATCTAGAGTGGGTGAAGTGGCATATAGGTTGGTGTTACCGCGCTAACCTGTCTAAAGTTTATCCTATATTTCATGTGTCGATGTTGAGAAAGTATATTTCAGATCATTCTCATGTCCTTTGTCTATGTAATGTGAAGATTGATGGTGATTTGACATATGAAAAACAACATGTTGTAATAGTAGATTATCAAATTCGTTAGCTGAGATCAAGAGAGACATTAATGGTGAAAGTGTTATGGAGTAATCATACGATGGATAACTGCATGTGGGAGATGGAACTGGATATGTAGAGTCAATACCCGCATCTATTTCATTAATAAGGTGAGAATTAAAATTCAAGGACAAATTTTTTTATAAAGGGGAGAGGACGTAATGATCCAAAATTTTTTAAAATTACACATAATGGATCAATAAGGAGAAAAGCCTATAAAAGTATAAGTCGAGCTTAAGAAAATTTAAGTTCATTTATGTCTTAAATTCTTTTTCCTATAGGTTACTATTCACTCCCAACTTCTGACACTCATGCCTTCACCATTCAGCCACCATTTTCGATGATCTAGGGCTCTAAGGAAAGCTCTTAGGATGTTCTACAAAACTCCTAAACTTATTTCTTAAAAAATGGCCTAGATTTGGAGGAATCATGATTGGAATTTTCGGTTCATTTAGATAAGCCACTGATCTCCCATTTTTAGTATTTTTTTTGGTGAAACTAACACCACCATCGTGTCTAATTACCCTAAAAATGTAGGAAAGGAGGGAAACCAACCATCAATCGGCCCATTTTGCTAGTGAACAGAAATAGGTCACCTTTGAGCTTTAAACCTTCAATTCTCACAAATCGGGAGGAGTTTTGACATGATACCAATGCCATTGGATTCTTGAAGGTGAGCTCGTCATTTTTCAGTGGATGGTGAAGGACATCGCCCCTCCGAAGCAGGCGTGTGTATCTCGCGCTCCAATGATGATGATGATTTTTCAACTAGCCTAGAAATTATCAAAAATAATTTAAAAAATTCTCAAATATTATTTAGATCAATTTTTATAGAAGCCAAGTATTGAAATTCTTCATATTTTATGAGATAAAAATTTAAAAAGGGTTGTGTTCTTATAGCAATGGATGAAATTGATTAAATTGAGTTGTTTTTTATTAGAATTAAGAATATCTTGATGTATTGAGTATAATTGAGGGTGTATGAGTTAGAAGTTGGTACACTTGAATTATGATTCGATTTATTATGAATTTTTACGATGTCAATGTGGACTTAATCGGGCATGGACATGTAGTTTGGAGGCCCAAATTGAGCTATGATTATTGGTGGTTATTGAAGTGTCTTTTCATTCATTTAAAAGGGGGGTATCCATTTTATAGGGAAAACTCTGCTAAATTTTTAGTAAGTTTCTCGTAAAATGTGACATTGTCATTTTTAAATAGAAAATAGTGCTCTTTAATATTGAGTCATGGTCTTATTCTTAGGGTGTCTAAAATTGGTTCAGGTTTTAAATCCTAATGGTCATTTCTACTTTTCTTTCTATAGACCAATCAGGAACAGAACCCTCCATTTCGAAAAACTAGGTTCAGCACGAAGGAGGGAATTTTACTTGTGGGTTAATATTTATGATTATAAACGTGCATTAGAATTCATTCTCATATTCATTATGAAAATCACCATCATTATTATATGCACGCATGACATTCAAACATATGGATTGACACATATATATATTTTGTTGTGAAATGTTGTGCTTGTTTTGATATGTGATGATGTGGAGGATTGTTATAGGATGAGTTACCTGGTGGGTGTCACTAGGTTGTGCACACAATGATTCCTTAGTTGGGTATAGATTTGGGCTAGTATTGGGTCTATTGATTGAGATATGACACGATTGGGGTGGTTCAGTCAATCTTGCTCTCAGACGCCAATCAATATATGGTACATAAGAGCTAGCATGATTGTGGTGGTTAGGTCGAGCCTGCTGTCTGATGTCAATTATGTTATATTAAAGTTGTGGTAGTTCGGTTGAGTGTGGCTCTCTGACTACAGTCCACTACATTGGACCAAGTGACTCATGTAGAATAAGAGGGCCCCTATTATCATAATAGGTAGGTAAAAGGTATGTTACAGGGATAGTTGTCAATCCTCCACTATTATTTGTGATTTGTGATTATGTGACATGAGATTCATTTTGTCAATCCTCCACTATTATTTGTGATTTGTGATTGTGTGGCATGAGATTGATAAGGGAAATGCATACATGTTTATAAACAAAATCATTATGTTATGAAATTGCATTTATAGATATAATACATTATAAATATATATGTATCATTTAAAATCCCTAAGAATGTATAACATAACTATAGTACTAATTCACTCAGCGAGGTCTGACTCTCCTTAACTATTTTTAAGGATCTTATTTTCAGATATCTTTTTAACAGGGTACTTCATCAGTCTTCTTCCTCTCAGAGGATTTGATGTATGTTTTTTAATGTCCTTTGATTTTAGAGTCGTAATAGTCTTGTATGTGTTAGATTTTCCCTTGTATTAACTATCTCAATGTTGTAGCAAATTAAGGATTGAATATTGTTAAAAATGTTCTATTATTATAATTATGTGTTTGATCATTTTGAAATTTTATCTTCATTATAGATATAGGGGTTTGACGATATTTTAGGCTTACTAAATGTCTAGTAAATCTTGATTTTGTTGCTCCTTTAGTGTCGGTCACGGTCCAAGGTTAAGATTGTGACCCCTATTTATCAGACTATGTACATCCCAAAAATCCTAAAATTTGCTATAAAAAGACATGAGGTACAAAAATTAGAGGAGCCAAGTTTTGCAACAAATTCCAAATGTGAGGAACTCAGAGAGGCGACAATAAAGGTCCAGAGACAAGGAAAACATGAAATTAACATCAAAAGATCCGATAGAAAGCTTCACCCAAACTAAACTTGAAAGAAAAGTCAACAGAACAAAAGGGAGATTTAGAATTATGAATTCTTTGTTTCCTATTAGTTTCTCTGCATGATTATATTTGATTTCATTTTTTGTTAAGAGTAACTAAATGCTTTTTAGTGTTTAGGTGTGATAAACCTTAGTTTTGATAACAATATGCCTAAATCTTTTATCTAATGCAATTATTTTGATTAATTTATTGTGATTCAATTATGCGTTTAATGCATATTCTAATAGATCTGGAATATTAGTGCATGATTTGATTTCATAATATTGAGATTGAGAAATCCTTTCTATGAATAGATCTACCATAAATGAAAGAATTTGATTGCAAGCCTAGAGATAGGTTGACATAAATCCTCTAGATTAAGGTCAAACTTAATAGCGGAATTCACAATTTGATAATACAATCCTAAGAACTTTATCTGGAAAAGATTTCGATTAATCATCCTATGGATTAGTTGTTAGTTGTCTCAAGAGAGTTATTAACATAAGATGGGAATTTCTACGATCCAATAATCAATAAAATAATTGCATGATAAAAGGTTAATTATTTAATGGTTTTTAGGGGGATTCATTACCTAGACACTAATCTTTAATATTGATTTTTCCAAGTAATTTCCTTAGTCTTCTATGTACATTATTATTTCCTATTTTATTTTATTTGTTTAAGTTTTATTTTTAATTAAAAAATCAAGTATCCAATTCGTAGGCTATATAATAAGAGACGAGTAATTGCTAATATTTACTATCTTTGTGGGTTCGATTCATACTTGGTTGTGTTAGCTACAGTCACTTCCTGCATTTGCGGTTAATTAATATACTAGTATAAAAACAACCAAATAACAAAAACAATAACACCCAGTATGAATCTCGCTAATACGCGGAGCCTAAGGAAGTATAGAAACAACCAATTAGATTTGAAAAGGTACCAACTTGTCAGAGCCACTAGAATTGTTTCAAGAGATGGTACAGAAAATAAGGGCGATAAGGCAGTGCTTAAAGGTAACTCAGGATCGACAAAAGAGTTATGTTGATCATTATCATCGAAAGATGGAGTATAATATTAAAGACACAGTATTTATACAAGTATCATCTTAGAGGGGGATTTTGAGGTTTGGTAGAAGAGGGAAGTTAATTTCGAGATACATTGGGTCATATAAGATTGTAAACCATTTAGGTCATTAGCTTATAAATTAGCCTTACCTCTGGAGTTACCATAGATTCATAATACGTTCTATATGTCGATGTTAAGATATTACTGACCGGATCCTATCCATAATATATAGACACCTAAGATTGAGGTTACAAAGGATATAACTTATAAAGAGAAGCTAGTGGAGATATTAGATAAACATATTAAGAAATTAAGGAGAAGGAAGATTTTGATAGTATGAGTTTTATGGAGTCATCATCGTTCTCTAAGAAAAGTTGCTTGGGGAGTAAAAAATGCAGTTTAATATCAGTATCCTAATTTGTTTGGATCCTCAAGTACATAATTTAACTTTGAGATTGAAAGCTTTTAATAGGAGAGAATTGTAAAGCCCACAAACCCAACCTTTAGCAAAAACCTAGCCCAACCTATTGAAAATAAAAAGAGCTGTAAAGATATAAAAGACAATAAGTGGTTGTAAGAAAACCAATGAAAAATTGCTTCCTTCTCCTTCTTCCCATATTTCTAGGTGGTAAGTGTATAAAAACATCATCTTTCTCTTGCATGTGAAACTTTTCTCATGCATTTACTCAATTTATTTGTTTTGTATTAGATTAGAGAGGAAATTATAGAGATTAACAACCTAAAAATCTATTGAAATGTATAGAACTTCATATAGGTAAGAAAGGAATTTTCCAACTAAATTTCATCCCTTTTATTAGTTATCCTAAACTAGTTTCTAGTTGGAATTATGTTGTGATTGTTTATGATAACAAATTTGAAGACATTCGAAAAAATGGAGAAAAGCAGCTGAAAAATGAGAAAAGGAGTTTAGGAGGAGAGGAGAGGGTGACGTTAGGATAGAGAAGAAGAAGACAATTTTTGGAGAAAAACACAAAAGGAAAAAAAGGAAATCGAGTATTTAGGAATAAGATTCTTTAGTAAATACCACCACAACTCAAGTCCATAATAGCATAATTTTGTGAAGGAAGGAGTGCAATATAGGATATTATATGATGAAATATCTATTTCTTTTATAGATAAGCCTAGTACATCTACTTTCCTTTGAAAGTTTTAAGTAAGTCAATTAGTAAGATTTCATATTAGATATGAAATAGTAAGACTTTAAAGAGTTGATGTTAATGATTTTAAGATGTGACACTTAGTTAAAGTATATATTATCCAATAAGTTTAGAACTAAATCAAATACTAGAAAGTTATGAGATATTTAAAAAGTTGAATATAATTTTACGAAACCATTACACAAAATGTTTGCTTCAATGAACCCTTATAAGAGAATGGCTTTTAAGATAAGTAGTGGGAGTAAGATGAAATTTGAAAATTTTAAATCTTAAATCAATAAATTCAATTGGAACTAATGTCTTTGTTGATACATTTGATCTATAGTTGAAAGGATATGGGACATTAAAAATTGCACTCTCATGATGAATTCAAAGAGTTTGTTTTGAAGATTATTGTAAATTTATCGTGTCTATGAAAAGGTTAGTGAGAGTATAGTTTTACTCTTTAGTGGAACTGTGTATAGAGATACTACTCATAGAGAAAAAAAATCATAATTTCAAATGTTGAATATATGATAGTCCAAGAATAACTCTTATTAGATATGAAAGACTAATAATTGAGTTTTTGAAATTAAATCCATGTCTTACATAGATATGAAGTTGTTTACCTATTCTAAGTTTAAATGCATAGATAATATACTAAAAGTGTTTAGTATTTGAGATATTTAATACTTATGAAGTACAAAAGATATTTATTTTTCTATGTATGTGTTGATATTTGAGTTCAAAGTTATACAAATGTTAAAATTAGAAGTAAATCTTGATTAAGGTATACTTATAACAATTTTTTTAGATTAGACAGGCTCCAATATAACATTAATTGCTAATTAAGCCATAATATATTTTCCATTTAGTAAAATGATTATTTGGATCGAGAACTTTAATGATCTTGATATAGTGTTTTGCATTATTCAAAATAATGATGTTTTGTAAAACATTAGAGTCATTAGGGATACAAAATGAGCTAAAGTCTCGTCAAAGATTCAAATATGTATTTAGGTAGTTACTCTTAATTATAATGATAATTAAAAAGAAAATTATAAGATTTAAGCAAGTATTTACTATAGAGAATCTTATAGAATTCTCTCATTAAACTACTTTCCTAATAGTAGCATGTGAAAGAAGTAACTAATCTTGTAGGACAAAGTATGGAGATATTTAAACAAAAGTGTGAGTGATTACTAGAGAAAAAGTTCACTGAATTTATCCTATATGAGAATTATATTCATAATATTAATTGCATGTTTACGGAAATTTTTATTATAATAATTGGATAAGTGATCCTTTGACTTAAGATCTCCAAAATGTCTCTTATAAGGATTGCTATATTTTTATACTACTTATGATCTATCCTAATCAAAGATATAATATGAACTATATAGAGACAACTGAGTAATCACTATAGGATTCATTACCCTGAAGTGATTAGAGAGAATGTTGTATCATTCTCGATTAGTATTAATTTAAAAAATCTTTAGCCAAGGTAGAATTACACTTTTTAAAATAGTTTTCAAATGCCATTAATATAATTAATTTATTAATGTCGGAGAACTAACATGATTAGACTCAATTAGAGTAGACATTAATTGTACACTTAATGTCTAATCAAAACATTATATGATGAGATGATTAAATTATACAAAAAAGAGATAGGTTAGTCAAAATCACTTTGACATTCCTAATTATTTAAGAAATTATAATGCATTGCTAAATGTCAATCCTACATTAAAGGTTAATTAAAAGAGTTTAATTTATCTATTCTAAATATAATTTAAAGTTATAATTTATATCCATTGCCAAAATATTGAGAGAGAAAATATATTTTAATCAAGTTTGACTTAATTGTAAAGTTTGAGAAGCTTTATGATTAAATATAAGACAATTATAAATAAACACCAATATGAGATATTGGATCTTATTTGGGTCCAATTAGTATTTAATTAAAATTAATTGTAAATCTAATAAAGGTTTAATTTAAATTATAATTTTATTTTAATTAAATTATTAAAATATCTAAAACCTATTATAAGTTTAGGTTCCAAAGGAGCTAATATTTCTTATTTAACATTTTCTACAACAGTTGTAGAGTTCTGTTAATACGTTATATAGATATTATTAGAGGTCAAACATGAATACAGTTATGGTAGTTGAGAGATACCAATTTCAGAAATAGTTCGAGAGAAACGACAAGAAAATAATCAAGATTTACAATAATACGAATTATAATTCATGTTTTACTATTTCTTATGCAACAATCATGTAATATAATTTAAATGATGTTAACTTTCGAAAAATCAAACAAAAAATTTTCATATTTATTTCACTACATGACCATTGAATGGTTGGATAATAGAAGAGATAACTCTCTTTCTGAGAAACAAACCGAGCCATAACCATTGAAAAATAAAATTGCATCACCTAATTATGAGTTGTGGTTAAACACCAAAGAGGAAGACAACACATTCCCTAGAAATTTCACAATGAAGAGCATCACGAAAAATAAAAAGATAAAATTTTTTAAATGAAATTAAAAAAAGAAAAACCCTGCTTTAAGCTATAGAGACCTTAAAAAACATAGGAGAAGCAACCCATCCTTCAATATCCACCACAAACACACAACACTCATGTAAACCAGCCAACTAACACCGTAAACATCATCTCAAAATCAAAAATATTGTTGCAGAAAGCAAAAACACACATAAAATCATAATTCTTTAATGCCCAAGATAGAATTGAGAAGTGAAGAGCAATGATATGGTCACTGGGATTAGCATTTTCATGAGAGCCCACGACAGAGAGAAGAGCAATGATATGGTCACTGGGATTAGCATTTTCATGAGAGCCCACGTCAGAAATTTTTTACTCATAGTCAAACTTCACTTCCACAACCACACCTCTTTGTCGCCTTCATCATTGGCGACACTGCGCTCACTAACCAATTTCGTCGATCTCTGGAAATACCATACTAGTGGCTAACCTTGTTCATATAACTAAAATATATATATGCCCTAATTATTAAAATTTTAAAATAAAAAGCAAGCGTATTATCTTAATAATAACATTGTATTTATCTTTAAATTATTGCTCTTATTGAAAAAAACAATGTTTATGAGAGTTGCTTGAGGTTTTATCGATTTCATAGGTTTAATCTCTTGACTGTGGTGGGATAGAGTATAGGAACTTGAACATTAAATGAAGAAAAATATCATGAAGTTGAATTAGAAAATTGACCAGACTGATTTTTTTAATTTAAATAATTGCTAACCAAAAAAAAGATAGTAAGAATTCATTTTAAGATACTCGTAAATGGAAGAAGACTTAAAATTACAATGAGTTTTAGTAGTATTTTATGAAATTTTTACTTATTTATGATATTATTATTTGTCTTTTTATATATTCAAATTATGATTTTAATTTTAATATATTTTTATTATAAAATACTTATATGGTAAATGACGGCAAATGACACCGCCATTTGCAACCCCCTGACTGATTGGGTCCACCAATGAGAACTGTTGATGTGGACCTGATGAGATTCCTCTTGGAGCTATTTGATGTGGACCACAGTGTCATGCAAATGTTTACTACAGCCAGATTCGTGCACGATGCACGAAGCGGTCATACTCTTCGCTGCCATCCTAAATTCTTAATTGTAAAACACAAATTTGATTTTGTTGTTCTAAATGCGGATGGGTTGGTGCCGAGTTGTAAGGAGTTGTAAAGTCAAGTTCTGCAGTATATTCATCATTCTCCAAATTATGAGACAACGGCACTTAAAATCTGTTGACTTCATTAGAGTCTTTAATAGTTCAGGGCCAATATGCTCACAGGTATTGCACAATGCAATAAGATACAACCCGGAATGTTATCTTCGTAATTATCAGAGAAGATGTGCAGTTTTCTCAATTGGTTGAATCGAACAAATAAACCAGGGGAAAAGATGAATGATCTTTTTGAAATCAAAAGAATAACTATCAATAAACTGAAGCTCAATAAGTTCAAAAGTGCCGATCCTGCTCTTATGCACAGTAACTAAAACTCCGCAAGCAGAAAGTACAAGTTGAAGTAAGTTAAAAGAGATGCTTCATGAATATCCTGCTCTTATGTACAATGTTCAAATCAACTCCAAGTTGATAAAGTATTTGATAACCAGTATGCGAATCTAGTCCCAAAGTCCGAAGAATAAAATTACTGTCCTGCAGCCTCCATCTAGCAAAATTATCACTTGCCATGCTAATATGACAAGGAGTTAGTGAACATTCTTTTTTTTTTTTTTTCTGCCCAAAGAATATTGCAGAGGGCATAAACCCAATCTCTAATTTTCTCTCTCTTGAGAGTGTCCCTTCTTCAAATAAAATTTTCTCTGCGACATCATTCTTCACATGCCACATGAAGCTTAAGTCAGGTTTGCCATCGCCCCATCTACAGATTGTTGTTTTAACTTCGCAAGAAAAACGGTGGCAGAAGCCCACTCGTTTTAGCTGCCATAGATTATTCTGTTGTTTCCTCTGACAAATGCTCCTTGACAAAAAGTGTTTCATGCACAAAATCTTTCTTTTCCATTCACATGAGATGAACTTTCTTAGAACTGAAAAGCTAAAATTTCTGCTTCTCATTTATTTGCATTTCCATGCAATTTATCAAGAGTCCGCCAAGTGACTGCATCAGGAACCAACCCATTCCTACGCATTTCTGTTAGAACTTTGTAAGCTTCTCTTTTCATCCCCAACTTGCAAGCACTATTAATCACAACATTATAGCTTATAATATTCGGAGCAATCCCACAGTCCACCAATTCATAGAGGAAATGACAGGCGTCACTCAGATTGCCTGAGTTGCAAAGCCCTTTGAGAATTGCTGCATAAACAAAATTATCATGAACTTTTGAGGGCCAAATAACATCATCCCAGAATTTCTTAGCCTCGTCCACTTTGTCAGATTCAAATAGTCCATCAATTATTATTGTATAAGTGGTACTATTAGCAGCCACACCATTACTTACCATTCTGTTAAAAACAGCTTGTGTCTCCTCTGCTAATCCAAGTTTAAATAGACCGCAAAGAACAGCATTGTATGTTACAACTCCAGGGATAATACCTTGTTCATACATTACTTGATACAGCATATTAAGAGCTTCCTTGCTCCTCCCAACATTTAACAAACCACTTATAATGGTAGTAAATGTCACGGGATCAGGTGCACAAAATTTTCCCATCATCATCTCTTTTAATATCTTCAAGGCTTCATCAACTCTTCCCATCTTGCAAAACCCATGAATTACTGTGTTGAGCGAGATCACATCAGGCTGGCAGTTGGCTTGAAGCATAGAAACAAGCACATTTAAAAGCTCGGTCGGATTATCCATTAGACGAAGAGCTCTCAAGTAAATATTGAATATTCTTGTCTTGTCTACCTGTTCCTTGTTCAACATTAGCTGCAGAACCTCCCTAGCCTTGTAGAGGTCCATTTCTTGACAAAGGGCTTCAACTAAAACCTTATACGTATCCTCAGACGGGAAGTAACCATATTCTCTTCCTTCCTGTAACAATTGATAAGCTCTCAAGCAACCTCCTGCCTTGCAAAGCCCATGTAAGATAGAATTGTATGAAACAAAACTTGGAACAAAGTCTCTCTTCTTCATTATATAGACAATCCTGGAAGCGCCATGGTGTCTACCAGCTTGGCAAAGCGAATTGATCATACTCCCATAAACGAACTCCTCATTTACGCTATTCTCTTGTGGCATAACTTCTGCAATCTCGAAAACCTCATTGAAAAATCCTTCTCTACATAAAGTATCGATGAGACTTCCAAAAGCGGCATTATTAACTATCTGGTCCTCTTCAACCTTCATAGCTTGCCAAAGCTTGCACATTAACTCCTTCCCATGCTTAAGAGCCCGGTTTCTAAACACCCCACCAATCAAAACGCTATAAGTAAGCGAATTGGGGGCCAAACCATATTCGCGCATTTCGTCGAGCAGTTGATAGGCATCAACGAATTTATCAAGCCCACAATATCCACCAATTAAAGTAGTATAACTAACAACATTTGGACGATGCCCTCTCTTTCTCATATCATACAACAACCTGTGAGCTACACTGGGGTGCGAAATACGGCAAAACTGATCGATCAAACAATTGTAATTGATCAAGGAAGGCACAAATGTGGGCTTAACATCAAACAAGTGGTAAATAACACGCAAAGTGACGAGTGGGGTTTTAGAATGAAGCAAACGAGCAATCAAAACATTGCAGGTTCGCTCATCTGGGATGCACCCAGAAGCAATGAAGAGAAGAAATCGGTGGTGGGCTTCAAAAAAGCGGTGGGCATCGCAAAGGCCGTGGATGATGCTGCTGAGGTTAAGGGAGTTTGGGTAGTAGCCGTGAAGGCGGAGGTTGTGGATAAGGCGAAGCGCAGCGTCGACGTTGCGGGCTTTGGAGCAGAGGTTGTGGATGTTTTTGGACCAGAAAGAGGTGTGAGTAATGGGGATGGAGGAATGGTCCAATTGTATTGAAGATTCAGGAGCGGATGCAGTGGAGAGACATGAGAGAAGGAGATGGAATGGTAAGGTTTTGGTAGGGACTGGGTTCCTTCTGGAGGAACATCCCCGCATGTTTACTTTCTGCTTCACTTGAGGAGTCTGTCATAGAACATGTTTACATGTTCCTTTCACCCGAAGAGTCTGTTATAGAACATACATACGCACACGGCTTAAGTTGGGTTTGAAGCAAGCAGCCCAGTTCAAGGGAATCAATTTCAATTTCCCAGATCTTTACCAACAACTCTCCCTCTGATCCTCTGCAGTTAGATTCCGCTGTTTCTTGTTGGTTATACCATTAAATGAATTAGTTTCTCCTTTTCTTCTAATTAATTAAATTTCCCTGCAGCCTGCCGGACAAGACTTAAACTGCTAATAAGTGATAACCCATTTATCGTTCATTACCAGTAGGTTGCTTAATATTCAATTTACATCCATCAAATTCAAATGCAGGAGTTGCGAAAATAAAGTTAAAAACAAGCAAGAAATAGCTTTATATTAAAGCAGTCCACAATAGAACAAGAATCTAGTAACGTAACGTAACACTATATTATATATAAGCATAAGATCCATTTTAAGTACTTAATAATCACCCGAAATAACAAGTCTTCTAGAGCACTATAAACAACAATCAACGATGATGTGGGCAGAAGGTGACCAAATAGCTACCGCCAGTGCAAGTGGCAATGCTAGTAGGGTCATCATAAGCATAAGAATAAGCCCTAGGACAAGCCGTCTTGAATATCCTTGAATAAGCTGTGGGCTTACACGACTCGGGACTTCCAAAGCTCCCTGTACAACAATACCTCGGCGAGTTAAATGCAAAACAAGCACTCTTGCAGGCCACAACCCTCCTGTTATCTCTCGATCTCACTTGTAATCCCACTGGACACATCCTGTTCAGGTCACTAACACAACCTGCGTAGCTACATTTGCCCGATCCTTTAAAGGGTGTGATTGAAATTGCCAGGTTGTAGCCATCTACGAGGCTGACATCGTAGAAGTCTTGGTCATTGCCTAGTGTGATCTCTGCCAAGGTGGCTGGTGGAGCACCGCCTAGGCCATTGCAGAAAAGGGAACCGCCGCAGTCGCCGGTGGCACAACGGCCGCGGCCGGAGGCGTCAAAGGAGCAGCCGTGGCGACCCCAGAATCGGCCAGACCATAAAGGTGGAAGCTTGAGAGAGTAAGCTTTGTTGGGTAGGAGCTTGAAGCCTCCACGAGCTAAGATGCGCTTTCCTGCACTTGGCTGGATTCCTGGCCACACTGGGTGTGTGCATTTGTTGTATAGAGTTATTGTTCTCGACGAGACCTCCACTAATGACAGACAGTGAGAAGAAGAAGAGATTAATTAGGTCTGGTCATAACAGTTACCATGATTAGCTAACACAAATAACATCCTTTTATGACAACTTTGTATCAGAACTATATGAACTACTAGTGAAGACTATATGAACTACTAGTGAAGTAGGATAGTTTGAACAAGTGTATCTAAGCTACCTTACATACAGCTTCAACGCAAAAAACATAAAGAGGAACTAATCCCAGAAGGGTCACAACGCAAAAAACAAGTCCAGGCTGGGACATGTATGGTAGAGAGAAGAAGATATGGTACCTGAAACATGGGAGAATAGGAGAGCAAAGAGCAGAAGCGTGACACAAGATCTCTGCATTGTTGCCATGGGTGCAGTAGAAGAGAAGCTTGCTTGACCCCGGATACTAGTACAGAGTAAAGAGGCAGCCACCCCTCCCCATCAGTGGTCACTTTCAATCACAAGGCCATGGATTTTTATAGAGCAAAGTTGAGGTGGGTAAATTTTAAAAATTTACTTGTAATTTCTAGAAAATGGGTGGTGGTGGGACAGAGCAGAGTAATTGAGTCCAGGGTAATTGTGAGTTTGCAAGAATATATTATCAGAAAAAGAGAAACACCGAAGAAAACAAGCTTCTTTTTTGAAGGAATGCAATGCAACAATTTTCATAAGTGAAGATTCATTTGGGAAAGCGATGAAAGGACAATTGCACATGTCTCAAGGGCATGTCAGAGTGGGGGAAGTGTTATCTGACAAAACAAAGAGAAACCTCACATGCGGATGCCACAGTGGACTTTCGCTCCTCCATTACTTTTCTTTCATTTCCTCTGTCGATGCTCTTTTTCATTTCCAATAACAAGTTACAACACTATCCACCATGGAATTTTTTTGTTAAATAGTTTGTAACAAATTCATTATCCATACAAATTAAATTCAGCTTAACTCGTAATTATGTATTTTGATTCATAAGAAAAAAGTTATTGCTACCAACTTTTTATAAGTTGATTCGTCCTAATTGTCTCATGGCTCAACTCAACTAACAGCAGTACGTATACAAACAAGTATGTCATTTGAAGGAATGGTGAAGAGAGTAAGATGCACGCTCCTTCACGAGGGCCTCATGGCTGTCATTTCCAGGTAATTAATATGTCTCACTGAAAAGCTTCCCAGTCCAGTCTATTACTCAGTCTTCCACGCTTTTACTTAAGGACGTGTCGTTCACGAACATTGCTTAATTGAAACCAAAGCAGTACGTAGTTCAAGATCAGAAAATGTCAAGAATTGATTACGCTCTACAATTTGGCGCTGCTGAGCATCCACGTGAATAAGAAAGTAATTAATATAAAAAAGCCATTCAAAATGAGTGAAACATCTAAGAGAATCTCATGGAATAGTTGTCGTCTAATGTACAGTGCAGATCTGGAAGAGAGGCACTGTGAAGATACTTGAACACAGTTAGAGAGAGGCAGGGAGAGACTTTAATCAACGCTAACGGACACAAACACGCTAATTACACTTTGGGAAAAAAGGTTAAAGGTAAGTCCATCATCAGGTCATCTTTCTTTTGGGATTTAGAACATTGTAATAAGTTTAAGTGTAAATCTTATTCTTGGGTTTGAACTTTGAATTTTGAAATGTAATCATGGAAACTTACCGGAAATGTCTCCACATTGTTGAGTTATTCCTAACTCTATGCTATCCTTTCCCAAAATTCTTGGACCAGATTGTTCGGTTATCCAATCAAATGTCATGTCAGGCCCATCCCAACTTTCAACATATGATATTAACCCCCAAGGCTTACTTAAATCTCACCCGTATAATACAGCTGGGCGTCAGCAACTATACTCATTCATGGGATTATTCCATACTTAGCATAAGCTTCGTCCTTAAATTCATGTATTCTGTGATTAACATGCCTACGAAATAACCTATTCAAAAATGTGTTCATTCACATCTTATTTGGTATAACCCAAAACAATGCATTTTAATTCAACTTATTGCCCAACTCCTATTGATCTTTTTTAAGAATTTAATTTAATTATATGAGTTTTAAAATGACATTAGTATGATATCAATATACCTAAAATAGGTTTTCTTTTACATTTATTAGAAATTTAATTCTTTTGAATTACATAATGCATAGAATTTTGCATTAACAACTCATCTTTATCTATATTTTATTGTTATCACATTTTTCTTATTACCTTCTCAACTTTTCTTAATTCTTATGTCCCCTCCTTTCCCGTTCTCTTTAATTTATAATTTATATAATTTTTATGCAATTAATTAAGGTTTTTAGTTCTTATTAAAACATTAACTGCTTAATTAAAAAATATTATGAAAATTGAGATTTATTATTTTAGAATATACTTTTAAAATAATATAATTCGCTTTGTACGTATAAAAACTAGACCAAAATTGATAAATCTATTTATTACTAGAATTCAATTCACTTATACTAAACAAGGATAGCAACTTAAATCATATTATTTTTTCTTAATATTATGTTCCAATCTGAAAAAAATTTGTAGCATGTATGCCTATTACATTCTTAATTACAAAGAACAGAACAAGTTTAAATTCTGTTAGAAACAATCGAGATAAAATACAATCACAAAGAACATGTTAAACAGGATCATTTGCATATGCATATAATAAACAAAAACACATACTTGGTTTATTATTGTAATTCCATCGATTAAAGAACTTTTACTGTCTTTCTCCTTCTATAGAAATTTTTGTTTATAAGATCATATCTTATCTTTATGGTCTTTTGTTTTTAAATGCTAAACCTTAACTACCTTTGGTAGTTATGTAAAGTATAATGACCTTAATACCCCTTATGGGTGTATTTGATTCATTATCTCCTACTCACACATGATGGGTTTTAATCTAATTAAAAAACAAAAAATGTTGCAGTGCTCATACTTGTTCAATAACCGGCGTGACCAGCATATGACGAGAGTACATTGCCATATATCTGTTAGGAGTATATGACATCTCGATTTAATAAATTGATCCTGAGACTTATGTGTCATTGAGTAGATATTGTATGCTATACCCAAGGTCATATCTCGCATTTGCATTTTTCTTTGATCTCATTTAGTTTCTTGTGTCACGACTATATTCAAGTTCTCTACTAAAGAGATGATGGTCATTTATGAATACTTTTCATACGAGTCATTGATCTCAAAAAAATAAATGACCTTCCACTGTTTTCAATTTTCTTTTGAATTATATTTAATTTGCTTTCTTAGAATTATTCTATAAGATTGCATCTTACATGATCTTTTGGCAATAACCTAGAGTAGTAAACCTTAAATTCAATTTTCAAGAATGAAGCAAGAGTCATAAGGGTATATGATGAGGTTCTTCTCAACCTCAAGGGTCTCACACAATGTAAAATGAGATTTAGAGACTTACATTAATCCCTTTTATGGTCAGTTGTGCACATATTATACGAGTTGTGTGCTAAGGTGTTTACCCACTTTGTTTAACTTGAACATCTTTCATTCAAGAAATACCGTACAGATAATAGTTCAAACATACTTAATGTTTAACTTGAGTTCACTTATCTACTAAAAAAATTGTTTAGAACTCATAGCTGGCAACGTAAAATAGAGATAGTGATTAATAAATCACTTTGAGCCAATTTCCTTGCGGCATTTATAGTTTAAGTTTCTTGCTCTTAATTATTACCTAGATAATAAACTTTAAGCATGTCTCATCTCTAGCGAGCATAAACACTAGAGGTGATTTCCCATATGAGAGGGCCAATCTATAATATGTCTCATATACTTGTGATTCATCCCAAAATATATTTATGCAAAAAACACATATATTCATGAATCAAATGATACACAATGTATAATTTTCATCATATATTATATCCAAAAATATGACATTGATAATGAGTGAGCATATACAGAGAAATGTTTATTAGTACATTTCAACATCTACATAGTCCTAGTGACTTTACATACCCATTGTATACATATCTGAAAATTGGCTTTATCATTGGGTCTGCTATCATATCTCGCGTAGATATATATTTCACGTTCATTTTTCCTCGTGCAACTATATTTTTCACATAATTATACTTGGTATCTATTTGCTTTGTCTTACAATGAAATTTGGGGTCTTTAGTATAAGCGATTGTTGCTTGACTATCACAATTGATGGTCACTAGATTAATTTCACTTTTAGTGACTCCCAAATGCACTAAGAATTGATAAAGCCACACAGCCTTTTGTACTGCAGTTGAGAATGATATAAATTTAACTTCCATTGTGGATAATGCAACGCAAGATTATTTCTTAGTTTTCCACGATATTGCTCCATGGTTTAGTAAGAATACATATCTTAAAGTAGATTTTCTTTCATCTAAATCTCCTCCCCATTCTGTATTTGTATACCCTTGTATACATAGATCATTTCCTTAATAACATAATGCATAGTCCACAATTCCCTTTAGATACGTTAATATTCTCTTTATTGCTTTCTAATGTGCTTGTCTTGGATTTGATTGATATCTGCTCACCATTCTAACAACGTAATAAATATCTGGTCTTGTACACATTATATATATAAGGCTTCCAACTACAATAGAGTAGGGAAGATTCTTCATTTGTTCCCGTTCTTGTGGCGTTGACGGGCAATTTCTCTTACTAAGGCCTTCGTTTTTAGTAATAGGATTATCAATTGGTTTGGAATCTTGCATACAGAATCATTCAAGAATTCTTTGAATGTACATCACTTGTGAAAGTGAGAACAATCTCTTCTAACGATCTCTTGAAATCTTGACTCCAAAAATGTATGCCACTTCACCCATGTCTTTCATTTCAAATTCAGATGATAACCAATCTTTGATTTGCGTAAGAAACACACAGTCATTATAAGCAACCAATATCTCATCCATGTATAAAGATAAAATTGTGAATTTATCTTTGGATCTCTTAACATTTATACAACGGTCTTCATCGATCATTTGAAAATCATATGAAATGATTACATTATGAAAATGAATGTACCATAGTATTGAAGACTACTTCAAGCCATAAATTGATTTTAATAATCGCCATACCTTATTTTCTTGACCTGTCTTGATGAAACCTTCAAGTTTTTCCATATTGATTTTTTCATCTAATTCTTCATTGACCAAAGCAGTTTTTACATCCATTTAATATAATTCAAGATCCATAATGGCTACTATAGCCAGAATAAGACGAATTGAAGCAAAATTCACAACAGGTGAAAAAGTTTCCTCGTAATCAATTCCCTCATGTTGTGTATACCCTTTGGCTAAAAGGCGTGCCTTATATCTTTCAATATTGCTATCAGCTTTTCACTTTATTTTGAGAACCCACTTGTTCGCAATTGCTTTACGCCCTTCAGGGAGGTCAACCAAGTCCCATACTTGATTTGAGTTTAAAGAAGCCATTTCTTCTTCCATTGTTTTCATCCATTATTCTTTGGCTCATTTACATTCCTTGGGTCTTCTTTCTCTTGCGGAACAATCATATTAATTTTTCCTTCAATCTCAAAACGACGTCGGGGAATTATTCCTCAATTACTTTGTCTTAAAAGAGGTTCATCATAAACAAATTTATGATTGATCTGATTGCTCCCACTGGGATTAGTCATCATAAAGAACCTTTATGTGGAATTGCTCTCACTTGGTTAAAGTTCCTCATCTTGATTCTTCATAACAGAATCATTCTGATTAAGCGACTCATATAATAATAAGTCTTTACCTATTTTGCCTTGCTTGGGAAAATCATTCTCTAAGAATGTAACATCTCGTGATTCAAATTCAATTACACCTCCATTACCTTGTTCACCAATGAACATGTATCCTTTCGAGTGTTCTGAATATCTAATAAAAATACTTTTTCTCCCTCTTAGGCCTAATTTTTCATGTTTGTGAGAGAGATCATGAACATAGGCTACACACCCCCAAAGTCTAAGACTTGACACATCAGGTCTCCTACCAATCCATAACTCATATGGTGTGCTAATAACTGATTTCGTAGGCACACGATGAAGTACATAGGTGGCTGCTAGCAACACATCATCCCAAAAAGTGATTGGTAAATTTGCTTGGGCCATCATAAACTTAATCATTTCTAATAACTTCTTATTTTGTCTTTCAGTGACACCATTTTGTTGTGGGGTTCTAGGAATTGTTAATTGCCTTTCTATTCCTTTCTTATCACATAAAGCCTTTAACTTTTCTAAAAAGTATTCTTGTCCACGATCAGTTTGTAATACTTTTATTTTCTTATCTAACTGATTATCAACCAAGTTTATGTATTTTACGAAACAATCGAATGCTTCCGATTTATGAGAAATCAAATAAACATGACCATATCGAGTATAGTCATCTATGAAGGTGATGAAATAAACTGGCCCATGTCTAGCCTTTACATCCATTAGACCACAGATGTCAGAATGAATTAACTGCAATGGATATAAAGCTTGTGTTCCCTTTCCAAATGGCTTTTTTGCCATTTTTCTAGCTAAACAATGCTCACATGTAGGTAGATCTACTTGACTTAGATCACCTAAAAGCCCTTCTTTAGCTAATCGACTAATTCGATTTTGACCAATATCACATAGTCTAGCATGCCACAATGTTGCATCATTGTTGGAATTACAAGATGTAAATAATGAATAAATAATATTATTATTTTCCTTTAACACATCTAGTACAATAAAACCATCCAATAAAAACCCATGACCATAATTAATAGATCCAAGATAGAAATCCATTCCACCACTATGGAAATTTATATTAAAACCAAATTTAACTAACATCAACATAGATAAAAGATTCCTACAAATCTGTGGAGCAAATAATACTTCATGTAAGATGAGGGGTCATGTTAGACCCTGAAAATGTTTTCTTTAAGTTAAGCATAATTTGAAATAGTTTTGAGGTTTAGATAGATTAAATTTTTGGAGTTATAATTATGTCAAGGTTAATAAGATTTATTGAATGGGTAAGTGGAATTAAAGTGTTAATGTGATAAGGATGTTCAAGGGCATTTTTGGGAGATCGCTTAAGCATAAAAGAACATAAGCTTATAAGGAAGGGTAAGATGGACTTTTTGGGCCCATTAAGGGTACAAATGGAAAAAGAATATGTTGTGTTGCTTATAAGAGGAGAAAAACGTGAATTGAAGAGGGAGGAGAGTGAAAAACAAAAATAGGAGAGAAGAAGAGAGGT
>JAOQMP010000006.1:27704308-27722536 GCA_027563575.1 Erythroxylum pedicellare
ATATCAAGTTCTCTTATGTTATCGAATTGTGGTTGATATATTGAAAAAATATAAACAAACTGGGATCTTATTAAAAAATTTATCATTTTTCTTATCCATCCTCTCTAAGTCATAAATATATCAAATTAGTTTAACCTTATAAAAAGTCTTCTTTTATTTTCATTTATTTCTTTCATACTACTTATATTCTTATTGTGTATTATTTATTGACTCTTGTTTTCATAAATTCACAATATCATATTGCAAATATATTCACTAAATTGCATTCTTCTTTTTATTATATCTACATTTTAAATATAGGATATTAACAAACTTAAATATAGGACATTGATTAATATATAAACACTACAATAACTATGACTATTAGCTACTTTTTTTGCTACAATTTGAAATTCACAGTTAATAGTAACAATTTGGCTACGAATTTTCTAAATCGTAGCCTATTGAAGTAGTATCCCCATAAATAAATTTTTTGTGGGTTATTTAAGACTATAGCTACATTTGATTTGGCTATGAATTTGGTTTCGTAGTAAAAGCTAATTTGTGAATAGGCTATATTTAATATTCGTGGCGAATAACATTTATTGACAATTTTCAATTATGAATAGAATTTGAACCTAAAACATAAATCTAATTCAAATTTATAGCTCTTAGCTACATTTGGCTACGAAATACATTTTATAAGTAAAACATTTTGTCTATAAAAATTTGTTCGTAGTGAAAAAAAGAAGAAAAAATAGTTTAAACGATTTCTGTTTCTTGTAGCTAATAACACAATGGTTTGCTCTCATCTTTTACTCTAATTAATCTTAGCTCTTCATGTTATAAATACCCCTCCTTTGTTCCGCTTGTATTCGTTCTTCTTTTCTCACCATTGTGGTTCTCAGGTAGTGCCTTCTCTTATTTCTTTCACCACATGGGTCTGAAAATAAAACCCAGGTTTAACTTAGGGTACTATTTTTACACATATGTTTCTGAGGATGTGTCCTTCTATTAGTCCCCTTTTATCTTATTCCCATTTTGATTATTGATCACTAAACACCACTAGTTTTATAAGGTTTTCCGTTATTGTATTGTGTTATTCCCTAACTTCACATAATCTTGTTTCCTTCATTCTTCTTACTTTCATTGTTTGTGTGATGCATAACATGCCTAGAATTTGATAAGGTCTTGTAAGAATTTTTGAGTTATTTTTCAACATATGAAACTCTGTGGTAAACAATATTCATTGAATCAGGTTTGACATATGGAAATATCGCTACTATATATAGATGAAAGAGGAGGATAAATAGTAATCAATGGTCATCCTGCAGTTCTATTAATATAATAATACATACAAACTAAAGAAAATATTTCATGGAGACTAATAACAGATACCTTTAAAGTGTCTACTTGGTAAAACTCATTTTCATACAAAACTTCCTGAAATGGCATCGAGAAACAAAAGTAGCCTTAAAGAGTACTTTTATTTGTTTTATGAATTAGGATAACATAAACCCACTAAATAGTAACATATCTTAATTTCATATTTAGAAGGGAATAATGCATATTAGATGATCATGAACTGTATTTATTTTGGAATTTCTCTTTATATATATAACCAAAATACTAATGTAAAGAATTAAATAGAATTTTAAATATTTTTTTTACAATGGAAAATAACTATATTACTAGTATATAACAATACAGTTTTCTAAAAGCCAATAATTCTAATAATAGGATTTAGCATTTATAAATCCTATTATAAATGTTATATATTATCTAAGGATGAGTCGAGGTCTAAGATAAGGATAAAATAATAAATTAGGACTTGAATTATTTTAAATGTAGGCTTGTTTGCTTGCTCTTTAAGCCTTAAAGAGTATCCAAAATGAGTTATATCCATGGCCAGCAATTTAAAGAACACCATACTCTATTTGCTTTTCATTTAATAGAGTTTCTCACCTTATGCTCTCGATCTTAATTGGAGTAAAAAAGCATATTTTTCAATTTTCTATATTGGAAGGATTTGCTATTGAGGCATAATCTTAATTTCATGCATGCTAAAAAAACATTTGTAATAATATTTTAGGTACTTTGATGGGTATTGATTACAAATCAAAAGACACAAGTAAGGATATATTGGACTTGGAAGACATGAATATAAGAAAAGATTTTCATTTGAAAATGAGAGATGATGGGTCATTCATGACTCCACCTGCATGTTACACTTCGTAAAAAAAATGAGAAAGAAATTGTCAATTTCTTAAATCAGATAAGTTTCCTCATGATACCACCTCTAATATAGCTCGTTGTGTCATCAATGCTAATAAGGGGGAAGTTTTTGGGCTTAAAGAGCCATTACTTTCATGTACTTTTACAACAATTACTTCCTATTGGAATACATGGGTTTTTGTCAAAGGATGTGTCCTTAAATTTGACACAATTAGGTACTTTTTTAAAATCAATTATATTGTAAGATACATAAACTAGAATACTTGAAAAAATGAAAAGAGATATAGCTTTGATTCTTTGTAAGTTTGAATGAGTTTTTCCACCATCATTCTTTGATGTTATGGTCCATTTTGTAGTTCATTTACCATATAAGACAAAACTTTGTGGAACTATTTAATTTCAATGGATGTTCTTGATAAAAAGGTAATATGTATTCACTTCTACATTTTTTTGTCTTTTGTTATTATTTAGTAGCAAATGATAATCTTTTATACTTTTTTTAGACTCTAAGACAAATGTTTCAACCTCTACATGTAAGACAATCATTAAACAAGTTCAAGAGGATAACAACAAGCTTAAAGTTGCGTTACAAGTTGAAGTAATCATAGGAGAAGAAACTTGAGCTAAATTAGCAAATCATGGTATGTTATTTAAAATATTACTTGTCTCGAATTATCATGGAAAAGAAGAGGAAAGTAAAGGGTATTAATTCTATCTCATAGCCTTATTCTATCACTTCTTGTATATACTATAATTTAATTTTAATACTTTTTCTCAGATTATAAAATGGATAAAAATGCAACTAATGAATGATTATGTTGTTAATGGTGAAGTTATATGGTGTTTGCTTTAATTAGAACCAAATAATTAGTTCACAATACTTCTATTTGATTTTAACCAACCTTGCTATTTGTTACAAGTTTATGGAATTGGACAACATTAGGTAGTTATTTGGGTTATGCTCAAATGTTTTTGTAATTTGAGCATCATTGTCAATATGTCAGACATATTCCAATTTATGAAGTGTATCTCTTTATTATGTTGTCTACAAGTATTGCTAAAACTTGTATAGGAATAAATGATCATCCTTTAGTGTAATATTTCTTTTTTTTTTGGTACAATTTGATGATATTATATAATGTTACTTTCTATATGGAATGCTCGATATTTTGAATTAATAATATTTCTCTACGAATAAATTTTATAATAATAACCAAATAATTCACAATATATATTATATACAAAATGTTGCAAATTACTAAATATCATGGTTTATAAAAAAAAGTTGCAAATAATGTTTAGCTAAGTTTTTACATATTTGTAGTTAAAAGTCTTTCCTTACGAAACTAGAAAACATAGTTAAAATTTTTTATTTATGGTATACAAAATGTAGCAAATAACATATCTCTATATTTTAAAAAATGTAGCAAACACTATATAGCTATGAAGGAAAAAGTAGTCAATAATTTTTTGCTATGTTTTGTTTTTGTTGTCAATCAATTTGGCGCCAAATTTTGTTGCTAATGTTTGAATAATATTCATTATTTAGCGCCAAATTTTGTTGCTAATGTTTGAATAATATTCATTATTTAGCTATGTTTTTCTAGTGCCTTACCTATGAAACTATTTCATAGTTAATACGTTTTGTCTTTGATTACTGGGAATGTTGTCTATAATTTTCAACTTCAGAAAATTGGCAACACTTTATATGACAAAATGAAAACATCACAAATAATTACAGGCGACATTTTTGGACTAATTGGCTACTCTCTTTTTTTGTTAACCTATTGTCTACTTTGTTGTGGTAAATTAAAGATGATTAACAGTGTAATTGAAATCTTGTCCATTTTTTAATGCAAATTCTCACTGATATAATATCCCTTTATATAGAGATCAAGGCACACACAAAAGAAAAGAAAACCTTCTCTTGAATTTCCTTTTTTTTTTCCATTTATGATGGTTTTTCAGATAACACCAGAAGATGCATCTTTTAGAGTAAGAAATGTGTGGCACATTAGTAGTCCAGTTTTGCACTGTTAGTTCTCCGGTCGATTGTTAAAAAGTGATGCATGTTTGGACTCGAAAAATAGAAATCTCCATCCAAAATAGTCCAACTAAAAAAAGAAAAACATAAACATAAATATCTAATGATTTTATACCTCTCTCTCTCTCTCTTTTTTTTCTTCTTCTTTTTAATGTGCAACAACTCTTTGAGAGCCTCTTTCATCTGCTAAAATCCTTGGAATTATGGTTAACTAGTGCTACCTGCCATCTATTTCACCTGTAAGGAGGTCACATCTAGAAACCATTTCTGTTTTACTCTGCCCAGTAACGGGCTTGTCTCTGACAATGCTCAGGAAAAAAAAAAAAAGGAAAAAACTATTTTCGGAAGATAAGAAGTAAAAGAACTCTCTATACAAGATACCTATGTTAGAAAAATCTGGATAGAGATGGAAGATTAAATTCTATTTATTTTGGTATTTCTATTATTGCATATATAAGTTGGTATTTGTTATCAAAGTGGAATTTTCATTGTGCTCTAGCTTTACTGTATAGTAGTACATAAGACAAGAATAACTAGCTAAGATATGTTGATGACAGAAAAAGAGAATGAGAGATATGGTATAATGACCTCATTATAATTATGGAGAGTAGATAGCGAAGGAGACGGAGAGGGGGAGAGTGAGAGAGCTCAAAATGTAAGGGAAAAGGGTTTGGTGGGACGAAAGAGATCACATGATGAGTTTAACTATATGAAGGAAACTTCTGGTCCCCTCTGGTGTGTACAATTGTCTAGCAGTCCTAGGTGTTGTCAATTTCTGGTGGCAGAGAGTCTGGTCTTTTGGTTCAGTCAAATTCATCACTCCGATCTCTTTGCACATTCCCCTCTCATTCCATTGTTTCCAAGCACCAATCTCTTCTGTCCATCTGCCAGCAATATTGATGATGAACAATACCAACAAAATAGCTCTTCCAATTCATTATTTATTTATTTTTACTTGCTCCAATTCACTGTATGCTTCTTTATGATCTCTTCAAGCCACATTACAGTGATGATAGAGACTAATCCTTGAAGGATAAAAACAAAATTTTCAACACAAACAGCTAGCGGACCGTCCGTAGCAAAACGTTTTCAGATTAGTTGCTGCTTCTTGTTTTTCTTTTTGGGTAAATAAAATGAAAATTTTTAAAGGCAAAAGAGGAAGTTACAAGTAGCTAGACAAACTTTACAATCTCAACAGGATAGGTGAACAGCCACAGGTAGACAGGGTTCATTTAAGTTTGAATTTTAACGAAACAAAAAAATTTTGAACTTCGTATACACTAAAGTCTATTATATATATATGATCTGTTGGATGAGTAAGAAGGCTTTAATAGAAGATTCAAACCTGCACCGAAAGCAATAAAAAAGAAACATCTAACTTGGACACACACAAAAAAAAAAGAAAAGAAAAAGGCGATAGAAATATGTCGCTTATGGGTTGATGACCTCTTTTTTCTATTACTTGGCACAAGTCCAAAAGTAATCTATAAAGATTCTAAGATCTAGTACATATATATATGTATTTATGCGATAATATTTTGTACTTTACTCAAAACAGAAGAAAAGAATATTATTGAGCGAGTCTTTTCTGATATTGTCATTAAAAAATTCCTTATAATCTGAAGTTAGTCTAATAGATTCTTACCATCTAATAATTGCAATAGAAGAATAATATCTCAATGTAAACTTCAATTATTGCTTAATTTTGTTTTGACAGTAGTGAACACAAATTCATATTTTAATCATTAAAAGGTATTAAGAAATAACATATTTAGCTGATTATTAAGTCATAAAAATTTCTTTAGTCTCTTTATAGATTACATAAAACTTCTTTAAAAATAAAATCGTGGGGATGTTAATCCAATTAAACCTTATCTTTTATGGCATTAGAAGCTCTACCTTGTTATATATATGTGTGTGTGTGTGTATCGCCCCTCTATTACGAATTCATGAATGGAATCACTTGGCAGGTAAGTTATCCTCTAGTCACGGACGGGGGCTAAGGCAGAATTTGCAGATTATAGAATAGTTGAAGTTCAAGTCAAACTTACCCAGCCATTCCCTTCAAGGACGTTCGTGATGCGTCATGAAGGACTCTGGCTATGTGTGATGTTGTGTTTTGGGTTATTAGAATGTCTAGTGGGTATTTGGCTGCACTACATGACAGTAAGTACTTTGTAAAAAGGGGTAACAGGACATTCATGTTACATGTAGAACGATAGAAATGTAAATCTCTCATGGTCTTAATACGAGCCTTTAGTAGTTAAAGAATAATGCTAATGATACTTTTAAGTCACAATATTAGGCCTTAAATACTACATCAGCATAAGCTCGTCATATTTCAGTAACATAAACATCTATTCTTTATTCCCATATTTGTCAGAAAGTATCTGGTTACAATCATGTAAAGTTAGCTTGATAAGGCATCTTTTAGACAAGCAATTTAGTACTTAAGGGACAGATAAATTTGTTAAGCACATTGAGTAAGATATACATACATACAAAAATGTTTTTAAAAAAGTTTTAAATTAAGTCATTAGTCATTGGATGGTTTTAATTAGACAAATTACAACAATATAATAAAATTTTTACTGATATGTGATATTTGAAAAGGTCTTGCAATATTACCTCTAACTAGTAGAGAAGTTATTTAAACATGATCTCCGTTTAAAAAAAAAAGATAAAGATAAACAAGGTCAAAAAATTCATTACAAGATAAAGATAATAATAATAATAATAATAATAGTAATAATAATAATAAGGAAATGTTTAGTATTGTGAATTACAAGACACAAACACATTGGAAGATATTGTTCAATATAACACTTATTGGGTAAAGTTATTTGCCGAATTGATATCTCAGATATGTATTCCTTACATTTTACTGCCAAATTCTCAAAAATTTTTATACTTTATCTCTTAAATTTTCTAGTAGGACTATTCTTCACATATACCTATATATGGAATAGATATTTTGTAAATGCGTGATGGTAAATGTAAATTTACCAATATCTGGTTTTTGCCTACGCTTTTCTGTCTCATATCAAGTCAACTCTAGTTTAATATTAAAGTTAAAACCAGAAATATTGAGACATAAAATAGATGGGATTGATGACTCAGAAACAATCAGATGTAACGGCTCAGAAATAGTTTTTCTTCCCCTTGGTTCATATCATAAATACTCACAAACTATGGCTTGATTAGGATGTATGTATATAAATTTTTTTTTTTTGGCTTACATGTATGTCTATAATTTTCGCTCTCTTTTTGTTAACAAAAGAATATGGTATAAATAATTATTCAGGAAAATGACTAGGAGTTTTAATATAATTTTGGTCTTTCTATAAAGCACTCATAAGTTAAAAAATTTCTAAAAAAAATACATCAAGCTCTTAGAATGTTACAATATCACCTTCACAGTATATACCAAATCAATAATCAGTAGATGTTTAACTCTCATTCTTCTTGTATGAATGCTAATTTCGAAGTACCTTAAGAATCAATTTGTAAGTAACTGCAAATGAAATTCCTCAATAACTCCTCTATGTCTTCTAATTAATTTACAAGCAAACTGACAGGAAATTCTTGAATATATGGGTCCAAATTAACTTCGCGTAACTTGTTTTAAATATTCCACAATGTTGAGGATCTATAGTTTGTGATGCCTAGTTAAATGGACAAAACTTTGTATAGAAAAGGGAGAGAAAACATTAAGAAGCAAAAACAGCCAGATATATGAGTATACAAAGTTTTTGATTGTTTCTTTTGGTGGCTTCCCCTGTTTAAGGATGTTGTTTATGTTACTTCTTGTGTATTTATTTGGCAGGGTGACAACTATAATTTTGTATTGTAGGTATAGTGTGTATATATACGAGAATTAGACTCATAAATATCCGGACTCTGAAGTAGGAGTATATATTAAGAAAAAAGAAAAAATAAAAGAAGGAATATTGATGGAGATAGAGAGGAGAGAAGGAGTGTACATAGAGAAGCTTTTAAGCTTGCATTTGACTTTTACTTTTTGCATATGTTACTTGGAACAGTTTGAACTGTGAGCCCTAATTTCAAGCAAAAGTTAGCATGCATGAAAGAGAGAAAGAAAGCAACACATGACTATGGAAGAGAGATACTGGTGTCTGCTAGCTGCTGCTGCTAGTAAACAGATCGTAGATATGGTTCAGCCAAGTTGCAGACCAAAAAAGGAGGTGTGAGATACAATGCTTATTGCCGAGCAAGAGACCATCATCTTTCAGATACGATACGAGCCCATGTCACCGCCTTCACTATGTTAAGCATTTAATTCCATCACCCCCCATCTTTTTCTTCTACTTTTGTCTTTCCCTCTAGTCTTTATTAAAAACGAACATAAATTTACTTTTATCTCTCTCACTTGTCCTTGCGCCCCAACCCTACATTATTATTGCTATCTCAGATTTCAGGACCAGCGTAAATATAAAACTTGAGTAATTCTTAGACAAAACTGCTAGTATATATTACACACAACAACTAAATTACGTTCAAGCTCTAAAGTCTAGACCTAAACTGTACAGGGAAAGACATGTCTAATGCCTCCAATCGCTAACAAAACTTTATTTAGAAAAAAATAAACAATATTTAAAAATGAACTTAAAGAACTATAATTTACAAAATATAAAAATATAATTATCTTATTATTGGATTCATAATATTTTGCCGACAAAACAAACTTAATTATCTAGAAAAAAAAGGACATCTATTTTTGACTTAATATAAAATCCAAGTTTGAATATGCTGTATTAAGAATATTGAATTAGAACTCACACAACATATTGGCTCTTTTTCTTTATGTTTCTTTTTTTAGTATTGTATTATCATTTATACCATTAACTTTCCGGCTGATCTTTCCTCCTCATCTTAGAATTTGAAGTTGGTTTGAGTGCAATAATACCAGATGAAGCCATATAATATGCTAAATTTGCCACCCAAGAACAAAAGTACTCTCTAAACTAAATCCATTGTCACTTCAACATCAAAGTCAATTCCAAAGAAAATTCCCGTTTTAGATCCCTAGTTTCAACATCAAACTTTCACATCCAGTTCTATTTTAGATCTCTTCGTTGGAGAACACAACTTACTTTCTCTTATTCACAAACTAACCACACGCATATTCAGTTGCCTAAATCTGTCAACATTAACCTTTTTGAAATTCTCTTAAATGTAGTTTCATTGATCCAACCAACATGGTCCATGTGCATTTTAAGGAAAATCCCATTCTTTCATATCCACAGTGGACCACTGCACCAATTCCGTGTAATTTAACACCAACTACACCAGATAAAAGATCCCAACTTCCAACAAGATACAAAATCCGGAGCCAACCCATCACCCTACATACAGAGCAATGAGTTCATATAATAAAGGAAAATGTCAATTAATTCTTCAATGGAAGGAACTCAAAAAACTGGTGAGGAGCCAAGTTGGCATTCATGGCTGCAGAAAGTGGCATCTCAGTCTCTTTCTCGTTACTGATGTCACTAACATTATCAACGCAGCTGTGAAGAGGAAAGAGTTGAAGGGTTTGAGACTCATCACAAAAACCATTTTCTTCATTGATTGCAGTACTGTTATTGAACTGCATATGGCCATGCCCATATTCTCCGTAAGGTGCTATAAAGATGTTGAAGTCATTAGCCTTAATGAGGTTTTGGTCCATTGTTCTTATTGTTGGCGTTTGTGTTCTTGCTGCTGGGGTCGCCGTTGTAGTAATAGTAGGAGTAGGAGAAGGATTAGGAGTGGTTGCTGTTATACTAGTGGTAGTGTTTATGTGGTGGTGGGTGGTAAGATATGGACAAGGAAACTGCATCATCTGCCAGGTGGCATTCCTTTCAATAAAGCTCTTCCTTTGCTGGGATTCTCCATCTAACTGGATCCGCCCCTCTGCTCTACATTCTGCAACTACTCCTGCTTTTGTTGCCCTTTGTATTGAAGCTGATTCCTGGAATTTATTAATCACCCATGCAAAGTAATCAAACTATGAATCGAATGCTCCTAATTTTCTTACACGTTAGGCCACTCTTCCTTTTGTGAAATGACTAGCGTAATCAAGCAACTAGCTGGCATTTACAAGCTCTTCTCTATTTTTTTGAGCTGTGTATTAACAGGGTTATTCTTGCCTTTTCACTATAGAAGGTGCCTCTATTTCATTTTCATGGGAATACATAGGGTGCCCATATAGCACAAATACTGAGCGCAGGACCCAAAGAGATCCAGCAAGTTTTACAAACAACAGACCCGACAGAAAGGAAGGAAAGCAGCTTTTAAACCCTTTTCATTTCCCAACAAATAAAGCTTTCGTAGCTTCTCCTCTCCTCCCTGCATGTATTAACTTTTTTATTTTTGCTTCATAACCTTAAAAAAGATTTGACCTTGGTAATCATAAGCTCGTTATCAAAGGTTAATTGGTTTATTTTACCGATATTTTTGGGGATTACATAAAAAAAAACATATATGGGAATCTGAGGTCGAAAAGGGGGGCCCTTGGTCTATTGAGAAAGACAAAGAATGGACCTCTGCTAATGTACTGCAGTTTGTAGAGGGTGCCCAGTTCTTGGTCTGTTCACCTTCATAGCCTGTCCTACTTGCCCCTGTAGACAAAAAGAAAAACAAAAAGAATGCAACTTTACATTCCTAAAACAAACAAATGTAGCGCTAAAAAGCAATACATCAAACATGTCTAACTAACAACAAAATGGAATAATAGTAAAAAGCCACACATTACAAAACACCATTCTCTTTTTCGAGGCAAAGATTTGGAATAAGCTACGGTACTAGAAAAAGGGTTTTGTTGCTTACCTAATTCTTTCCTTTCCATGATTTCAATATTGTCATTGCGTTGTTGCTGATCATCAGGACCAGATTCCATCTGACGGCGGCGTTTTTGCCTCTCTCGCGCTTTGTGATTTTGGAACCAGTAGAAAACATTCTTACCTTCAATTTTTCCGTATCTTCGAAGTTGCGCAGTGATGTGTTGAATCTCATCAGCTGATGGAGTTCTTATCCCTCGTCTGTATAATTCTTCAAGGGTTCTGAGCTGCTCTGGTGTTGGATTCCATCTCGAGCTCACGACCACTGGTTGTGTGTTATAGTCTTTTTTCCCTTGATCAGACACTGTTGCTGCAACATGAGTGACATCAAAAGCAAAATGCAATCCTGAGATAGGTTCATAGGAACTCAATCCTTAACAGGGAGATAAATAAGAAATATGCATACCCAGATGTTGATTTAGTGATAAGAAATCAGTGCCATGAAGACGGCCGACCCGAGAAGGGCTAGAAGATGGAGTGTTGTTGGTAGAAGGCATTGGCCTTGGCATGAGAGGCCTAAGCTTCCTGCCATTGAAGTTATCAGACATGTTGAACTCGCCACCGTCGCTATAGCCCATCATCCACATTTTGATACGAGTAATGATGTAGCTCTCCACTTCTGACTATGTCAGGAAAAGGGTTTTGTTTGGGTTTGAGGTCTGAATGTAAAAGTGATGATATGAAAAGAGGACGAGCATACGGTGTTAGAGCATGTAGCAGAAACGAATAATAAAACAAGAAAGAGAAGTAAAGGGAGGTTGTTTGAAAGATCTTGTAGTCTCTTTTTCAATCTATATCTCCTTTTACCTTGGAGGGAAATGTGAGATGAGGTGATAGAAGGAACAGGAATGGAGAGCATGCAAGGGAATAGTATGGAGGTGGTTGAAAATGGCAAGTCCCTACCTTTATAACATAGGGTAATAGATGATGGTCATATATAGCATAAAACTGATGCCTAATAATAAAGGTGTTGGTAGCTGAGAGATGAAACAGTAGTAGCATTTGATTTGAGATTGAGATGGGGATGGATCATTCTACTGCAATGTAGATAGAGAAAGGGATAGATTACAGGGTGTATGTGTTGGTTTAGTAAGGAACAAGAAAAGCGAAGAGAGAGCAAAGACATGAGGTTGACTAGGCCAATTTTGAGAGAAGTAGTAGTAGTGGTAGCAGAGGACAAAAGTTAAAAAAAGTTGAGAGGGAGAAGCGTGGAATTCTGGGAGGAAGATATTGGGAGTAGCAAATGAAAAACGACGTGACGATCATGAGGCCTATCATAAGCCTCATCACTCTCTTCTTTACCCTTCTCATTTATTTTTAGGCCTTCTCATGTCCGTCTCGTGCCTTTCACACTTATTCTCAATCCGAACTGCCCCTCTCGTCCCTCTGCTCCCTTACCCTTTTCTTTGTCAACATTCCCTCTTTTTTCTTTTCTCTTTTTTTTCCCACAGATACGTGGGTTCCCGTACGGACACCTATATAGTATTAGTTGCTCAGACTCCCATGACCATGCTATATAATTCCTACTCTACCCTTGCCTTTTTGTTGTGAATTATTTCCAATATGCCTCTTTCTTACAAGGCGCCATGTAAAGTACTCATGTGCTGGTATTGTCCTATTTTGCGTTATAGTATGTTGTATTTATATGAGTGTGAATGGTAGAATGATGTTGTTACACTTTTACGTGCTATCACAGTTACTGTGTAACAATTTTGGAATCTACTGCTGCTCTTCCCAAATGCCTATCTACTTGTCCTCTCTTCCAATTCATCTTCCATCGTAGGGTCCTGGCCCAGAGGATCACAGGCACTACTTATTAGCCTGATCAGGTTATGGGGTCATCATGATGGAATGATTCAATTCTCTCTTCTTGGCCCCCCATGGGTCCCTGCTTGATCTCCATTTCATTATTACTTCATTATTGCTACATACATGTTTCTATTACCACCACACTATAACAGTGGCGTTCAGGGAATTACTCACTTAAGTAGTAGCTGATATTACATCCATAGAGCTTTATATGAGTTTCGATATATGTTCACCTCTGCTCGATGAAATTTTGGTATAATTAAGAGTTTTCAAGTAGAAATGCTCTTTCTCTAAATTTTGCTTAAGTTTGTATTAGAGATGCTCTTTCTTAGTATTAATACAGACTTCTTTTCTTCGTCTTTTTCTCACACACCTAGGACTCCAATTTGTACGATTATTGTGAAAGATGCTCAGATAAAGATGCGTACCCACGATTGACATATTTAGTCAGCAGGATGAAAATTAGTCGCACATGTTTATTCATTATGCCATGATACTTATAAGTACAAATAAACTTCAAAGATGAGTACACAAATTCTAACTAATCTATCTGAATTTGATTTATTTAAACAAAAATAAATCCCTTCTTATCCTTATTTCCACATCGTTCATTTCTCTTTAAAATATTTTTTTCTAACTATGTCTTACTAATTATTTGCCTAGTCCTTGTACTATTCCGTAGGCTCATCACTTTAAATCGCAATTGGAACATAATAACCTAAGTTACCTAGAAAAAGAGAATATAAATAAAATAAAAGTATAAATACCTACTCCACTATTTTATTACTATATGAGCAAAAGCCTTAGCATCCGTGCATACCTGATCCTTGATTGCATGCTTTCTAAATATTAATCCTAAAGATCCATTTGATCTATTCTTTATATCTACAAGCGTATTAAAATCAGTCGTCTAAATAAGAGATATCCAGAGTCTTGTTTCCGTATAAAACTAGTTCCAAATCCTATTAATCTTAGTTAAATTCGAAAACTAAATAAAATAAGGAGAGTTGATTGAAGATAATTAAACTAACATTCTATTAATTCAAAGCACCTAAACAAATAAACAAATGTTAAGGACTTGAGATTCACTTATATAGATACCCAATTATCATACCCCATTAATTATTTAGGTTAAAATAATAATTAATTTAAAGTATGTATACCTTTCGTCGAGACACACACACTCACACACACACGTATAACTAGGCAACTAACATCCGTCCACATACAATTTAATCTAATCAAACTCATTAAGCATATAAGTCAACAAATCTTTAAATTATAATAAAAATAATCTCAAATATCAAAAACGAACTAGAAATATTAAGGTATTTCTATTTAGGGGTTCTTTAAATTATATTTCTCTAGTGATGTCGCACAAATAATCAGACTAGTCCTCATACTTTTCCTTAGGTTCATAACTTAAATCATAATTAAATCATAATGACATAAACCAACTAGGAAAAAATAAAAATACATAAAGTATAAATACCTACTTCACTATTATAGCTATATGAGCAAAACCTTAATTCATTCCCATATGACACTTGATTGCATACTTTCTGAGATATCCTAAAGATTAACTTGATAAACTTGGAGATATTCCAGGTTGTCGATCTAATATAAAAATATTATTAAATCCTTCTAGCCTTGGTTTATTGCAATTAAAATAATGAAAGAAATTAAGAAAAATGTTAGGGATTCAAAGTTCACTTATATGGATATCTATACGATTGATTGTTTAGGTTGAAATAATAATTAACCTAAAGTATCTACCATCTGTCGGTGTGCAATTTAACCTAATCAAACTCATTAAATATAGTTAAGATATTTAGTTATCAATAAAGTATAAGTTATCATAAATCTCTAGTATAAAAGTGTTTATTCTTCTAGTGCACAAATCATACTTCAGCTGTCAGTCCATCACACAATTCTACGATTAAATCTACATTATCCAATTACAAATTCAATAATTAAGATTAAAGAGAATAAATTTAACCAATAAATAATCAATCCATGTGTAAATAATTAAACTATATCCTTAAATCTAACTAAGGTTTCTAGCTACTAAATAAAATAAAATAAATAAATAAATCCCTTCATAAAAGAAAAGAGTATAAGAAAAAAGTTGTCACTAACTTTTTCAATCCTTGTTCCAAACCTTCTTCCTTGATGGATCAAAACCAAAAATTATATAAAAGAAGTAATTAGAAAGTAAGAGAAAATCTACTAAAAATTAAGAGAATTTGGAGAATCTCTTAACAAGTTTAAAAGAATCCTTAGAATAGCTACTTATTTAGAACTTCTTTAACTATTGTGTTTATTCAATTTGGAGAGAAAAGAATCATAAAATGTTCACGGGCCAAGCATTGGAGAAGAATGTGGTTGCTCATAATACTTTTTAGTGGATTAAAGAAATTTTATAGGCTCACAAAGCTCATTTGGATGCTAGCTCTTCAATGAGGATTAGATGGCACATGTAAAAATAAGAACCACTGATAGAGTTGTTATGTGAAATAGAGTAGTAATGCTTTGTGTAGAAACAATGTTTCCATTGTAAGATAATCCTTATAGAATTAAACAATGAAATTCTTTAATTTTAAAAAATATTCTAAGAGAATCCTAGAAAAATATGTTAAGGTTGGGTATATATCTAAGAGAAGTCCAACAAAATCTAATAGGAGTCCGCTATATTAATTATAATGCAACTATCTATAGCGAGGATTACAAAAATAGTGCTTTGAGTAACTTAAACTTGAAGAATTCCATAATCATATCAATCAAGTATGAGAATCGAAGTTTGTTATAAATCTAAGACCAAATTTGATCTTGATTGACTTCATTTGCTCTTGGTTGTCTACTGTGTAACTAATGCTTAGTATGCTTCATAGTTAGTATCAATTTTGCCTATTTCTATCTGTAAAATAAATATGACTATGATGTTGGTTGTACTTCATATCCACTATCGACCTGGTATTATATCTCAGCGTATAAGAACTTCACGAAAGAAAGATGCTTGTTATGCTTCAAGTTTTAGTGTTTGTTATGCTTTTCTCTTTCAGCTTCCCCACTTTTTGCCCTCTTTAAGTTAAATTTAGCTCCCAAATTCTTCTACAAAATTAGACAACTATAGAACACTAAATCTTGCATTTATCCTTTAAATTTTGTCACCTATAAGAGTAAACTAAATATAAAAAAGCATAACAAAATTTATGTAAAACACAACCTAAAGGTACCAAATACCAAGTAAATAAATCCTATCTAACATGTGAAATATCGACCTATCACAATTACAAAAGTGCACATATCATTCTTATAATACGTTATATTGAATTTGATTATTATTCTTACGTGAACTACAAGTACTAGTAATAATTATTTTTTATTATCTAGTGTAACAAAATGAATGGTTGATTTAAAATAACTGATTAACTAAATTAAAATGCTTAATCTAAAATAATTAACAAAAGCAAAGAACAAGGATGAAGCAGTTAATAGAAAATTAAAATCTAAAAGTAGAATCCTTTTAGAATGTTTCTATGCTTAAATTTATCTTTATTCAATTATTATCCATACGCTTTTGGTTTGGTAAAAATTTCAAAGTTATGATCATATTCTTTCTCAAGAAATATAGCTCCCATTTTTAAGTTGAATGATTGAAATATCTTTCTAATAAAAATCTTAAGAACACATTAACTTGTTTTATGAATTATTTATTATATTTGACTCTAACCTAAAAAATTTATAGGATCCTATATAAAAATTAAGAAATCATATTTATTATATTTGTCTCTAACCTAAAAGATTTATATGATCTTACCTATAAGATTCCACGCAACTTTTATTATTCATATCATTGTGTATTCATAAATATCATTTCTTAATTTTTATATGTGGAATCTAAAATTCAATCGAAACACTATCAAATTTCAATCAAAACATAAGAAGTAATCATGAATAATTTATAAGATAACTTGATCTAAAATAAAAGAATCAAACTAAAATAAAAGAATCAATCTAAGTAAATAGTTCTAGGGTTTATCCCATCTGGATATATTTCAATACTAATATAAAGAAAACCAAGAACAAACAAGAAAGAATCCAAAACAAAAGAATTCATTTTTATGGATCTTGATATCTTAAAATTCTTCATTTAAATCCTAATAAAAATCCCTTCTTTCTCTCCAAAATTGCTACTTTCCTATCTCAAGATACTCTAGTTTGGTTTTCTTATAACTTGCTTATGTCAAATTCTCCCTTAATCTTTTTGTATATAAAAAACCCTAAAAATTTCATACACTATGACCAACATAGTTCTAACATAGATCTATGTTAGACTTGTATCACTCACCTTGCAAAAATCCTAAAGTTTTTGTAAAATCCACTACCAATATGGATCCTAACATATATTCACTTTAGACCTATATTGCTTAACTATGTATATAGATTGAATATACATATTCTGGACCATATTTCAAATAAAACATGTCAAAACTTGCCTAAATTTGCGTAAATTTGTCCATTCTTTATTTGGGAGCTAAAACGAGGCGTGGTTCAACATATAAGCTATATTACATATCAAATCTTATAAAAAATCCAAATATAAGAAAAATGCTTTCAAAATTATGTTAAGCATAGTCTAGTTAGCACTTATCAAAAATTTGCAACTTTAAGCATTTGCTTACCCTCAAGAAAATCAATTTCATCACTCTATCTTTAAATAGGATGCAACTCTGAGAAAGAATTTGACAAATCCATCAGATTATTCAAAATCCCTATCATTTATTAGTTGCAGGCATCAAGTTATAAATCAATTTAATTTTAACTCCATAATCCTTCAAACTTTCACCTAATCCACAAAATTTAATATAATGCATAAAATGAACATACAGGAGATAGATGATTTAACTTTTAAATATTTTTATTACCCTTAGGCTCCATTTGGTTGACACGGATTGTTGACTAGGAAAGTAATATTTTTCCTAAAATTTAAATTATTACGTTTGGTTCGTTTTTCTAGGTAGTTAGGAAAGTAAAAACTTTCCTAATTTAAGGAAAGTAGTAGCACTTTCCCTGATTCTAAATCCCAATACCTCCTTGGTATTATATTACTTTGCTCAGGAATTTAATGTAAAAATTATACTGGTCGATTTAACCCTTCCTTCTCTCTCAACTCTATGACTTTAAAATACAAATTTCAAATAAATTTTGATTTAATAATTAAAAATATATAAAAATAAATTTTAGTTTATAAATAATAATTTTTAAATTATTTATTTTTAAAAAATAAAATATTTTATTAATAAATATTATATAAAA